>JAJMCB010000003.1:0-435001 GCA_030584925.1 Starmerella vitae | reverse complement strand
GGAGCATAACCGGCCAGTCTTCTCCAGTATACTCAATTTCACCTACAAGAGAAAACTCCTCAGCAAAGTCCTTGACAAAGAATCTTTTCGATTTTTTCCCGCCTGGAATTAATTTAGGAGTGAATTCTGAGTATTTTGGAAATTTATCAGAGTAGTGGATGAACAGAGACGAGGGTGCCCTCAAATCGTGTATGTTCTTGACACCCAGTCCTGACTCAATGTTTCTAACATCATCGATGTAGGCCTTGAGATCGTATCTAGTTGTCATTTGGTTTTATTTTTGGTCCTTAAGGGTACCGGTGGACTTATATACGTTAGGATTGAAGGTTTACCTATATTAAAAAGGCAAACTTTAAATTAGATTTGCTTACATTTTGAAACATTGGAAGGAGTAATTTTTAACTTGCAGATCTGAATTAGATTTCATATTGGGAAGTTGGTTCGTGTGAGGGACGTTTGATGAGTGCGAGATTGATGACAAGAATGGCGAATTACGATCTCAACTCTGTGGTTTTAGTTGTTGATGGTGCTAATGCTCGTAATTGCAAGCATGCATGGATGCCATGCTGCTAGGAGCTCTTAGTGTTTGGGCAAATCGAACACAAACTAAACTTCAGAAAACTTCAATTCATTCATAAAAAAAGGCAGAAGCAAATCTGCTTGTAGTTGATAATCGAGGCTCCGCTGCTGTTTAAATTTCAGTTTGAAATTTTAGGGTTGCATGTCCAAATTCTCCATCGGCACCAACAACAAATTTCACACCGCTGAGGAAATCAGCAGCCACCTCGAAGACCTCAAACCTGGTATTACTGAGGTTAATCTCGGTGGAAACTCCTATGGAACTGAGGCGTGCGCTGCAGTGGCAGGGAAACTCGCTGCCATCAAGAGTCTAGAGGTGGCCAACCTCGATGACATGTTCACTGGCCGCCTCCGTGCTGAGATCCCGGAAAGCATGGACCACCTACTCACTGCTCTGCTTGAGTGTCCCAACTTGCACACAGTAAACCTCAGCGACAACGCTTTTGGCATTGCAACTGTGCAGCCCCTCGAGAAGTTTCTGAGCCAGCACACTCCACTAAAGCACCTCATTGTCACCAACAACGGGTTTGGACCTGAAGCCGGTTCCCGAGTTGGTAAGGCTCTAGAGACTTTGGCTGCAAAGAAGAAGGCCGAAGGCAGCACTGCCGAGCTCGAGACCGTGATTTGTGGTCGCAATCGGTTGGAAAATGGCTCAATGGAGGCCTGGGCAAAGTTTTTGAAGGCTCACGGTACTGTGAAGCACATCGAGCTCTATCAGAATGGTATTCGCCAGGAAGGTATCCAAGAGCTTATGCTCAACGGTCTTCGTCATTCCCCCAAACTCCGTACCGTTAACATCGAGGACAATACGTTTACTGTCTCGGGTACTAAAGCATTTGCTGAGGTACTTGGCTGCTGGGAAGACATTGTGGAGATCACAATCAGTGACTGTCTCCTCGGAGCCGAGGGTGGAGTGCTGCTTGGCGAGAAACTTGCTAGCACCGAGTCGCTTAAAAACCTCGAGATTCTCAAACTGCAGTATAACGAGATTGACGAGGAGGGTCTCAGCCACATTACCCGTGCAGTTGCCGATAACCTTGTTAACCTCAAGCACCTGGAGCTCAATGGTAACGTATTCAAGGAGGACCACAAGCACGTAGATGCAATTCTTGCGGTATTTAAACAGCGTGGGTTCGGTGAACTGGACGAGCTGGATGATATGGACATTGAGAGCGATGAAGAAAGCGACGAGGAAAGCGACGAGAGCGAGAAGGAGCTCACAGATAAACTAGCTAAAACCTCTATCTAGTCACGTCTATCTAGACATCTCTATTTAGTCATATCTATTTAGTCACTTTTTTCTGGCTGCTTAACCGCAGTTTGAACTCGGCAATGCTGTTGTCTTTGCGGAACCATTGCTGTTCAAACCACCGAACCAAGTGTTTCTCTTTTTGAGGGAGGCTCGTGGTGGCAAACCGTTTGACATCGATGTATACCTTCCACTTTTTCCCAAACAGTAGATCCTGCCAGCTTGGCAGCTCTACTTTGTTCTCGCTGGTGTAAATGATGCTCACGTCAAACACATCGTTTACCGGGAAATCTCGCAAATAAGTCACTGTCTGTACAAATGCATTGAAGCGGGGATATAGCAGAACTTTTAGTTTGGGGCAGCCTTGTTCAACACACTCTGCACGGTCCTCAAGCATACCGGTGGCCGACCACGAACTCACCTCGGGGAAAACAATCACCCACTTCCCGCCATCGTTCACCCATGGGCTCTCTAAAATAGGCGCAAATGTCTCGGCTAGACTCATTGCAGGGACTCTCCAGTTGGTCTGTTGCCTCCACATATTGTACAATACACGCAACGAGGGAAGCCGCACACAGTGCTTGTATACAAAGAAAAACGAGGATGCCTGAATCCCGCACTTTTTGCCAAAATGAAGCAAAATCAAATAGTCAATTACTCCTTGGTGGTTTGCAAATACCGCAGTCAGCCCTTTAGTTTGCAGCATCTTTGCGTCTCCGCTGCACTCGTACTCAACTATGCTGTTCAGGGCCTTGTCCAGCATTGCCTCTACGGGACGAAAAAGGTACCGTTGCACCTTGTACCGAAGTGGGCGTGACTCGAAAACTAGGCAGGTAAGTGGCTCTAGCGCACAGGTGTACACAGCAGCGGCTGCTAAAAAAGCACAAAACCGAAAAAAAGTTTTTACGCTTGGGGTTAGCACCATTTCGATCCAGCTAGGCTGGCTGCTAGGCTGGCTGGTGGCCTTGTCATTGGGCTTACCGTTTGTGCCCGTTTCGCTGCTCATGGTTTGTTTATAGATTACATATGGGTTAGTGTTAGTGGTTAGGAGCGTGGGGAAGGCTGCATGCCCAAATCAAGCAGCTCAGGGATAACGTATGCCGGCATTTTCACGTACATCTGGGCGCTCGACTTTACAACTGGGTGACGAGTCCGGTAAATCCAAACTTTCACGAATGGGGAGGCTTTGGACGTGAGATTGATGTTTCGCTGTTTAGTCGGAAGTGCTGGGTCCTGTCCATTCACTCGCAGCGTAGGAACAATACTGTTTCGCAGCGATAGGGTACTGTCTTGCAGGCCATTGAAGAACGTGCCTGGGGTGACTGGCTCGGTCATGTCGATTGTTGGCGGTACTGAGAGTGGTGGTACCCCCAAAGCAGGCAATTGATCCTTAACGTCAGGAAATCGGTAGTCTTGTGGGAGTGGGGTATTTGCTGCTGATTTGAACGCTGGGCTAAACACCGTGGAGTCGCTGGGTGGAGTAGGCCCGCCATCCTCGGAACTGTAAGGATGCAAGGACGAGCACAGCGACTCGGCATCGGAGTAGTCGTGGCAGGTGTGCACACTTCCGAAATATTCATCGTCGTCGTGCATGTACTCCTGCCTTTTACACAATTCGGCAAACGCCCCGCCACTTTTGGACCTTGCGTGGGCCTGCCACTGGTTGGGCTCGGTTAGATCAGAGGAGACCGAGTCGTATCGGGAAAACCATGTTGAGAATGTAGATGTCATGGTTGTGTGTAGATTCAGTGAGCAGATTATATAGTCTATGGGAGTTTCCTGGTGGCATTACATACCTTCCTAATTAGGAAATTTCCAAAAAAAAGAAAATCTCCGAAAAATAAAAACACGATTTAATTAATTGGTAGCAAATGCCAATTTTTTTCCCTGCCTGCCGTGGCCACCACTACCGATTGTTTAGCCACTGTGCTGCCTCGTAATACCTCGGGGCACCATTACCTAATCTCTATTAGGTAATCTAGGGCTTACGATAATTTTTCACTTTCCACAACCCACAAATCACCAAACTCCCACAACTGAAACTTTCCTTTCAACCTTCCTGAATATCACAATGAGTAGTGCACCTGCCCCCCAGCAACAGAACCGTGGATTTGGCGGCCGTCGTGGTGGCCCCCGTCGTGGCGGCCCCCGTCGTGGACGCCGTGAGGAAAAGGGCTGGGAGCCCGTCACCAAGCTTGGCCGTCTTGTGCAGGCCGGTTTGATCACCTCGCTTGAGGACATCTACGCCCACTCCCTCCCCGTTAAGGAGACCCAGATCATTGACAAGTTCGTTCCTGACTTGAAGGACGAGGTTATGAAGATCAAGCCCGTCCAGAAGCAGACTTCTGCCGGTCAGCGCAACCGTTTCCGTGCCGTCGTCATTGTCGGTGACGGCAGTGGCCACGTCGGTTTGGGTGTTAAGACCTCGAAGGAGGTCGCCACCTCTATTCGCACTGCCATCAGCATTGCCAAGCTCAACCTTATCCCTATTCGCCGTGGTTACTGGGGTTCGCTCATTGGCCGTCCCCACACCGTCTCCACCAAGGTTACCGGTAAGTGCGGCAGTGTCACTGTCCGTCTCGTGCCTGCCCCCCGTGGTAAAGGTATCATTGCCTCGCCTGCTGTCGCTAAGCTTCTTTCGTTCGCTGGTGTCGAGGACTGCTACACCTCCTCGGTTGGCTCTACTCGTACCACCGAGAACACCTTGAAGGCTGCCTTTGCTGCTATTGGCAACACCTACGGTTTCCTTACTCCTGACCTCTGGAACCAGAACCCCGTCTACGAGTCTCCTCTTGACGTCTACCACGTTGAGGCCAGCGGCCGTAAGGCTCGCCGCTACTAATTTTTTAGTTCTTTAGTTTTTAGTTTTTAGTTCTAGTTTTAGTTCTAGTTCTAGATTAACTGGTTACTTAATTCTTTCGCTCAATCTGCCCGCATCTGGCGGCTTACTGCAAATATTAATTAAGGAGTGGATCAGGGTTAGCATTGACCAGCCATCCTAATTCGTGCCTGACACCATGGACTCGAGCCACACAGCGCCGAGCACTCCTCCAAGGAGCTCTGGTGCTCGCGAATATCCCGCTACTCCTGCGACACCCCGGTTCGGGACGTTTGAGGACCTCCCTGACCTCCCACGGAAGCCCGAGGCCAAGCCCCCGGTGACACCCGCACGGCCCAAGCGAAAACGGGTTAATTTACTGGAGACCCCCCGGCAGACTCCAAGGAAACGTTCGAGCACGAAACGGAAAGCTGAGGCCAAGACTGAGGTCAAGACTGAGGCCAGACAAGACGAGATAATAGGCGGTATGCACCCCCACATGGACAAGCCTCCACCCAATGTGCCCGGAATGTGGTACGTTTTCCGTGGGAAGAGAATATTTAGGCCTCTACCGGCTGGAGAGAAGCCTTTGAAACCGGTAACGTTGTTTAAGACCCAAGAAGAGGATGAAGAGGCCGATACTGACATTGAGGACAATAACGCATAAGTGAGTGGTGAAGTTGTAATTTTCCAAGTATACTTTATTTAATTTGCATTTTTCATAGTTTAAATTAAACTGGCAAGATTGAACGTTATCTTAAGTAAAAAAACTAAGGGACCTGATTAAGACGCATAACACAAAAGTCTTAGCAGTTGCGTAAATTTATGCAATTCAACATGACGGTATATAAATAGCCGGATTTACTTGATGATCATGAATGCCCACTTACTGATCATTATTGTGAGTTGTTGCACTGTTAATCCTGGGGATCGAATGTGTCATAAAACAGATAACGCACCCGAGTGATGCTTTTAGTTATATATAAGAATTGAATAAGTAAAGCAAAACTATGGAGTTCAACATCACTGAGCAATCCTATATTTTTAGGTTCCTTGACTATATGTTTGGTTACCAACTAACTGACGCAGTTAAGAAGATTCGAACCACTGTAACTGAATGGAATGAAGGAGGCGGCTCCATTCTCGAAAAAGGACTTGAGGATGAGTTTGTCACGGTTAAACTGTACTCTGCCCCCCCCAATGGTGATGTCTTCAGTGAAGAAAGTTTCGTGAAAGAGTTAACATTCAAAGGTGACACAAACGGGGCTGATTACCGCTCCGCAACCAACGGATACTATACCAAGTATAGTAGTTGCACTATTGGAGACGGCTTTGAAATCTTCAAACGGTTCAAGAACCCGCAGCTCACTTTCCACGCGTATAGACGCTACAAGTTGTTCGTTTTTAAACTTCGACTTTTTGATTCATAATTTTTACAAAGAGTGATCGGTGTCTCTTGTAAATAGCTGCTGGAGTTTTTATATAGATACATATATCAATGAAAGTTTATATGCGTATATACGTATCATCTCGTTGCTAAGTTAATCAATGCTCTCTAACGGTTTCTCTGAGTGCGGGTCTATTAAATCAGGCTCCTCTATCTCCTGAGCATCCTTAACTTCATCTTCATCCTCCTTCAGCTCCCGGAACTCCTCGCCTTGGAGAATCTGGTCGAGTTTCTGCACCAAAGGCGACGATCCACGCCGGTCCTGGCGCTTCTCCACCTGAATTCGCTCGCTCTTATCGCTCACAGACCGCTCACGGAGCGCGGACTGCTGCCGCTTCAGCTCACCAAACAGCCTATCGCGGTCCCCCAGCAAGTCCCGGAGCAGAGTGGCAGGAAAAGCATCGTTCATGGCCAGCACCGTGCTTGTCTTTGGGCGGCACAAAGCCCCCCCCCACTCAGCCGCGATCTCCCGGATATCCGCTTCCGAGGCCTTGGCGATGCTCACCAACCGGTGGAGGTGGCTGGTGAACGCGTCGAGCGTGGCAATGTGCGTCAGCGTGAGCTGCCCCAGCGTGTTCTGCAGCGCCTGAACCCTCGCAGTGCCGTCCTCGGCGTACCGCTGGTAGACCCCCCTCAGGATATCGTAGAGCGGCCCCCCCACAATGCTCACCGGCAGCTCCAGAAAGTACATCTTGAGGGCCTGCACCACCGCCAGCGGCAGCAGAGGCCCCAAAGCCTGCTGGATGTCTGTGCCCGGCTCGTTGATTGCCGAACGCGCGGCCTGGGCCTCCCGCATGTCCAGCTGCAGCGGTCGCTTCCACATTGCCAGCCGCTCTTCGTCGTTGAGCATCTGCGGGTACTCGACGTCGAGCTTCTTGAGGATCTGCCCCACCACCAGCGGCACCCGCTTCTTGTCCGCGCGTGCACGCAGTTCCAGGTCCAGCCCAAACACCGCGGCACCGTCCGTGGAGGAGTAGTAGTTGTCGTACACAAACACCCGCGGCGCGTACCGCCCCGTTTGGTAGCTCTCGACCAAGAACCGCAGGTCGCGGTCCACGTTCGCGGTCTCGTGGAACAGCAGCAGCTTGTCAACGCCCGCGCTGAGTGCCGGCACGACGTTCGACACCGACGCCGAGAAGTCGAGCAGCACCGCCTTGAACGCGGCCAGCCGCTCGCGCTCGCACCGCTCGAGGTACCCGAAATGCTCCACCATCGCGGCCTCGAGCTCCAGCCGCGCGGCCTCCAGGGCGGAAACGGCCTTGCGGTACTTCTGGTCGAGCTCCCGAACGCTGCTCTGGGTGCTGCTGTCGGCCGCGGTCCCCCGGGCCCACCTCTCCGCGAAATCAGTGAGCGACGAGGTCGATGCAGTCAGTCCCGCGAACTCGAACGCCCGCGGCCGCCACTGGTACGTGAACTGGGTGGAGTTCACGAACCGCGAGCCGATCTGGCCCACCAGCCGTAAACAGTTCAGCTTGATGAACATCTGCCCGGCCTCCTCGGCCGCACTCAGCGTCTTCGCGGCCGAGTTCTCGTTCAGCCACTGCACGAGCTGGGCTCCGGTGATTGTGTGCGGGTACGTGCCGAGGATCGTGACGTGCACGGATTTCTGGGGGATTTCCGCGAGCATCCGCTTGAACAGCTGCTGCGAGGAGTTCGCATCGAGGCGGACGCCGCTTAGAAGCAGCTCCTCGCTGGTCAGATCGTCCGCCTGCTCAACGGGGGCGTCGGAGTCCTCGTCGAGGCGGCACCGGTTGAAGTAGCGGTGCTGGGCGCGGTTCATGCCGTTGAGCTCGGCCTCGTACGCTTTCAGCAGCCGCTGGAGCTCCGATTGCGAGGCAGCGACCCGCTGCTGGTGCGATGCGGACCATTTGCTGAAGGGATCAAGGACCATCGTTTTGAGGGAGTCCGCGATGTGCATGTGCTGCCTGCTCTCGTCGCCCATTTGCTGCAGCACGCCTTCGAACGCGCGGCGCATGGTTGCTCCGTCGTCTTTGCCGAAACCGTTTTTTTTGGGCGCGGCCGCCTGCTGGGCAGCTTTGAGCTTCGAGCCGTGGGCCGATTCGGCATCGGCACGCGCACGCACGACCGCCAAAAGCTCCTGATTCTCCACAATTCCTTGCTGCAGCTTGGCAAACAGCGTGTCCAAACCGTCGCTGTAGTTGTAGGACCAGAACCGCGAGGCAAACATGTTGGGTGCCCAAGCCCAGCCCCGATCCTCAAATGCCCGTTCAGCTGCCGCGAGTGGCCATTGAGTTTTGCACGAAGTGCAAGTGGAATCTGCGGGCGGCGTGGTACGCACAGGAACTTCTGAGCACGTTTGGGCCGGTTCTGGGCGAGGTGGCCATGGTGCCTGCTGAAGGGGGCGTGTTTCGGGTGGTTCTGACCACTGCGGAGGGCGAGACGGTGCTGTGGGACCGGAGCGAGCGTGGGTTCCCGGATTCCAAGGACCTAAAGCAGCTTGTGCGAGACAAAATTGAGCCTGAGCGGGATCTGGGGCACTCGGATCGCCCCTTCAATAAACATGCAAGCACAGTTATTCACTAAACATCACTAAACATTCAATGCACAATAAACTCACTATGCAAGCAAGAACATAGTTGATTAGTGAATGTGTATTCCATAAAGTCCTCAATAAACACTAAAAGTCCACTGAGTCTTACTCTAGAACACAATTCAAAACTCACAATGCAGTAGAACACAATCCACTAAATATTCAATGCAGAACAGTTGATTAGTGAATATGCCCGAAGCCAAATGAAAATGAAGTTATATGGATTATATGAGGCTGCTCTATTCAAACAACCGGGTGTAGCACCCAGGCGTACACAATGCTATTATCTCTGTAGTAAATGGCCCATCCGCTCTATCTTCGTAGCGAGGTACTTGTCGACCTCCTTGCTCTCGAATCCGCCTTTCTTCTGCCACGAAAGCGGCACCATCGGCACACGTTGCGTTACTGTGATCTCGTGGTGTTTTCCTTCCACGGCGACAATCTTATCGGGGTTATTGGTCATTAACCGGATGTGGTCCAGGCCCAAATCCAGCAGAATGGCCGTCGCCAGCCCGAACGAGCGGCCGTCGGCGGGGTGCCGGAGCATCAGGTTGGCCTGGACGGTGTCGGCCCCGAGATCCTGCAAATTGTACGCTTTCAGCTTCTCGCCCAAGCCAATGCCTCGGCCTTCCTGCCGCAGGTACACAATGCATCCCCGGCCTTCACGGGACATGAGCCGAGCCGCCTCGTCGAGCTGCTCGCCACAGTCGCACCGGGCACTCCACGCCGTCTCGCCGGTGTAGCACTCGCTGTGGATCCGGGCCAGCACGTCCTTGGCTTCAGACAGCGGGGCATCGAAACTCTCGGGATGGGCCGGATCGGGGCCGCTCTGAGTGCGTCCGGGGTACAGTTTGCCGGTGTACGCGCCCCGGGTCATGCGGTCGTGCTCGGTCTCGCCTTTGCGGGGGGCAAACAGCGTCTTCGAGTGGATGTTCTGGCCAAACACAATGGCCAGGTGCTCCTTGGTGTCCACGCTGTTGCGGTAGACGTGCAGAAAGATCTCCTCGCCGTTGGTGGTGGGAATTCGGGCCCGCGACTCGCAGAAAACCGAGGGCAGCTGCTCCTCGAGTTTGTTCTGCAGTTGCTGCGAGGCCCGGCGTTCCGGCAGGGTTAAATCGGCCGGCACGTCCATGTGCAGGTCTAGCTGCGAGGCCGAGGGAGTAAACGGCGGAGAGACGAGTGACATCTCCAGAGATGGGTTGCCATCCGCACTGGGCATTTGCTTAAGTGTGTCTTTGCTGGGTTGGGAACTGACTTGCTCGAGTCCGGGGCTCCGTTTGGGCTGGGGCTGCTCGCCAATTCCACCGTCCACCATGTCCATGACCAAATTGATCCCTTGGGACTGGGAGCGGGTGTGGCGGTGGAGGTTCTGGATGGCGTTACCTATAAGCGACATTTTGCCGATGCATCTGGGGCGGCGGTATATTTATCCACTGTAGTTTAGCTCGAATCTAATAATTAAACACTAATCCGCCTAGCCCTGATCGATTAAGCACTAGGTTTATGATCTTGGGCAGAAGACTGGCGCTGTTAGGCTCATCAGCCCTTTTGGGAACCTTGTTCCTCAGAACGAATCCGTTCCATGCGTTGGCTGCGGGGCACAACCGCGTCCACACCAGCGTCCGCAACGAATTTGAGTTTGCACCGCTCGTTGCCTTGCCCACCCCGCTGCTCGCCAACTTCTGCATCCTCACCAGCGAACGCAGCCAGCAAATAAGTTCGGTGCTCAAACAGTACGTTGAAACAAGCAAACGACCGATTAGGTGTGTGGACGTCGAGGTCGATGAGGAGGGGACCAGGCCGCTCGTCACCCGGTACCCAATCACCGATATGCCCACAGTGCTGCTGTTCGAAAATTCGCAGCTCAATGGCAGCTTGGTGCCTAGGGGGACCTCCGATTCGGAGGTTTTGGCCGAAATTTCAGAGTTTGTGGACTCGCAGACTTAGGGTTTATGTGGTTCAAACGAAGGGAAGAGCCAAAGGTCATCAACGCTGCCGATCGCAAGCAGTGCTGGGCAGCCAGGGACCAGTTTTTCCAGTGCTTGGACGCACACTCCGTGGTAGACCCTGAAAAGGATGCATCTCGCGCCAAGCGGGCCTGCCCTCAGGAGCTCGTCGAGTTCGAAAGGCTGTGCGTCGCCACCTGGGTCGACTACTTCAAGAAAAAACGGGTTGCAGACTATACAAAGGCCATGCGGATTAAGGAGCTCGAGAAGGCGGGATACCAGCCTCTAGACTCTCCTTTACAGGTCAAGAGCATTACTGAAGACGAGGCTAGCTAGATTTTGTAGTTATTTAATTTGTGTCCCACTTCTGCAGCATTTTGTCGTAGAAGCTGCACGTTACTCCTTGGGTATTGTCCAGCCACAAACCGCCGTAAACCATGCTTTCGTGGTTGGTTAGCGAACCGAGCACTTCGGCTTTGGTGTCCAGCACTTTCAAACCACCGTACATGCAGCACGCAAGCACTTTAGAGTCACTTTCATTGGGGATGAGCCGCCATACCCCACCGCCAAGGTCGTGGCTAGCCAATACCCGTTTAGATCGCAGATCAACAAAGTTCAAACGGTCGTCATAGCCACCAGTCCACAGCTGGCCATCTCGGGGGAGAATTGAGGTCAGTCCGGCCTCGTGGGGCTTTATTTTGAACAGTGTGTACGGGATACGCAGATCTGTGGCTACCAGCGAGCGATCGTCTCCCCCGGTGTACACTAGGGAACCACCGTCACTCACCACACACCAGGCCTCCAAATCGTGGTTCTTTGCCCGGTAGGTCTCGGTTTGGGACTCTAAGTCGTAGGCAATAAGTTCACCGGTGGTCAGAACTGCCAGCAGTTGGGGACCATTGAGTGCGATTTGGGTCACTAAGTGCTCGGACTCACTTAATTGGATGCAATGCTTTTGGTGCAGATCGAAGTCAAACACACGGACCTCACCAGTGCTGTGGGCGGTGAACAGGTCGGTTCCATGTACCCTGGAGTCTAAAACTGCTGATGAACACAGCTCTTGTTTCCTAGGTTCGGGGGTATGTTCCAAATCGGGGGAGTAGCTGACCAGTGAACCAGTCCGGACCCCGGTTTCTTTGTTCAAATCGTACGTTCCCACAACAATTTCACTTCCACACTTGCTTAAGGTGCAGGGGGGGAGTTCAGTGACCACTGTTTTTAAACTGTTCATGGGATTTTTTTCAGGGCGTGTGCGGGCCTGCCTGCCTTTAGGGTCCATTCATTTTTCCCTCTTATCAGCAGTAATGAAACTGGTAGACAAGTTCGGCCGATTCCACAATTATTTGCGGATAAGCCTAACTGAACGTTGTAACTTGCGGTGCCTGTACTGCATGCCTCCCCAGGGCGTTGATCTCCAGCCCGATTCGAGCATACTCTCAAAAGACGAGATTTTGACGCTTGCCAGCAGATTTGTGGCGGGAGGAGTGGATAAAATACGCCTGACAGGCGGGGAACCTACAGTACGTAAAGACTTCATGGAAATTGTGGGCAGTTTGGGTCAGCTTGGACTCAAACAGCTGGCAATAACTACCAATGGACTCACGCTTAACCGGAAACTACCTCTGCTCAAACAATACGGTCTCACGGGGGTTAATATCAGTTTAGACACACTTGTTGAGGCCAAATTTAATTTCTTTACCCGTAGACAGGGCCTAAATCGTGTTATAGAATCGGTTCACCGGGCCTTGGAAGTTGGAATCGACAAGGTGAAGATCAATTGTGTAGTAATGCGAAACCAAAATGACGATGAGATTTTGGATTTTGTCAAACTGACTGCTGAACTGCCGGTTCAGGTCCGATTTATTGAATACATGCCTTTTGATGGGAATCAGTGGCAGAAAAACAAAATGGTGAGCTACATGGAGATGATGGATGTCATAAAACAAAATGGCTATGTGCTTAAACAGCAGCTAGTGAACCAACAGGGAGAGACTTCTAAAAATTACTCTGTTTCTGGGCCTCATGGGCGGAAGCATTTAGGCTCGGTGGGGTTCATTACCTCAATGACCTCAAACTTCTGTGGTACTTGCAATAGAATGAGGATTACTGCAGATGGAAACCTGAAGGTCTGCTTGTTTGGAAACGAGGAGGTTAGTCTGCGAGACATGCTTCGCAGCGGAAACTCTGATGGGATTCAGGAGGTAGTTGAGTTGGCTTTGCACAACAAACGGGCACACCATGCAGGCATGGGCTCGTTGAAGGACATGAAAAACAGACCCATGATCTTGATTGGAGGGTAAGTATCTTAATTTCCCAAAAGAGAGAAAAAAATAGTTTCAGTTGCTAACCGTAATGTAGAAACCGCCTGCCGGTACACCGTCCCCAAGTGAGCCGTATGTACAGCACGTTCACCCACGTTGACGCGAATGGGGATGCTCACATGGTGGATGTAGGGAGTAAAAAGTCCACTAGACGAAGTGCGACTGCAATCGGTCGTATAAACTTTACAGAGTCCACCGTGGTTGACCAGATCAAGGACAACGCCAATAAAAAGGGCGACGTGATCGGAGTGGCTAGAATTGCTGGTATCATGGCAGCCAAGCAAACTTCATCGCTCATCCCATTGTGCCACCCCATTGCTATAACAAAGATCAAGAACCAGGTTACGCTTGGTGAACATTGGGCTGATGTGGAGACCACTGTGGAATGCTTTGGTCCCACCGGAGTGGAAATGGAGGCCTTAGTGGGTGCTAACATTACATTGACTACTATTTACGACATGTGCAAAGCTGTTGACAAACACATGGAAATCACAGGGATCAAAGTGATTGAAAAAAAAGGTGGTAAACACGACTTTACCACTTAGGGCAGAAAAATATCATAGTTTATTTTACTACGTGACGCTTAGTAATATTACTGACACACATCAACAACAACGTAAACATGAGTTCGTCAGTAGATACCAAGACATTCAAGGACGCTTTCGCGCTTTTTGACCGCAAGGGTGATGGAAAGATCCCAGTAGAGAAGCTCGGAGACATGCTTCGGGCTGTGGGCCAGAACCCCACCCAGGTGGAGGTCGCCGATCTCACCAAAGGCCTCAAAGGCGACTCTTTTACTTTTGACGAGTTCACAAAGGTCGTTAACCGTCCTGGCGGATTCAAGAGCCTTGGTGATGCCGAGGACTACATTCGTGGCTTCCAGGTGTTCGACAAGGAGAACACTGGCGAGATCGGGGTTGGCGAGCTCAAGTACCTTCTTACTCACATGGGCGAGCCCCTCACCGATGCCGAAGTCGATGAACTGCTCGAAGGTGTCAAAATCACCGGTGACTCGAACGTAAACTACACTGAGTTCGTCAAGAGCATCCTCGCCCAATAGATCGCATTCTTAGTTTCTAAATATTTAAACCATAAACCAAAAAAAATCAAAATAAATATAAAACAAAAACAAAAAAAACAGTTCAAATGCACGCACATGCTATTTTACCCAAAACTTGCCGAGAATAGTCAATGGGGAATCGAACAAGTCTCGCCGAATGCTAACTTCGACGTGAGTATCTATTTTTTCGCCATCTGAGGCGGTTAGTGTACACTCGAATTTGAAATCAGACAGTGCGCCTGTATGCATGATGAATTTGAATTTTTCAAAGTACCGCGGGATGCTGCTATCCTCCATGAAATCGAAGAGCATTCGGAATTTGAGCTCTTCAATTGAGTTTTTCATTAGCTTTGCAAAGCGAGGCGAGACCGCTGCGACCTCACCGGTCCATCGCCAAACCAGGCAGGGTACGCATAAGAGTGAAAATTGCTTCTCCTCTTCCAAAACAGATCGATGAAACGACTGCTCTATAAAAACACGCTCACTTAGGGTCAATGTTTGTGTAATACTGTAGAAGGAAAGCTTCATTTTTTGTAGCACATCAGCAATTATCTCGAGGTCCCGCTCAGACAACCTGTTTCTGAGGTACACAACAAGCGCTCTAAGCTTCTCACGGTATGGGTACCAACCAGTAACGTTTTGGTAGACTTCATTTGGGTCCTTGGGGGAGTTCTGTTCGTAGTATAGGTGACCGGAATGTTCATCGTGCACCATCATCAATGGGTTCGGAGGTGGATCTACCCATCCGAAAATGCTTTTGTTCTTTTCGTCATCACTGGGTTTAGATTCTCGTCTATTTCGCTGTCGTAATCTGCCATTTTGTAGTTCATCACAAGGCCCAGAGTGTGGACATATTGGGTGTCCTTCGCATGGTTCGTCGTGGTAGACTAGCTGCCACGGCTCGGGACCGTACGGGAAAGTAGGTTCTGCACCCTCACATAGGTAATTCGGATTTTCTAGTTCCATCATAATTGTGCTCAAAAGCTCAGTATTGGAGGGTGGTTGCGGATTCTCAGAATAGTCACCCTCGGGAATTGCGAGTATATGGTGGTGGATATGGTGATGTAGCGGATAGTGATGTGTGTGTCTAGAAATCTCGAAGGATTCGTAGTATCCTCTAGGACTTGGGTGTTCAGAGCTGGCTGTAACAGAGCTTGCATTTGTGGGTGGAACATTATAGTTCTGGTAGGGATAAGTTGGGGTACTTGGCTGCTGTGGAATGCTTTGAACGTAACGTTGTCCAGTATTTGTGGGCCGATTCGGATATAGCATAACATCTATCGGGTGTGGAGGCTCTCTTTTTGGTGCCGGTGCAGCCTGATCCAGTGAGCTGACAGAGGACTCGGTTTTAGCGGTTGGAGAAACGTGTCGGATTTTCTTGCGGGCACCGTCGTGGCAAGTATCAGCACATCCGCGTTTAACACACCTTTCACATGGCCGGTTGTCATCACATGTGAGATGCGTTCTTTGGCAGTTAGTACAGGCACGAACTGCTTTACGCCTTTTGGGCTTTCCAGTTCTTGCACTTATCTCTACTTTCTTTTGGGGTACATTATGCCCCCTTATGAATTCACTGGTGTATCTCTCAGTGTAATCATATATGGGCTCCCTTCGGGGGTCCCTTCGAGGTTCCCGAGGTGGATGCATTTACAAAGAGGTGTCAATTTTGGAGTCCGACACGTTCACGGTAACTGAGAAAAACCGGACTCTGAGGCTGATTCACAATCAAAAAAAAGGCTGTTACTCAGATCTCAGCACTCAGCAAGTGTTGGCAGGAGTGACGAGGCTCTATAAACCAACGGGTTAAATTACCTCAAAATGCAAACCCCCGATAGATTTTATGGCAGAATCGCGATGAGTAGCACTGATCGCTAGCTACACTTGATATATAAGAGAAAAAAAAGCTCTAAGATTTATTACTGGTTTTAACACATAGCCATTGTGGGGTAATTACCGTGTGTTTACATGTGACCCGACTGCAATTCCTTACCCTAGGGAGGTGTTACATGCAGTGAATCATCCTGCCCTGCTAGCTGAAGGGCATAGATGCAATAAGCCATGATAGCGTATAAATAGCTGGTAGGCCCAGATCTCTTATGCATTAAACCATGTATATCAATTTTTTAAGGGAGAAAACAAGAATTAACCGCGGAGGTGGATCGTATTTACGAAAACCATCCATTTAATCGTTGATAAAAAAAAAACGCTCACTAGGTGGGCTGCTAAAACCTAACCCAATTTCATACATAATTACACCCTGCTTAAAAGAAAAAAAAATATGAGAACCAGGTCGATACGTCAGTATAAGCTATTAAAAGTGTACCCCACACCAGCCCTATGACAGGTGATTCTTTTTCTCGGCTACATTGACACCTCATCACTATTGACCACTACATTGTAAACGTTATTTAGCATTCCGAAATTCCCCAGCCTGTGTCATTATTTTGCGTTTTAAATGCAAGCCACCAGCTGGGCCGTCGTGCATTAAAGGATGGGAGTTATGCATATGTTCGGCCCAGGTCGTTTTAGTATTAAATAGGGTATAAGGAACTGCTTGATAACAAAGAGGCATATTATGCAAGTCGAAGTTTCGGAATATTACGAGGCAACGAGAATGGCCAACAAAGTGCTCAACAAATACAATTGAGTGGGGTAGTGGGGGGGGTACCAAATTAGGAATCGCGTTGGCGATATTTATTTTATTATGTAAATGCTAATCATATTTTGTGGGATTTGAAAGTGAAATGTATTTTTAGCCAGGAGCAACCAACTCCGCAGCAATATGAGTAAAGACTGTTCTGAGCACACATGTGCAGTACTCACATGACTTATACCTGCAATTCCCGCGGTTACGGTCACCTTTCCCTAAAAAAATACTATGCGTGCTTCTATTGGTTGGTTTATCAAGATCACGCTCGGATACCAACGAGAGGAGCCCATGTTTTATGCATTACAATATAACAAAACCATTCACTAAAAATTTGAAACAAATATAGGGCAACTGACTCACTAATGGTCCTGGATCTGAAACTTATGTGGAAAAAGATTACCGATTTTAACTATTACTAAACTTCCTAATGTGGGCTAGGATAGAATACGTAAATCCGCAAACTCAACAAACCACAGTCCAAACACCACAGCTCAAACATTTCCTAACCTCGGCAGAGCTATGGAACACGACAAGTTTAGTCATACCATTTAGATCCTCTGGACTTAGTATGCTTAAGATGCAACGAAACTATAATTAGGATTTATTCTGAAGTGAAACTCTTCGATGTGTCATTCTAATCAATGCATCGTTTTAAAACTAGTAACTGCATTAAAATTGCACACTCTTGGGGATGTTAGTAGTATTATATGCCTAATTGTATGCACACTCTGCTTTTGAGGCATTATGCCTTCTATCAAATGTAGTAAAATGTAGTTTCTAGTGTACCGTAAAGCGATCAGTTGCTTTAGGTATAGATTTAGCCCCAGCATTATCCAGCATACACTGACAACACCTGTAATAGTAAAATATTTCTGCTAAACAGCTCTTAGAAGCATATCAGAGCGTAACCTTTTACTTTAAATACCATGCTACACAATTATTTCATATTATAGAATGTTTATCAAGACTTTTCAAAATAATTGATTCTGTGAAATTATATTTGAGATCAACCAAAGTGAATTTATTTATTTATTTCCAGTAGTTAACTAATCATCAGAACTCGCTAGTTGGTTTAGATCGCTACCTAAAAAATATAGACAGCTTTTTTTTTATTTTATCAAGAGACACATACCGAACCGGTAACCCTGGCGGTAAATTTTTATATATTTCGCCAAAATATCGTCTAGTTTAGCAATTAGATAATAGAACAAGATAATTCAAATAAATAAGGTACAATTACTGGGGTTTTAACGATATACTTAGTTCGACCTTTACGAGAGTCGAAACTGGATTTCAATACTTGCCTACACTCGAAAAGCGTTTCAAAAGTCTGAGAATTTAACTAAATTAAGAGAAGAACTACCGTTTAAGTATTTGAGAATGAATTTACATTGGGAGTTTCTGTAAAGCACTATATTACCTTCAAATTATTTTACCAAGAGAATCTCCTAACGAAATTATAGATGAGTATTTCTATTGACTTTATGCGTTTATTATAAGCTATATCAGTGCCCTAGTGAGATTTAATTGTTTCACATTGGTCATCTTGGCAGATGAGTCCGTCTTATCCTGCTCAAGCAACCATTGCCGCTTATCCGGTGGAATTCCAAAATTACATTTCCCAGATTTAAAATTGTGGCTCGATATTAATTTTGATATTGAATTGACGGATTTGACCCAGATTCTTTCAATTACAAGTGAATTTAATGATGATCCAGAAGTAAGTTTATATATCCAAAAAAAAAATCATATAAACTATTTAGAGATCCAAGCAGTCCTTATCTTTAAAGTGGATAAAACAACTACAGGCTGACTGGCCTACATTTACGATGTAGAGCTGTCTCCGCTAAGGACATTTCTGAATATGAAATAATACTTACCTAAGCAGACACCGTTATATTAACAGTAATATGTAACCACTTTTCGCTAAACATTTCTAATGAGATTTACCAGCAAGCTGACGCACACGTTAAATTTTTGTTGTAAACACCGGAGAGTAAACACCATGAGCGACGCACTCTGCAAAGCCTTTACTGAGAGCATGAAGCTCGACAAATCTGCTGATCCACAAATCGATTTCAAAAAGTACTCTGAAGTCCAGCAGGCCCAGATTCGTCAATGGCTGACCCTGTCCAAGCGTTTCCCCACTGCTTTTAGTGAGCTTAACGACTCCCTGCGTGAGACCACGTACGTTTTGGGCGGTACCGAGGCGACCGAGGTTGACTCCTTCGTTCTTGCTGCTGCTGCCCCGTTCTTGCCCGAGCTCAAGCAGGAGCAGGTTATCAACTTCCGCCACATTGTTAGATGGGCCGACTTAATCCAGAAACTCATTGGTCAAGACATTTTGAAGGTTGATCTTGATCTTGACGCTCCTCGTGAGGTTCAGAAGAAGGAGAAGAAGAAGGAGGAGGCTAAGAAAGACGAGAAAGCTAAAGACAAGAAGGAGTCTAAAGACAAGTCTAAAGACAAGAAGGAGAAGAAGGAGAAGAAAGAGAAGCCCAAGCCAGCTGCTGCGCCCTCACGTCCCCTTTCTCCAGGCCAGATTAACCTTCGTGTTGGCTTCATTGAGAAAGCCATCAAGCACCCCGATGCGGACTCGCTCTACGTGTCCACCATCAATGTTGGAGAGGATGAGCCCCGCACCATCTGCTCTGGTTTGGTAAAATACGTCCCCATTGAGGACATGCAGAAGCGTTACGTTGTCATTGTTGCCAACCTCAAGCCTGTGAAGATGCGTGGAATTGTGTCCAATGGAATGGTTCTCTGTGCGAGCAAGAAGGAGGACGACAAAGTCGAGTTTGTTAAGGTGCCCGAAGGAGCTCAGCCCGGAGATAAGATTTTCTTTGAAGGCTTCAACGAGGAGCCTGAATCGGTTTTGAACCCGAAGAAGAAGATTTGGGAGCAAATCCAGCCCGACTTCACCACCACGGAGAGTTTGAACGTGGTGTACAAACGCGATGGCAAAGAGCACAAGCTGGTCAACGAAAAAGGCCAGGAGTTCAAAGCCTCTACCTTGGCCGGTGCCTCTGTATCGTAAAAATGTATTTAATGTAATTGGATAATCTTTTTTGAAATTCGGGTTTAGGTCATGAAAATAATCCGCAAGCAGCTGGAACGGGACAACAGCGGTTTGATAACGCTGGTTGCCCAGGACTCAGAGGATATATGGTATCTCTACAATATAATTCAGGAAGGTGACGAGATCGAGACCGTTACCGAGCGCAAGATCGCTGCTGGCGGCAAAGACACCGTGCGGGCCAAAATGAAGCTGCTGGTGCGGGTCCAGAAGGTGGAGTACGACGGCGAGGGTGCCATAATTCGGCTTAACGGCAAAACCACCAAAGCACACCCCGACGTACCGCTTGGATCGTTCCACACCCTGCAGATAGAACCGCAGCTCAAGTTCGACCTCCACAAAGACGAATGGGACAGCTTTGCGTTGGGCCAGCTAGACGAGGCCGTGAACGTCGAGAACAAGACAGATATCGCTGCGGTTGTGCTGCAGGCCGGGCTGGCCCACGTGTGCTTGGTGACCGAGGCGATGACAATTTTGAGGCAAAAAGTCGAGGTCACGATCCCTCGCAAAAAGCGTGGAGACAACAGCTCCCAGGACAAAGCAATGGAGCGTTTTTTCACCCAGGTTTACGGCGCGGTGAAGCAGCAGATCAATCTCGACAAAATCAAGGCGGTTCTGATTGCTGGTCCTGGCCAGGTTCCCGAGCAGTGCTTAAACTTTATATTCCAAAGAGCAACTGTGGAGGAGAACCAGGTGCTGGTGAAGTCCAAGCACGTATTTCTGGCCGTGCACGCCTCCTCGGGGCACCTGCATGCTCTCACCGAGGCATTGGCCGACCCGACCGTGGAGTCCCAGCTCGCCGACACGCGGTACGGCCGCGAGGTGAAAGTCCTCAACGATTTCTTCCAGAGCTTGAACGATGATGACATGCGTGCGTGGTACGGACCCGCAGAGGTCGAAAGAGCGGTGGAGCAGGACGCAGTGCAGACTCTGCTGGTCACAGACTCGCTGTTCCGGTCGAGCGATGCCCAGGAGCGGCGGAGATACGTTGATTTGTGCGATAAAGCCAGGGAACAGGGCCGCGAGGTGCTGGTTCTGAGCAGTTTGCATGCCTCGGGCGAGCAGCTTGACAGCATTTCGGGAGTCGCGTGCATCCTTATGTACCCACTGGACTTGGACGAGCTGGAAGAAGACGAGTAAATAGTATTTATGACCGTGTAGTAGTAGTTCGAGGTCTCACTGTGTCCTGGACAGCCCCGGCCAGGGCCCCGCAAATAGTGAAGTTCCGGACGGACCGAATGCTTTGTTTGAGTTTGAGGCCGTTGTAAAATGCAATTCCGCTCCCGAGAACCAGTGCCGAGGCCGCAGTGGACATCCACGACACGCCCCAAACGTTGTCACACGCAGCCTCCACCGTGAAAAAAGCGGAAGTCGGGATGGCGAACTTGAGAGCAGTGCGGAATCCTGCATTCATGCCGTCCTTTAACAGGACGTAGTTCTTGCGCTTGTGGAAGAAGTACCACGTCCCCTTGGTTCGGGGCAGCCGGTGGGCGTTTTCAGCCAGGTACCTAAGACTAGAGAGCCTTGCACCCCGAGTTATGCCATGGAACAGGCCGTAGGTGCCTGCCAGCCCGCCAGTGGTCAAAATGCGGTGGGCTGGAGGCAAATTAAGCCGATCCGCTGGTCGAGCTGTCATTTTTGGAGGTTTGGGGTTGGTGCTCGAGCTCCTTGGCCAGGGTGGTTAAAGTGGCATTTAGAGCATCAATCCGGCGGTCGAGGTTAGTGGCCTGCTGTTCAGCAACTCGCATCTGTTCCCAGATCTCTGCAAAGTCCGCGTCAGTGTACTCGCCGGCGTCAGTCATGGTTGGGAAGAGGTGGGTGTAATAAGCGGACTAAGTGGTTAAAAAACAGGACATGGAAACCGGCATTCGGCTCCACACCCAGTCGCTCCAGCAGAGAAATCGCGGTTGACGGCCGGATATGGCTTTGAGGGCGGGTTTTACCCGCTTTGAGGTCAATTGACAGGCGAAACTGGGTGGGAATCGTTATTGGTGAAGAAGCTGCTAGGCGCCACCAGGCATCCAAAATATACCCATTGGTGGGCCTGTACTGGTTGGAAAGAGCACGCATGCTCGGGTAATCGGTGCAGTGCAGCTTTAATTCCGGGTAACCAAGACCACCCGCATTTGTCTGCACCAGAATTTCGGTGCTCGAGACCCAAAAGGCCACGCAGGGACCCCAATTGCCCAAGTTGCCTTCGTAAAACCGGTTTTTGTTGGTGTATAACTTGCCTGTTACCCCGTCCATGAGATGGGCATCCTGGGCGGGCACCAAGTAGGTATGCAGGAGGCTGGCGGTGGGCCTGTCCTCGAGTTTAGGCTGGGGTTTGACCTTTTGCTTAACTTGCTTGCGTTTCTTAGGCTTTAAAACCGGAAGCGGCCGGGCCATGCCTGACGCTGCTGAAACTTTCAGTGTTGAGGGCGAGGGCGCTCCATCTTACCATGCGGTTACTGAAGCTGGCATTATTTGCAGTCCAGGCAGTGTGGGCAGCCCCTCCGCCCGACAACAAGCGGGTTCTGGTTGTTTTAGACGATACAAACCCCGATGTAGACGGACCCGCCATTGCTGCGCCGTTGGAGGCCCGTGGGTTTGACGTGGCAGTTACCGGGGTCAAGGACCACCCGAAGCTGCTGCAATTCAACGAGCGTTTGGTGGACAACGTCATCGTTGTTCCTGGTCGCGTCAAAGCCCTTGGAAAGACTCTTCGCCAGTCTGATTTGCTCGACTTCCTCAAGGCGGGCGGGAACTTGGTGGTGCTCACCACACCCAAATACAGCCCACTTTCGCTTCGCGAGCTGGGAGCAAACCTCGGAATTGATATTAGCGGCCGCGGTGTCGAGCTCAGCGACCTTTTCAGCCAGCCTTTGAGCTTCCCAATGCCCGAGATTCTCGATGGGCCGGAGACGTTGGCCTCAGAGTTCTCAAATGCCGCTGTGGCTAAGCTGGAGAGCAACGACCTGCTTTTGGGGCTGGTACAGGCTCCATACACCTCGTTTGCCTGGAATGCAGCCAAGGCTGATGGTGCAGCTGTTCCTGTAACCGAAACGTTTTCTTCAGGTGCCGAGTCGTACTTGGCGGCTGGGCTGCAGTCTCTCACTGGCTCGCGGTTTGTGTGGGTTGGTTCCCCTGAATTGTTGACCAACGACGTGTTTGCCAAGCAGATCACCAGCTGGGCTTTCCACGAGTCGAACGAGTTGAGGCTCAGTGGTGCCAAGCACTACTCAACGGCAACAAACAGTACTCACCTGCACTACAGCGTTCTGGAGCCGTTGAAGTACTGTGCACAGATTGAGAAGTGGGACTCTGACGCGGCCAAGTGGGTCAAATACGACCGTGTGTCCGACGTGCAGCTCGAATTCAAGATGATCGACCCGTACTACCGCTTAAATCTGGGTGAGGACGGATGTGCTGAGTTTGTTGCTCCGGAGCAGTACGGAATGTTCTCATTTGAGGTGAACCACCGTCGTCCTGGACTCACGTTTTTGCAGGACAAGCAGGTTGTGACGGTGAGACACAAGGCCAACGACGAGTGGGACCGTTCGTGGGCCATCACCAATAGTTGGGTATACCTTTCAGGCGTCTCCACCACCGTTATTGGGTTTGTGCTTTTTTGCTCGCTGTACCTTGTACTCCCCAGTCCTTACGTGAAGGAGAAGAAGGCCGAAGCGAAGACCGAAACGAAGGCTGACACCAAGGCGGAAAAGAAGGCGGAAAAGAAGGCCGAAAAGAAAGCCGAAACTAAGGCCGACGAGAAAAAGAAAGCCAAAAACTAACAGAATGAATATATTATAGCAACTTAAAGAATTTATTTTAGTAAAAATTACAGCTAAATGGTACTATGAGGAAACAACCTTTACCTTGTTCTTCACTTTCCACTCCTCCATCTCCTTGCTCTGCTTTTCAAGGTCCTTGTTCAGTTCTGATATCGCACGTTCAAGGCCAGTAAGCGTCTCTTGAAGCCGTGGGGACGCTTCGTTTACTGTCTGTTCCACCAACACGGACCCAATCATCCGCATACACTTCCGGTCACCGTCCATGTTCTTCAAGAGCTGGAGAACATTCCGGTGCTGCTCTGCATCGTCATCCAGCTGTGCAATCTTCTCGTTCAGCACCTCCAAGTTCGCCTTGTAGCCGTTGTACTGCTTCTGAAGATCAGCGGACATTCCCAGAAATCCAAACCCAGAAATCCAAACATAGAAATTTCAGAAATTCAAAAAAAAAAATTATATATTTAATAAGTAGACATTACGTAGTTACTGCTTAAATTCATACTCGCGCTGGAACATGTCGTTGATATTCACGAGGTAGTAAGTTCCAGACCGGATGTGCTCAATGCTGCCCTCAGGCTTGAAGTTCTTTTTGAGATGGGCCTTCTCACGCAACGCAAGTGCCTTTTCGTAGTTCTCAGGACTGATCTCCTCACGCTCGGTCAGCAGCTGCTTCAAACCAGCGGACTTCACGATGTCGGAGTAGTCGCCAACAACGTCGATGGAGAAGAAGGTGGCGGCCAAACCGCTGCCGTACGAGAACATCGAGATGCTCTTGCCCTTCAGGTTCTCCTCAGTGAAAGTCAACGTCGACAAAAGCGAGAGGTATAAACTACCGGTGTAGGTGTTGCCGACGTTGGTGGCAGCCTCGATTCCGGGTGCCATTTGAGTCTTCGCAGCCTCCTTCACGTAGCCCATGAACACCTTCTCGACCTGTCGGTCGGTCAAACTCTGCTCGTAGGACAACTTGGCAACCTCCTCAGGCACGTTCTCGGGCTTGAAGCTGCCCAGGACGTAGTCGTTGTAGGCAAGACGTCCAAACGACTTGCTCACAAGCTTGCAGGTGGGGACGTGGAAGGCCGAGGCAGCGAACTGCTTCATACCAGCACTGCTGGTACCGCTCTTCTCGAGATACTTGCGGTACGACTGGTCCAGGGCCTTCGTGTAGCACGTAAGCGAGTAGTGCCCATCAACAACGGGGTACTCCGAGGTGAAGTCGGGCTTGTAAAAGTCATACGCGTGCTCCATGTAGCTTCCGTGCTTGGGGTTCACGACAAGAGGAGCATCGGGGCCAATAAGCATCGCGACAACACCACTGCCACCGGTGGGGCGAGCTGCACCTTTGGCATAGATCGCGATGTCACCACACACAACCACAGCATACCGACCGTCCCACGAGCCACTCTGGATCCAGTTGATGGCGTTGAAAAGGGCAGAGGTGCCACCGTAGCATGCGTTGTAGGTATCAATACCCTCAACGTCGTGGTTGTCGCCCATGAGCTGCATGAGCACGGACTTGACACTCTTACTCTTGTCGAGGAGAGTCTCGGTGCCCACCTCGAGGCGTCCGATGTCCTTGGGATCGATGTTGTGCTTGGTGAGAAGCTTCTTCAGCACAGTCAAGGACATCGAGTAGATGTCCTCGCGGTCGTTAACGAAACCCATACGCGTCTGGCCAAGACCAATAGTGAACTTGCCAGCAGGAACACCGCTGGCTTTCTCAAACTCAGCCTGATCGACAAACTGCGAGGGAATATACACCTCAAGCGCTTTAATACCTACATTCTTACAACCACTCATTTTTTTGTTTGGAGGTGGGTAAACTTGGGCAGGTAAAATCCACACACAGACGCTGCTTATGTACTGTGTGAGGTAAGATCGCCGTCAGACCTGAAGAAAGCGAGTGCTACGAGCCTTTTATATAATACTAACATTTTAGATCGATTCCTTTTCTCAGCTCCATTTCGCGGTACTCAAACATCACCTGCACGCCCACAAACAGCAGCACCGAGCACAGCACCACAAACCGCAGGCCAGCTGCCGTTTTCAGCATTTCTCCAAACAGGTTCTTGGCTCCGTCAAAACCGACCGCAAAACCCACTAGATTAGCAATTAGCATCATCCATATATTGAGTACTGCACCAATTCCGGCCGCAAATCGGTACCAGGCCTGCCCACCAAACCTCTTGGGGGGGAGCAGGGACCTGGCAATTATTTCGGGCATGACGAAGAGCACAATTAAAAAGCCCCAGATGAAAAGACGCAGCTCAATGTCGTGCCACAGAGCCACAAATGCAAATACCAAAAATGAGTTTCGTAGCTGGTGCTTAGACCCTCCCATGGGGATGTAGAGGTACCGCACCACCCACTTATGGAAGCTCCGGTGCCACGATCGCCAGAAGCTCAGAGCCGAATAGTTGTTGGCCACACATCGAATCATATTCTCGGGTGGATCAATGCCATCTAGTAAACTCCACAGCCGGAAGAACCTCCAGGGAATCAGCAGCTTCAGCCAGATCACCACCAGGTTGAAAAATCCCACCATAGAGACCTGGGCGGGAGTAAGACCTTTCCATGCTCGCGACTCGGCCATGGCCACTACGGGGATGTGGTGGAGCACAAGCTCCATGCACAGAAGACAAACAGCGAAGCGGACAGCAAATGCCAGTAATCTTTTGGGGGTGATGGAGGGAAGTCGCTGCTCAAGCTGTGCACGGAAATCATTAAACGTAAGAACCGGCCCAGCAAGGTACAGGGGTGAATAAAGACAGAAGCCCAGGTAGTTCGCAAAACTGTACTCCTTAATTGGCCGTGGGGTCACGATTCGCTGCAGTTCAGGCGATTTTTCAGTATCAAATGTGACATTATTAACTGCATCGATGTAATCGAGGTTGAATCCCAGCATTCGCATCATCGTGCATTTAAAAAATACCTGCCAATTGCCAAGTAAGCTGCCGAATTCCAAGTACTCGGGAAGTGGGTATCCATTACACTTCTCGTTCAAAAATAACGAGGAGATGGCAAAGACCCAACACAGCTTCCTACTCTTAAATTTTCGGCCAAGTTTGTAGTTCAGGTAGAGTATAAGCAGAACTTTTAGTGCACCGGTACCATGCAGGGGTAGGAGGAAGGCAACCGAGAAAACAGTGTCAAACGTGCTTCGACGATCCCCAGAGCTGCATCGTAAAACTTTTCTAAGCAGGACATGCAAAATGGCCACAACCGCTAGAATGGGGAACTGGTCTCGAAACCCGCTGTACTGCATGTCAGTGTTGTCTACAGGACGACCCATCCAACCAGGTGTCAATTTGGACGCAATGGTATCATATGCATCTGATCCAGCTGAGGCAGCTGTGTAGATCATCAGTGGAACGAAGATAAGAAAAATCACTGCATAGAAGTAGAACTCAGGAGTTTTCCACCTAGGACGCGTGCTTTTTTCCCGGTTCTTAAACGCCACTGACTGCGAGGGGATAAAACGAGTATCCAGAGTTTCAACACTGAACAACTCGCAAATAAAGTTTCCCAGTGTCATTCTAGTTCATTAACGTGTTATTGGTGTTCAGGGCTGGGTGGGGTGAGGTGTGTGCGTGAGAGTAGGCGATTTTTTTCAAGCTTACAATCGGCCATGATAGTCTATAGTATAAAGTCTCTAATTAGAGATAGTTTTGCGGGCGAAATTATTTATAGACTATCAAAAGGACGACTTTGTAAATCAGAATATGAAGAGCCTGAATACGTCATTCCCGAAAAGTATTTTATTGATTCCTCCAGTTCAGATTTGGGAACTGATGAGAAAAGTTTGAACATACAAGTTGCTTGCAAAGATCCTATAATTGTAACTTTTGATACTCCTGAAGACCTTAACAACCCACACAACTGGCCTCTTTTGAAGAAATTTATTGTTTCGGCAGTAACTTCGCTCTCAACCGCATCACTGTATATGGGCGGTCCTTTGTACACCCCAGCAGAGTCTCAATTACTAGAGGCTTTCAACACCACCCATGTTCGAGCGGTTTTAGGCCTGTCATTGTTTGTGTGGGGCTACGGATTTGCTTCGCTCTGGTTCAGTCCGATGAGTGAGAACCCTTCGTTTGGGGGACGAATGTACATATACATTTCTGCACAGCTGCTGTTCTGTTGTTTGCAGATCCCATGTGCGTTGGTTAATCATTTATCTTCGTTTTCTGTGCTCAGGCTCCTCTCAGGAATAATGGCAGCTCCTCCACTTAGTACCGGCGGAGCTACTTTCAACGATATTTTCGAATTTCCGGCCGTGGTGTATGCTCTAATTGCTTGGAGTGTTGGTGGTATTATGGGACCATGTATGGGGCCGTTAATTGGGGGAGCTCTGGTTCAGCACAACAGCTGGCGATGGGCTTTCTGGTACCTGCTGATCCAGGCCTCTGCAGTCCTCTTGATTATGTGTTTTTTCTTTCCTGAAACCTCAGCACAGGCAATTTTGATGAAAAAGGCCCGGATATTAAGAAAGCTTACTGGTAATCATAGAATTATGGCACCTGGAGACATTGTGCGACAAAATCAAAAGGTAATGGAGATCTTAAAACACGTTTTCTGGCATCCAATTAAACTTACACTCCATGAACCGGTGTTAATGCTCATTAATCTGCACCTAGGCCTCACCTACTCCGTGATGTATCTTTACTACGAGGCAGTGCCTCTCGCTTACGGTAGGATTTATAACTTCAATCTTGTCGAAGAGGGATTGTCTTATTTGTCAATCCTGGTTGGGTGTATTACAACGGCCATGTTCTATATTCCTTACCTTCGCAAGACTCTAATTAAGCCTCTGGTGGCTGACCTTAAGCCCGATACTTATAAGGTATTTGGTAATGCAGCAATTGTTTCCGCAATCATGGCACCGGCAGGCATGCTTTTGTTTGGCTGGTCCGCACACAAAGGTGTACACTGGATTGTGTCTATGATTGGTAACGGAATGTTCGGTGGGGCCTTGTGGCTCATGTTCCAAACGTATCTTTCATTTCTAGCGGACATGTACCCTCCATCTCAAGTTGCATCGGTTTTCGCCAGTAATAATGTTGCTAGATGTGTACTGGCTGCTGCTTTTCCACTCTTTGCAACTAACATGTATGAGCGCACATCAACACCCACCTGGCCAGTTGGGTGGGGGTGCTCGCTTTTAGCATTCATTTCGTTACCTCTAATTGGCCTTCCGGTTTATATGCGAAATGAAGGTGAAAAACTTCACATCCGTGCAATTGAGAAATATGGAAGCCTCTAGTATTTATTTATTTATTTATGGAAATGCATTTGAAATTTCACTTCTATACCCTAGCACAGCTTCCAATAAAGGTAAAGCCAAATGGAGCGAAGACCGAATCCGCCAGGTTGGATCCCTCCAAAAGCACCATACAATCCGTATGATCCTAACGATTTGCGGCCTGCAGAGGGATATCCCAGCGAATTCAAGACCCCCGGCCGTCCACGGAGGTGGTCACAGATTCCCAAGGAGGCCCTCCACTACGAGGAGATGAAGGAGACCTTAAAGAAGTTAAACTACACGCCAAGACCAGCTAGCGAGCTCTATACTGGACAATATAAAGTCCTACGACGTAAAGGTGGGTCACGATTCAATGATGGAGTAAGGCTTATTGGAAAGACAGCCACATGGGTAATTATTATTGGCAGTGTATTCTTTTACCGATGGAACGATGGCTATGATAATGTTTTTAGTGAGCCTTATAGATGGCAGCTTCGTATGCGTCAAAGGCTCTTTGGTAATCTGTCACCCCAGCAGATCGAAGACATGGAGGGCAAGCAACGAGGCATGATCAAGAAAATTCCGGCAAAGTCTCAGACAATGGCGCCTAGTGTTGAACTAGACTCTAAAACAGCCCTAGAGCGTCCACAACGAAGCCATGTTATAGAAGCCGAACGCCGAATGCAGGAGAAACAGGAGGCTTTACTTCGTGCAGTTAGATTGGCCGAAAGTAAACTTGAAAACCAAAATTCTGAATCAAATCAAGGCGAGAAAAAGCGATGGTGGAAGTTGTGGTAGTACATATCTATTTTATATGCATTATAAATTGTAAAAAGCATGTGGAGAAGTTCCTTACCCACCCAATTAACGTCCGGCCACAAAAGAAGAAAAATGTTTGGCGTTATTTCCGAATACATGCTGCTAAGCTTGTCCCTGGTTTTCATGGTCATTGAGACCATAGCAAGCGGTCTGACAGTGCTTCTACCTAACAAACTGATTGATGGAATTAGTGGTGCATTGAGGCTTGTACTTCCCCGCTCCAAAGCTGAAAAAGAACTTGAAGAGGATAAGGTACAGTACGAGAAAGTGAAACGAATGCGTGATGCGATAAGTTTTATTGATATGTGTGAAATTCATGGCTATAGAGCTTCAGAGCACATTGTTGGAACTGCTGACGGATATATGCTAGGAATTCATCGTATCTTGCCCTCCATAAAGCGAAGAGGTCTTGTATACCTTCACCACGGATTGTTAATGAACTCAGAGATATGGGTAGCCAATATAAATCCGCAAGAATCCATTGCATTGCGATTAGTGGAGGCTGGCTATGAAGTGTGGCTTGGAAACAACCGTGGAAACAAGTATTCAAAAAAGCACATCTCTCGAAACCCCTTGTCACGCGAGTTCTGGAATTTCTGCATTGATGAATTCGCACTATATGACATTCCTGCTGCAATTGATTACATATTGAACATCACTGGTGAGAAGTCGTTGGCGTATTTGGGCTTTTCACAAGGAAGCGCACAAGCATTCGCTGCTTTATCCATTCACCCCAAGCTAAATGAGAAAATCCATTTGTTTATAGCCCTTGGACCTGCCATGAACCCACCAAGCGTGGGCCCTCGTCTACTCCACAGTCTCATCACTGCGAGTCCAAACCTACTATTTACCCTCCTGGGCCACCGTGTAGTTTTACGCTCCACTGTGTTTTGGCAAAGCATCATTTTACCATCTCTTTTCATTAAAATGATTGATTTGTCCAACAGAGTGTTGTTTAACTGGAATAGTAACAACATTTCCTGGGCACAGAAGCTGACAAGTTACTACCACTTGTATTCATACACCTCTGTAAAGTGTGTTGTGCACTGGTTCCAGATCATTGCTCGCAACAATGGCTTGCAGATGTACGACGATGACACCTTTGGCATTTTGGGAACCCACCTGTCGGAGAGCCGCTATTATCAGGTGTCTCCCTACCCAACGAAGAACATCACAACTCCTATTGAGATCATATATGGTACCAAGGACACGCTTGTGGACATTGATTCTCTGCTCTCTAAGTTACCCGCTCCCGCTGGCGTTTATCCTGTTGAAGACTATGAGCACTTAGAAATGATTTGGGGACACAAAGTGCCTTCTATAATCATTCCGAGGATTCTCAATATTCTTGTGAAACACTCACCAGTAGAGCAACCCAGAGAAATTGAAAGTGCCCCTCGGTCCATTAAGGACGCTGCAGAAACCAGTGTGTTGTACGCAGTATCTTCCCCGAAGTTGGCTGAACCGTATATGTCACCGGACTCATCGCATTCATTATTAGATTAACACCTACATACTGTATTATATATAAATTATTGTGCCATTCACGCTTTGACGAAGTTGTTTGTACTCCTACAAATACGGGATTGGAGGTTAGGAAGATTATATGGTTTCTTTCAAGCCTTTGGGGAACCCCGAGGCACGTTGTTTCCAGAACATAATCACCCTGGACTCAAATGGAGTCAATGCACTCGTTGATGTTGGCTGGGATGAGCTTGTAAATCCTAAAAACCTGGACAAACTCGTGGAAGCCATCCCAGAAATCGACGTAATTTTGCTGACACACGCTACCATCAGCCATTGTGGTGCTTTTTCGTACCTTCGCTGCAAATTTCCCCAATTTCGTTCAATTCCAGTCTATGCAACTCTTCCAGTCATCCGATTGGGTATGCTTATGACCCTTGATCTGTACCGAAGCGTGGGCTTATGTGGGGCTTTTGACAACCCAGATGCAGTAGACTCAAAGTTAATTGAAGAAGTATGGTCTGAGGTTTCTATTGTGAGGTATTCACAGCCAGTTCATATTCATAACAGCCCAAAACTAGAGGGCACCGTTATCACGGCATTCAATGCTGGGCATAGTCTGGGTGGCTCATTGTGGAAAATCTACGATGGAGTGGACTCAATTGTGGTTGGATTAGACTGGAACCATGCAAGAGATGCACATTTAAGTGGTGCCTTCTTAGAAGCAAAGACTGGTACTGTGATCAGCGATTTACAAAAGCCTAGTCTGCTGGTAACATCAACTGATGTAGGTGCTGGCGTTCCGCTGACCAAGGCACGTAACCATTTACTGGATAATGTGGACTTGGCAATTAAGCGGGGAGGCATGGTACTCTTGCCCACTTCCGGCACACGAGCTTTGGAACTCCTGCTCGTTTTGGAAAAACACATTAATTCAAACCATAGTAAGGTGCCTTTAATATACTGTAGCTATTACGGCAAACAGAGTTTGACACAGGCAGCATCGATGCTTGAGTGGATGGTACCATCTATTATGAGTGACTGGCAAGTTCAAAACGAGAGTCCTTTTGATACCCACAAGGTACATCACGTTCACGATCTGCAGACGATTACGAAAAAATGGCCTAAGGGACCCAAAATTGTACTTGCCACCGGTGAGTGCCTTGAGTCTGGGTTCTCAAAAAGTGCATTCCTCAAGTTTATTGCCAAAGATCCCAGTAGTACCGTTATACTTACTGAGCAGTCCACACCCGGCACACTAGCGGAGACAATTTTGAAGCACACTGACAGCAATAAGCTGACAGAATTAGATTTGAAAATAGACAGTCTCACCATTGAGGTTGAGAAGCCGTTGTCTGGAAAGGCTTTAGCAGCCTACCGGGAAAAGCAGGAGGCAGAACGTGAAAAGATTTTACAAGTCGAGGCACTTGAACGAAGGAATCAAGCATTAATAGACTCTAATGCTACCGCTGAGGATGAATTGAGCGACTCAGACTCCGAATATGATGACTTCAATCCCGATACCATAGGGACTGATATTCTTATTTACGGGGACCAGGTATATGACTATCCATGTGATAAAACTAATGAGCAGCCAGTGTTTCCATACGTCTCCAAGCGGGTTAGATGTGATGAATATGGCGAATATTTGCCCCGTGGGATGTTCCCTGACACCACTTCAAAGAAAAAGAACCGTGTGAAAAAGCAAGAGCAGGAAGAGTCCAAGGAAGTAGCTGCTGAGGTCGATAAAGTTGACAACGTCATTTCTGAACATCCTACGAAAATTACTAAAACTAAGTTGAAAAATCTCAATATAGTTTGTTGGGCTGTATACGCTGACATGAGTGGTTTAACCAACTTACGGTCCATGGAAATGATCATCAAGCAGGTTCACCCTAGCAGGATAATCGCGCTCCCGGGTTCTAAAGAGGTCTGTGACGGACTTAAATCAATATCGGAAAATTTTGTCGTTGCCGATCATGAGGTTTCTTTTGAACGAACTAATTTCTCGGTGGAGGTACGTATCGACCCATCTGTCAAATTACAATGGAGATCCATTCAAGGTGGATATGCAGTTGCAAGGGTTAACGGAACCTTAGAATTTGATCCGAATGACAAACAGAAACGCTCCGGTGTCGTGATGGTTGCCGATAAAGTAAATAAAGCCAAAGAAGATTCCAAGAAAGTTGCAATCGGTGACCTGAAGTTGACATCTCTGCGTAAAGTTCTCAATGATCAAGGAATGAAGGCAGAATTTAAGGGACAGGGTGTTTTGGTCTGTGCCGATAAAGTCATCGTGAAAAAAGGTGACGGTGATACTTTTACTCTACACGGAGGCATCGATTCGGAATATTACACAGTTAGAGAAGCACTTCGCAAATTCGTTGCGATTGTATAATGTATGTAATAGTAATTAAATGTAACTAGAGTGAATAATTTTCTGACCATATTTCCAATTTTTGAGAACTGGCCCAGCTTTTCGCACTGGTTACCAAGCTTTCCGGTCCGCATGCAATCACACATATTCTGGCATCAGTGACATTTGTGCTTTCTCTTAAAAAGTCCTCAGTGGCAGCAGTAAAATCTGGTCGCCCTCTGTTCCTCTTAATGTCCTTTTCTTTTCGTTGACTCTGAGATAGAAGGCCAGCGTTATCATTCTCATCATCATAGTCCGAGTCAATATCATATTCTTGCAGCTCAAAAGATTCAGCCTCATCTTCGGTTTGATTTCCTGTAATGTAAACATCACACTTGTTGATGCCAAGTTTTGGTAAAATAGCAGTTTCAGCTGAATTTTTTGTGACCCAGATGAGCTTAATGGTTTTGTTTTGCATCTTTGCAAATCTAGGCATCATTGAAACGCCACTTCCACCGGCAATCACGATGAAATGGGTGTACTGTGACGCATCCAAAGGTGAGGAAAATGGACCGAATAACGAGTAAGCTACACCCTCATTTAAAACGAACCTAGTCGTACGAACAACCACCGTATCAGTTCCCACAATAGTGTATGGATGTGAAGGACGGAAAAACTGGATTGGGTTGTGGAGAAGACCGGAAATGCGTACATGGCTGCCTTCATTTTTCAGGTTGTGCTCCAAAAGATGGGGTGAAAACGTAACTAAATTCAGATTCTTGCCAAATGTTTGCACAGTTTCAATTGTAACATTTCGACTGAATATTACCCTCAAAACTGGCTGGATCATCAGAATAAGCAGACCAGTTGTTACCATGATCCAAGCGCTCGGGCGAGCATGCCAAATCATCATAACGTATATCAGTATTACCAGTGGCCTGTGTAAAGCATAAAACAAAAAATAAACCCGACGACGGAATGGACCTAACGTGGTAGCGAATATAATAATGAATGCCATAAAAGCAACCATACCGTATATGTTGAACAACGAAAAAAGATGATGTCCTTCATGCCTTTTCGCAAGAAGAGATGCTTCAATATTTGCCGTACCGTTGGTTGAGATTTCGTGGTGTGCAGTTGCAGAGCTAGAGGTTGATTTTCTCAGGTAAGAAACGAAATAGATCATGCCGTGAACTACCCCCAAAAAAATACTGGTTCTTCCCATCCATTTGTGAATAGAAATCATAGAGGTTTGGTATGTATAAGGTAGTATTGCGGGTTTAAGCGATATAAACACGGTAAGAGTCGCTGTAGCAATCGAGATTTGGCCGTATCGACGAGCTATTTGGAGCATATCAGAGTTGAAATGGTGAAATATGGCCCATGAGCAAAGAATTGTCCATAATATTGTAAGAAAAATCCCCGATGATAAAAATTGTGCGGGTTTTTGAAGTCGCCTGGATCTCCGGCTTACGGCAAAAAGTGCACTGTATACGAGCAGGAGCACGAGTGACACAAGAGCAAAGTAGTTTGACGTCTTAGCATGAATTTTTGAGCCATGACGTTTTACAACATGCACGTAATCCATGGTGTGTGTAATTTTATTTACACGCGTGTTGACAGGCGTAATTGAAAGTTAGCACTCACCAAACAGTAACGTGTGGAGATCAATTATATAATCCCAGGCGGTTATAAGTGTGGTGTACTGTGTGTATTGAAATTGAGGATTATTTCGCTCTGTGTTTTCATAATGCTTCCTTCTCTATATCAAGCTGAAACAGATTTGAAGATATATGATTAGAATTTAGGTTTGGCATATTGTCCAGCTTCTCTTAAAGAAAATACACGCCTAAATATTCACGTATTACTTATAACTAAGTATTGTTTCTTAATCATAGAGTGCTTTACTAGAGTAACAAAACCAATTCAAATTTTCGATACTCATACAGTAGAACCTCAGTGATATATTATAATACCCTTAGCCACCAGGGTTACCGTTTCAGGTATATATATCACCATGCGGTTAACAGTTGAAGGTTCCCAAGGATCTTCATAAATATAAAAATTATCGATTCAGGATGGTATGTGGAGTTATAATGCGTGTCAACAACCAGAAGTTTACTCTAGCTAGTAGTCTCTTTCTCACATCTTTTCACATTCCTCGTTGGTAATAAGTCACCCGAAGCAAAACCATTAATATTTGATAAGAGTAAACCCATTGTACAAACTCAACTTAACCTTGTTCTCAATGCCCATATAGCCGATCAAGGCATAGATCAAAAAGCATTTGGCCTGGCCCGGTTAGTACTGATTATTTAATCATCAAGCTCAACCGGTATGTGGTGCTAGAACTTTGGCCCTGATATTTAAAGCCCCTGATAATTCAAGGCCACCGGCATCTATGATCGAGCAGTTTCCAATTGAAATTATTCAATTGATATGCACATTTTGCGCGCAAGCAGATGTAGTGAGTCTTGCTATAGCAATTCCTACCATTTCTGATGATATTGTTAAAGGAATCTACCGGTATGTGCTGGTAGACCCCATTCCTAGGAAGCTGAACCACAACCGAGCCATTAAACTTGCCACTCTAGACGAAGGAAATGAGAAAATGGTTCCAGTAACCACGGTAACAACTGTTGCTGGCATTAAGCGACTTCTTTCGACCTTGATTGCCAATAAGCGATTGGCTTCAATGGTGCACAGCTTCACGGTTAGAGGCAATATTTCACTGAGTGACAACGTGCTGATTCCAATGGTCAAGCACTCGCTTGAACATCTTGTAAATCTAAAAGAGTTTGAGTGGACTGCATGCCCCGAACTCCCTCCCCAGTTACTTTGTGAGCTCCCCCCAACTGAACTTGTTTCGCTGAAAGTCGACTTCGCGGCTCGAAACACTCATGAACTAAGCAGCATATGTCTACCCAACCTTCGCGTACTCTCGGTCCGCCCCTTTATTGAAATGAACTACCTGAGGTGGCTGAGCAGAATGGTTACCGAGTGCACTGATCTTGAGACTTTAGAGATCTCGAGGTATCTTGATGCAAAGCGTGAGATTGGTTCGAGCTTTACATTTTTAGGAATGAGCGACGTAAACACACACCAAGAACGCGTCGCAGCCATATCGACATTCTTTGAGCCGATTGTAGGTCAGAAGTGGCAGCTCCGGCGACTAAGTCTGATTCAAACAGACACCAACCACAGTGACGTTTATTTTCTGCAGCGGAACGTGGACATCCCCTATATCAAGGAATTGAAGCTAGTGGGTACTGGAAACGAGTGTGAATACGATCACGGACTGTTGAAGCACATTACCGCTGAGCGTCCACAACTTAAGAAAGCGGAGCTTAACTGGCGTGCATCAGAGTATGCGATCTGTGCGTTTATCAAAGAATGCTGCTCCAATTCCACCACTTTGAAACTGACGTTGAAATCGAGCGTTGGCAAAATAATTGAGTTTTTGGTTTCCAATTCCCCCCAACTGGTCCACCTGGAGCTGGACATTGAGTGCCAGTACACCCACGATGACCTTGAGCCGCTTAAAATGCTATCGAAAATTGAGTTTCTACGGGTTCCGTACTGCTTTTCCGCAAGAACATGGGAAGTGGTTACTAAAATTCCTGGTTTAAAAGTTTTGAAGCTGTGCAACTCATCCCCCCAGCGTTCAGCGGCTTCTGGATCGTACAGTGCCCGTCCCTCCCTTGGTTTGCTGACGAACGGAATTATGGACAGTTGGAACGACCACCTGCAGTCACCCTTCAAGAGCGCGTACATTTTGGATGCAGCCAGGCGGAATCCGAGTATCGAATGTGTGGTTGTGGATGACCATGTAACGAACTTGAGCCACAACTCCGTACTCGACGAGTACGTATGGTGATGAAGATATGATTACGAATTACGAAAATACATTATGTTAACGAGAAAATTATGTACAAATTGTGATTACAATTACCATTTTTTGCTCCTATACTTATTTACTTAAGCCTTTGAGGCTAAGCCTATTGGGAATCAGGGCAAGGAAGACCACCATAGCCCTCCCCGTTTGGATTGATTGCTCACTAACTCAGAGCATGGGAAAAGCGTCGAGCAAACTGACGAAGGAGGATCTCCGTCAACTGAAGAGCCAGACGTATTTCGACAACAAAGAGCTGCAGCAATGGTACAAAGGTTTCCTGAAAGACTGTCCCTCCGGAGAGCTAAATAAGGACGGTCTCCGGGAAGTTTACAAGAAGTTCTTCCCCTACGGAGACCCCACCGCCTTCAGTGATCTTGTTTTCCAGGTTTTCGATACGGACGGAAGTGGAACCATCGACTTTAAGGAGTTTATTACTGCATTGAGCATCAGTTCCCGAGGGACCGTTGACGAAAAGCTTGAGTGGGCGTTCAAGCTCTACGACCGCAACGGAGACGGCAAGATCAGCTACGACGAGATGCTGCAGATCGTACAGGCAATCTACAAGATGGTAGGAACCATGATGCAGCTCCCCGAAGACGAGAGCACCCCCGAGAAGCGTGTCAGAAAGCTGTTTGACATCATGGACACCGACCACGACAACCTCATCAACCTCAACGAGTTCAAGGAAGGCTCGAAAAAAGAGGACACGATCATGGGCGCTTTGAGTCTCTACGACGGTTTAGTATAGCTAGTTACCTTATTTAAAGAATCTCATCCTCCTCCTCAGCATCGATATTCTGCTTGATCTTCAGGCCCATGGCCACCTTCCACTTGTCCAACTTGCTGAACTGGTCGTACTCCCACAGCTTGTCCGTGAACGCCTGCTCGTCGTTGTTCCGCAGTGCCTCCACAAACTCCTGGGCATACTGGTACTCCTTCGTGGCGGCAAAAGTGGGGTCCCACTCCACGTACTTGTCAAGGTTGAGGTTCGCGGCCACGGCATCGCCTGCTGCCAGCGAGGTAAAGCAGGCCCGGAAGAAGTAGTCCTTCAGGCTCCACTTCGAGAGGTTCGAGTTCACGCTCTGGCGAGCAACACGCTCGAAATTCTGCAATGCAACGTCGTACTTGCCCGCCAAGGCACTGATCTCAGCAACCTTCAAGAAAGCTTTGTTGCTCAGGGCCTCGGCCCGGTCGTTGAAGTACCAGTCGCCCGCGTTCTCGTACGCCTCAACGGCACGCTCCAGGTCCTCGAGCTCGTTTTCGTAGATCTCGCCGAGATCCATCTCGTACTGGGCTGCCCTTCGGAACTGGCCACGGAGGGTGAACAGGTGGACCGATTCGGCGAGCACACGGGCGGCATCGGACGGGTCATCGGTCCGGTACGCTTTGTACGCCTCAATCAGAGTGTTGGGCACCTCGTCCTTCATGTCAGTCTGCTTCTGCAGCCCTGCAGCCTTCTCGAATGCCTGCCCGGCTCTTCGGCCGTCTTTCTTCAGTCGGAATGCGTTGGCGGCTTGAATGTACAGATCAGCAGCATCCTCCAGCTGAAAGCTCGAAGAGCCCATGATTTTGCTGAAGAATCCACCGCTCGAGCTGGCCTTTTGCTCGGCCTGGTTGATTAAGCTCTCGGGGTCCATTAAGCAGGGCCAGGGCGAGGCAGGTAATTAAATATAACAATCCATGCCAATATAAAAACAAATTTAACTAGCAGCACAATTAAAATAAACAAACTAAATAAACAGTAACTGCCGCCTTACATAGGAGTGGTGGTCAAAACACCCGGAAGCGGTTCGGATCCAAGGTTGAACAACAGTTTCACCGCGAGTGCACTCGCAACAACCACTGCCAGAGTAGTGCCCACAATCAAACTGAATTGGAAGCTCACATCACGCTTAGAGCAGTCGTTTCCACCCCAGTAGTACGTGTAGTCGCCTTCCTTGGTGCTCTCGCACCGGCACGCATACATCTTATTGCTTCCCAGCACACACTTCCCGTGCTGCGAGCAGCTATTGGTTGAGGCCAAACACGACTCCTCGCTTTCGTAAAAAGGCAGCGAAGTATTGGCTGCCTTGCTAACCTGCCGCTTCGCTAGCTTGGTATTCGTGGGCACACCAACGGCAATCAGCCGATCCTTAGAGTCTCGCAAAAACTCCATAAGCTGTTGGTTGTAGTCGACACCGTTCTTGATCGCGTTGATTTTCACGATTTTGCCGTCCATGTCGTCCATGTCGAGTGCAGCCGGGGACACCCAACTGCCGTGCTCGGCGAGCCAGGTCTGTGATTCGACGTCGACGGATGCCGGGGACGAACCAAGCACCGATTCGGCCAGCGAGTTGTCGAAATTGTGCACCAGCAGAACCGCACTGCGCCTGCTGTCCATGAACCGCGAGGAAATGAGGTCGAACACTTCCTCATTGGTATCGCTCAAAGATGCCTCGCCATCACCCAAAAAATGAGAGACTGCGGCGGGGAATACTGCAGGCTCTATGCTGCCAATAAGGTCGGGAGAATTGTTGAGCAGATACACCGGCAGTGCAAAGGCCACGGACACCCTCAACAACGCAAGCATTATTATGAGTAAGCTAACGAGCGGAGCGATGGAAGTATCAACTCTACATTCTATTTTCAATTTACAAATAAACTAAATAAAATAAATTACACCATAAATAGCATAAAGCAATCGAGACTGCGATTCAAGTTGCCGAGCCTTCGATCCAAGTTGCCGAGCCTTCCAGCGATCCATGCACCGCTAAAGTCGTTCGGCAACTCCAATTGCACCGAGACAGCCTTGTTTGATAGTTTCAGTGAGCAGCCAGTACGGCCGGGCTCCATGGGCATCGTTCTCCACGGCGGTGTTGAGGTGCTCGAGCTCGTCGTCTCTGAACTCGGAGACCAGCGACTTCAAGGCAGCGTACTCCTCGGTATTGCTGAAATTCTCATGCAAATAACGAAGTTGCGAGTTGTAGTGCCCCCCAATGACCGTCTCCACCGCCTCGGTACATGCCATGGCAGCCTCTTTCCCGCGTAAGGCAGTGGCTGCTCCCAGAGTAAAAGCAAACACCTTCCAGACCGGCGTCAGCAAAGACGGACGTACACGACCGTCCACCTGAAGCGCATCAAAAGTATTGTGGTGGTGGACCTCCTGGTCCCACATGTGCTTGATCAGTGGGGCCAGATCAGGACGGGTTCTTGAGAACACCATGTGTTGTCCCCAGTAAATGTAGTCTGCAGCCAGCTCCCCCGCCTGGTCCACACGTACCAGCCGGTTGAGAAACTGTTTGTGGGCGGTGTTTGCCTGCTTGGCCCCCACGGCCCGGATCGCTTGTGCGAGCTTGGTCATGAATTACTTAAATTACAAGAGAGAAAAAAACTACCTACATAAGTCTCATAAAGACGTTCCAAAAATTCTCTGTGCAGGAGACCTGCCAGAAGTGGTCAATATAAATTTTCAAAAAGCAAAAACACAACCTCGGACGAATCCTCACTGGTATGCGTAATGCCCATGCATAAAGATGGAGAGGAGGGTCAAGTCCAACTGGTTTTATATATACATTCTATATCATATTAGTCAGAATTATTCACTGGTTCGCTGCTTGGCTTCGGGTTCCTCCGTTCGCAGCGGACGTATTCGTTGTCTTCAAACACCAATTCGACGTCTGGGTGGTCGGTTTCGTACGCAATTACGTCGAACTCGTCAAAAATGTACTCCTGCCTGGTCACCTTCACCGGCTCGGATTCGAGCCGCAATGGCAGATCGGGCTTATTTCTTCTTCTCATTCTCCAGCTCGCGGCGGGTGCCGGTGAGGATCTCTAGATGGCCTACTTTTGAAGAAACGAGCTTCTCGGTGGCCGCGGTGAGGGCCGAAGTGTGTTTCTTGGTCAGTGCGGCCTGCTGCTGGGCGTTCTTGCGCTTAGGCTTTAGAGACTTGGCTGCTTTGGCTGTGAGCTTGCGATTGTTGCGTTTGGCGACGGCCTGCTTCACGTTTCCGGCAACCTTTTTCTTCACGGCTCCCTGGGCCATGATGAGTAAGTGGGCAGAATTTTTTTCCAACCTCCAACCAAAGATGATCACCAAAGCCGGCAATGTGGCGCTGTCACCGTTCCGCGTGAACGAGTTGGTCACCGCAATGAACCAGGTGCTTAATTCTTCGGCCATTGTGGCTCTGCGCAGCCTGCACGTCCACTACATCCAGCCAAAACAAGGTGTCACAATCCCCGCTGAGGACCTCGCCCGGATCACGGAGATCTTGAACTACGACCGGCCATTTAGTGCTGAGGACGAGCTCTATGTGCAGCTTGCTCGCAGCGTGAACGAAGGCACGCCGTTCGAGTCCGAATCGAGTGTGCTGCTGCAGGTGGTTCCTCTCTCCGGCAACATCTCGCCTTGGTCGTCGAAAGCCACAAACATTCTCGCGAACTGCGGTCTCGAGCACTTGGTTGACCGAATTGAGCGCGGTACTGCTCTGCTGGTCACCGTCCGCAAGGGATTCCCCATTTCCGAGCACATCCAGTCGCCAGCGTTCCTTAACGTGCTGCACGACCGAATGACCCAGCAAGTGGTTGTGCACGCCCCCGTCACCGAAGACCTGCTGTTTCTGAGCGAAAAAACGCGGATGCTGAAGCTGATTCCCCGCAAGTCAATCACCGAGGCCAACCAGCGAATGGGTTTGGCCATGGACCAGGCCGAGATCGAGTACCTCAACTCGGCTTTCCCCCACCGCGATCCGACTGATGCGGAGCTGTTTATGTTTGCCCAGGTCAACAGCGAGCACTGCCGCCACAAGATCTTCAATGCACAGTGGAAGCTCAATGGCGAGAAGGAGTACCGTTCCAAGTCGCTGTTTAAGATGATAAGGGCCACCCACGAGAACAACGCGCACGAGCAGAACACGATCTCGGCCTACAGCGACAACGCTGCGGTCATGCGGGGCTCCGAGGGCTACTTCTACGCCCCTAATGCCGACGACAACTACTGCTACACGCTTTCCAAGGAGTCCGTGCCGTACCTGGCCAAGGTCGAGACCCACAACCACCCAACCGCTGTTTCGCCGTTCCCTGGTGCTGCCACGGGCTCGGGCGGTGAAATCCGCGACGAGGGTGCCGTTGGCCAAGGCTCGAAGTCTAAGGCGGGGCTGGCCGGCTTCACGGTCTCGGACCTGCTGATCCCCGGACTCCAGCAGCCGTGGGAGCTCGATGTGGGCAAACCCGAGCATATCGCCAGCGCCCGCGATATCATGCTGGAGGCCCCCATTGGCTCTGCTGCCTTCAACAACGAGTTTGGCCGGCCCGCATTAGGCGGGTATTTCCGGACGCTCACAATCCAACCCGGCGAGGAGGACGAGGTGCGGGGCTTCCACAAGCCCATCATGCTTGCTGGCGGAATTGGAACCTGTCGGCCCCGGTTTGCCCTCAAGAACCGCATTGTCCCCCCGGGCAGTGCCCTCATCGTGCTGGGCGGCCCGGCAATGCTGATTGGCCTTGGCGGCGGTGCTGCCTCTTCGGTGGCCGCTGGCGGCGATGCCCAGAAGGCCTCGCTTGACTTCGCGAGTGTGCAGCGGGGCAACCCGGAGATGCAGAGACGGGCCCAGATGGTCATTGACCAGTGCGTGGCTCTCGGCGAGCGATCGCCCATTCTGTCGATCCACGACGTTGGTGCTGGCGGGTTGTCGAACGCGCTTACCGAGCTCGTTAACGACAACGGGCTGGGTGCGGACTTCGATATTCGCAAGGTGCCTTGTGTGGACAGCAGCATGTCCGCCATGGAGATCTGGTGCTGCGAGGCCCAGGAACGCTACGTCCTCGCCGTTTCGGAGGAGGACCTGCCCACTTTCAAGCGAATCTGTGAGCGTGAGCGGGCGATCTACGGCGTTGTTGGTTATGCCTTGAGCGAGCCCCACCTCACCGTCCGTGACAGTTTGTTCCCGAACGAGCAGCAGCCAGTGGATCTGGACATGTCGGTGCTGTTTGGCAACGCCCCGCGACTGCACCTCACCGACTCGGCCAAGCCAATCAAGCAGGAGCCGTTTGTGCTCGAGCCTTCCCAGTTCGGCGAGGCTCTGGAGCGGGTGCTGCAGATCCCGGCTGTTGGGTCCAAGTCGTTTTTGGTGACCATTGGCGACCGCTCGATCACTGGCTTGGTCGCTCGGGAGCAGATGGTGGGGCCGTGGCAGACGCCGGTGAGCGATGTGGCGGTTACTCTGACGTCGTATGGCGATTTGCACTCGGGAGAGGCGTTTGCAACCGGTGAGCGGCCTTCAGTGGCCATTGTGGACGCTGCTGTTGCCTCTAAAGTGGCTTTGGCTGAGTCGCTGCTGAACCTGTACGCGGCAGACGTCCGGCAGCTCGCTGAGGTCCGCCTCAGTGCTAACTGGATGGCGGCTCCGTCCCACCCGGGTGACGGTGCGGCTTTATACGATGCCGTCCAGGCTTTGAGTGAGGCCTGCATTCCTTTGGGCGTGTCGGTGCCGGTCGGCAAGGACTCGATGTCTATGAAGATGCAGTGGGGCGACAAGAATGTCGTTTCGCCTGTAACGGTGGTGATCTCGGCGTTCAGTGCCGTGTCGGATGTCCGCAAGACGTATACGCCTCAGCTCCAGCGGGACGCCAGCACCAAGCTTGTGCACGTATCCACCACTTCCACCAGTTCTGAGGGGCGATTGGGTGCCTCGTCGGTGGCCCAGGCATACAAGCGGGTCGGTTCAAACATTCCGGACGTGGATATTGATGTTTTGCGGTCCGTTTTGCTCGCCATTGAGGCCCTCCACCAAACCGAGTATGTGCAGGCCTACCACGACGTCAGCGACGGTGGTCTGGTTACCGCTGTGCTTGAGATGGCGTTTGCAGGGCGTACTGGCGTGGAGTTCAGCGAGAACAACGTGGACATCTTGTTTGACGAGACTCCGGGATGCGTCTTCCAGGTCCGGGACCAGGACATCAACGCGTTCATGGAGGTGTTGCAGCAGGCCCAGGTTCCGGCCACGTCGGTGTCCATTGTGGGCAAGCCCGACCTGAGCAAGGACCAGCCGGTGGTGTGGAAGGGGCTCAAGTACGAGAGCACCCGAGCCGAGCTCCAGCGGTTGTGGTCGCTGACCTCCCACCACATGCAGCGGTTGCGTGACAACCCGAAGTGTGCGGACCAGGAGCTCGCCAACCTCGCAGACAACAACGATCCTGGCTTGAGCTACCACTTCCAGTTCACTCCCAAGAGTGTACTGAACGGTGCTAAACCAAAAGTCGCGATTCTGCGTGAACAGGGTGTGAACGGTTACATGGAGCTCGCGTGGTCGATGCAGCAGGCTGGATTCGATGCCATCGATGTGCACATGACGGACTTGTTCGCTAACCGAGTGTCGCTCGCCGACTTTGTGGGGCTGGCTGCCCCGGGCGGGTTCTCCTACGGTGACGTTTTGGGTGCTGGAAACGGCTGGGCCTCGTCGGTGCTGTACAGTCCAGTGCTCCGCAAGCAGTTCGAGGAGTTCTTCGCTCGCAAGAACACTTTCGCCATTGGAATCTGCAACGGTTGCCAGTTCCTCACGAAGTTGAAGAGTTTGATTCCGGGTTGCGAGTCGTGGCCTTCGTTTGAGCGAAACTCCAGTGAGCAGTTCGAGGGACGAACCGCGATGCTCGAGGTGTTTGAGGATGGCGAAGAAGCCAAATCGGTGTTTGTGGGCGATATGGTCGGTTCCCGGTTTCCCATTGCCGTGGCACACGGTGAGGGGCGCGCCTTCTTCGAGACTCCAGAGCAGCAGCAGGAGTTCACAGCCAAGCACCTCGGCGTGCTGAGGTACGTGGACAACTACGGTAAGCCCACCGAACGGTACCCATACAATCCTAACGGCAGTCCACAGGGTCTCGCGGGTGTTCGTAGCCCGGACGGCCGTGTGCTTGCCCTCATGCCGCACCCGGAACGTAACACCGTTTTGGAGGCCCAATCGTGGAAACCTGAGGACCTCAAGACGGCACCGTGGCTCGAGATGTTTAAGAATGTCAGACACTGGGTCGAAACTGTTTAGGATAGAAACTAATTAATTTTAACTTAAGTGTATTTGCATACCTTCAAATATGAACCCTATGGATCAGGACCTGAAATTTATGGACCTGGCCGTAGTCCAGGCACGGAAGGCATTAAAACTGCTGGAAGTGCCGGTAGGCTGCGTCTTCGTCAAAAATGGTGAGGTTATCGGTCAGGGACATAATGATACCAACCGCACACTCAACGGAACCCGGCACGCGGAACTCTGTGCCATTGACGAGATTCTTTTGAAATATCCGGTATCAGTGTTCGCCAACACCGATCTATACGTCACTGTGGAGCCGTGTATAATGTGTGCCTCGGCATTGCGTCAAATTAATATTCGCAGGGTCTTTTTTGGGGCGGGGAATGAACGGTTCGGGGGGTGCGGGTCTGTGGTGAGCATTAACGTGGACACGCCAATGGAGTCACTGGGTGAAAATTACACCGTATACCCGGGACTGCGAAGAAGAGAGGCCATCCTGCTCCTCCGCGAGTTCTACACTAACCAGAACCCCACCGCTCCCCAGCCAAAGGCAAAGAAGCAAAGAATAGTGAAGGAGGACATTCCGTTTTTGGATTTCAGGTTGTACATTGGGAAAAAACAGTTTATAGAGTACTACGGAGAGGACAAAATAGAGGAGTACGAAAGCGGTAAGTCGCCAGTCTCGTTCTAGCATGGTAGTTAAAGTTACTTAGCATGTTATAGTTGTTATAGTTTCGGCTTTGGTGAATTCAAAGTGATGCCAGCAGCAGAGATGGCTTTAGTGCCGCGTTCAACAACTTCGGTCTCAAACACTACGTGGTTTCCTTCCTTCCACGCCTTCAAACGGAGAGTCTCGCCAGGATAGACGTGGCTCGAAAAACGCACCTTGATGTTCCTGAAAACTCCGTACTTCTCAATAAGTAGTCTGGCAGAAATGCCGAAGCTTGCTAGGCCGTGGAGAATGGGCCGATCGAACCCAACTGACTTGGCGAGATCGGGGTCGATGTGTAACGGGTTAAGGTCGCCGGATAACCGGTACAAGGCCGCTTGGTTCTCGCTTGTCTTGTACTCAGCAACGTAGTCAGGCTTCCGGTTGGGGGGGGTGTTTGCAGCAGTGATAACTCCGTGGTCGTCAAGGTTCTTCTTGCCGCCAAAGCCACCGGAGCCTCGCAAAAACGTCGACATCACGTTGTAGAAAACAGGCTCTCCGCTGTCTTTGTCCACTGAGTTATACTCCGTCATCACCACCGCAGCTTTGCCTTTGTCGCACACGTCTAGCAGCTTGGAAGTCGTTTCCAAAATACCCTCGGTCTTAATGGGCCACTGCTTGATTTCCAAGAAGTGCTCACCATGCAGTAGCTTCATGGGGTTGAAGTTCGGCACAACCTCGTCAAAGTCAAAGGGGGTAAAGAAAAGCGGGATTGCACCAAAGGTGGGAACTGGTTGGAAATCGACATCGTTCTCGAACACGTATTGTAGGTCAGTGGCTTTTGCTCCGACTCCGAGATTGTACAGCGTAATGGTTTTCTCGTCGTAGGCATACTCGCCTACACTGAGCGAATCTTTATCAGCCTCTCCTTCAGCTTCCTCTTCGCTAGCCATCTCAAAAATCGCCATGTTTGATTCAGCAGCAGTTTCGGGGTTGGTGGCTCGCCCATCCTCAAAGTCGGTGATTTGGGGCCAGAAATCCCTTACTTTCTCCACGGTGATGTCTTTAATGTATATACCACCGGTTCGCTGCCAGCGGGTGCGGCCAATGTAACCGGCACCAGCCTCGTAGGCTTTGCCTGTTTCGGGTGCCTGCTCACTAGCAAGCAGCACGGAAATGGGTGCAATGTAGCGAGGCTTCAGTGTTTCCAGCATTTCGGGTGGGAACACCGAGGCAGTCATGGCGGTTCCCGCGGTGGGGGCCACTGCATTCACCAAAATGTTGTACTTCGCACCCTCAAGTGCCAGCGTCTTGGTCATGCCAAGAATACCGGCTTTGGCGGCCGCGTAGTTGGTCTGACCAAAGTTTCCGTAAATTCCTGAAGTACTGGTAGTGTTAACAACCCGTCCATACTGCTGTTTGAGGAAATGGGGCCAGGCAGCACGCGTTACCGAAAATGTTCCAAACAAATGCACCTGCTGCACTATCTGCCACAGCTCGTCGGTCATTTTCACCATGCTCTTGTCGCGAATAATACCAGCATTGTTGATTACCGCGTGAACGCCTCCAAATGCGTCCAGTGCCGTCTGCACAACTTTATCGCCTTCAGTAACACTGTGCGTATCAGCCACAGCCTCTCCTCCAGTCTTCTTAATCAGATTTACCGTAGTTTCTGCATCGCCAACATCGTTCACCACGACCTTAGCACCCAATTGGGCGAGCATGAGGGCATACTGCTGGCCGATTCCGGCACCAGCACCTGTCACAATCACAACTTTGTCGTCAAACCGAACTTCCGACGAACCTTGGTCATTGGGGGGCAGTTGCTTTCCCTCCTCGAAAGCAGTGAGCAGGTCTTTAGGGCCAGTTGGATGCTCGCAGGGACTGAAGTTCTCATTGACGTCGTCGAATTTGCTGAGAACCGCGCTTGGGGTGAAGCTCTCGTCAGTTTTGAACTGCACACCTGCACCGCGTTCCCACCTAACTTTAGTGACCACACCAGCAGCGGTTTCGTAGATACCATTGCTATCTGTGGTGTCCTCATGCACCAAATAACCCACCACGGGAACAATTAACTCCGGTTTAAGCTTGGCCAGAATCTCAGGAGGCAAAATATTCTCTGTCATTCGCGATGCTGCCAGCGGAACAATGACATTGGCAGTAATATTATACTTCGCACCTTCCTTCGCAAGAGACTCGGTGAAGCCGACCAGTGCTAATTTGGCAGCAGAGTAGTTAGATTGGCCGAAATTTCCGTACAGTCCAGCCGCACTGGCAGTATTGATGATTCGACCGAATTTCTGCTTGCGGAAATAGGGCCAGGCGGCCTTTGCAACCTTATACGAGCCATAAACATGGACTTGCTGGACAAGACTAAAGTCCTCGTTGCTCATTTTCTTAAAACTTACGTCTCGCAAGATTCCAGCGTTGTTGATCACAATGTGAACCGTGCCAAATGCATTTACACCTTGCTCTACAATTCGATCTCCATTCTCAACGCTGTCATAGTTAGCAACTGCTTTGCCACCAAGGGCCTCAATTTCTTTAACAACACCGTCAGCTACTCGCGTGTTGCCATCACCACCGCTTAGTGTGCCACCGAGATCATTCACCACAACGGAGGCACCTCGCGAACCAAAGAATAGTGCGTATGCTTTACCAAGACCACCACCGGCCCCAGTCACAACCACAACTTTACCATCATATCGAAGATCACTCATGGCAGTGGATTCAAGCTTAGTAGTGCTTATATGTGGTGGGCTACCCCGCTTATTTGGGTTGGCCCCACTCCCCCCCCCCCGCACAGGGCTGGGAATACACATAAGTGGACAACCACCGAAGTGCCGAATGCACCATGTGTAACTTTCGAAAATTAGCCTAGATCAATAAAAATGCAGTTTAGGAAATATGCTACGTAAAACTACCTCCATCAAATCATTACATGCTCGAATTATGAAAACTCTGGTGCCTCAGTGGACATCAGCAGTCCAACAATTAACCCGAAAAGACCGATAACGGATCCAAAAATTTCAATGACCAAAATCTTCACAAACAAACTGGGGTCAGCAGCATCGGAAACGGCTGCAGTTGCTCCAGCAATACCCACGGTGACACCGCATACCAAATTTGAGATACCTACAGTAAGACCGGACCAGAAAATCGCATAACCAGTAAACAGATTCTCCTTAGAAAACGCATTTTCGGGGCTGGCTGACGTTACCTTTGAAGAAAGGACAATTGAGATGATCAGACCAAAGATGGCAACAACCTCGCAAAACACGACCGAAACGAGATTTTTCGTAGTCACACGAGGGACTTTCACACTGGCTCCTAAAATACTTGTACCGGTAATGAAAATGCCCCATGCAGCACCAATAATACTCAAACCCGTACAAAGCGAAATGCCGGTGAGTGCCCAGGTGTACGGGCTAATCGTCACTAGAAAGTGGCCGACGTCGAACTGCTCGCCTTGGCCAGTGAAGAGCATGTAGCACGCCACAACAAGCACCGCTAGCACGGTTACGCTCGCGGAAACGTACGTCAGTGCACCCATTTTTACGTCTGTCAGATCAAGCAGGTCGTTTTGGTGCTCCTAGGGGTGATTAGGTGTACGGTTATGTGATATGGCTAGCTATCGTAATCACGTGGTTATTGGCGGATTCCCCTGTTGTGCCTGTTTAAAGTAACTTAGGTTAGATGGAGGAGAAGGGCCGGTGCTGTCTAAGCATGATTAGCTCTATGCAGATTGATGTGGAACCGAAGGTTATATAACTAATCTAATCTTTATTATAATTAATTAGAAAACCTAGCTGGAACCACAACGCAGAATATAATCAGTTCTGCCTAACAGAATATTCTTTTTACGCACTGGTTACCCTCCATGCACTCCACAAGCGTGGGTGGGCATGGCGGTTTGTTTATTCCAATTTGTGGTTGGGAGCATGCTCCAAGTACACATTGGTGAAGGTTCAAGTGGTTAACTGGGTAATCGAAAGAATCTAAATTCTAATTGAGATCACTAATATCTCAGATTTAAAACCACTTATAACCAGCCAAATACTTCCAAGGGCGTAAATGCTGCAGAGAAGTAATTTTCCTGGAGTTGTTGAGCCCCTGGAAACCAAGCCAGACACTAAGGAAATGGGGAAGCCTGTCTCTGACAGCGATAAGGCAGCCATTCTCTTGGAAAGTATTAGAAAACAGAGCGTACACGAGTCTCAGCCAGAGGGTGAGATGCCCAGCATACCAGATAATAATTCTCAGGATGATGTTACTAAAGTGTTGGCAGAACTAAGAAAGGAGGCCTCGCTGATACAGGAACAATTGACTGGGTCCATTTCCAATACTGAGGCTTCCCGGTTAGTGGCAATGCTGATATCGAGGTTTGATTCTCCAAAACAGCGACCTAAGAAAAAGGAAAAGCCTTATAAAGTCGAAAAATTCCGGACAATTCCTTTAAAGGAGAATGTGAATACAAATCCAGTTCCTATGCATGTGCACCAAATGAGAGTGCAACCCCAAGAACCACAAGTGAACCAAGCACTCACTCCAAAGCAGAATATCCAGAATATCCAGCCTTCCAGTATCCAAGCACCGAATCTTCAACCTCCAACCCAGCCTTCTATTGTCCAAACTCCGCCAATCTCTCAGCTAGTTCATGTTCCGCCAATACAGTCAATTGGTCAACTGCCACCACCACCACCTCCTCCTCCTCCTGCTCCTCCTGCTCCTCCTTATCCACCGCAAGGGCCCTCAGAGTACCAATACATCCCCCCATTTCAAAATGCTATGTATATCAATGGCTCCTCTGGTTACCCTCTGCAGGCCTGGCAGTCACCAATGGTGGGTTCATACTCGCCCATCCCCCCACCGAATTGGGCATACCTGAGTGAAAATAACAGCAGTAATAGTGCTATCTGCACACCAACGCTGGGACCAGCAAATGGCGAAGGATGTTACCTCGTAGTCGGTAACAATACATCTCACACTCAACCAACTAGCGGCCAGCAACCGCCCCAAGATGCTTGGAGCAGACGGAGAGTTCAACGCAGCAAAAGTTCCATCACAAGGTGTCAACAGTGTGGAACAACCTCCACACCCGAATGGAGGCGAGGTCCCCAAGGTCAGCGTACACTCTGCAATGCATGTGGTCTGTTTCACGCCAAAATAGTCCGTCGGCAAGGCAAAGAAGAAGCCATACGGCTGCTTAGGGAACGGAAGCAGGCACCTCTTTAGTTATGCAAATATCTATATTCTATTTCTCATTCTCAGCGAACTCCGCCACTCTTCGCTTGAAATCCATGTACTGGCATTCCTCGTAGTCGTGTCTTAATTGAGTGCACTTCCAAGGCAAGAAGCCGGTCTCGCGTCGGCACTTGTTCAGGGGAACAAGGATTGCTGCACACCGGTCTCTCCACTGAACAGGGACACGGTTATCCTTCATCTCCTGCTCGCTGAGTTTGGGTGGGAACTCGGTCAGTGCCATTAGTTGATTTCTTATTGGTTTCTCGAGGTGATTGATTCGTAGGGCAGGTTGCACACACCATACGGTTACTCCTAAGCTTGTGGACCTCATCACTAAACCTGTTGGAATAACCACAATGGACGCGCTGCTTGCCCTCAAAGCAGCAGTTAGCAGCGACCCTGCTGGGTTCGAGGTGCTTGATCAGCCTGGTGGTGCTCCAGTATCACTGGATGTCGCCAAAGTGCTTCGTGTGGGTGGTCGCGAGTTCGACCTTGATGAACCGACTGCATTCAAGTCTTCCAACCCCGCACTTGGCAGCATCAAGTTGCGTGCAGTGGTGAACTGTTGGATCTGTCGCGAAATGTCGGTTCCTCAGTACATTGCTGAGTCTGATCGGCTTGGAATCCCCAATCTGAAGTTCTTGGAGCGTACAGACCTAGTGGAATGGCTCGAAGGCTCGAGCACAAGCGATTACATTGAGGATGACGTCGAAATGGAGGATGTTGGACCAGCTCCTCTCGAGGAAGATACAAAATCGGTCAGGGGTGCGCTTGAAAGCCAGTCAACGGTTCTGCACGGCTCAAAAACTGTGGACTTCAGCGGAGCTCGCGCACTTGGCCATCAGTACGTTGTTAAAGAGCTTAAATCTAATGATGGAGCCCGCAATCGGCACTCAACTGGCCCCTCCTCCGGTCTGCCACTGCTCAAACCCTCGAAGGGCAAAGACCCGATTATTCTGCTGTCCCCGAGTCCTTCCAGTCTGCTCAATATGGCCAACGTGCAACAATTCCTGGAGCGCGGTGTTTTCGAACCAGTTATGAAGTCTGCAGGCTCGCCAAACCTGCTTCGTATACTGCGAACCTCTAACCTCATTGGGCCTCGAGTGCGGTTTGTGGTGGTTGACTCAGTGGAGCAGTTCAAACCGGAATACTGGGACCGAGTTGTTGCAGTGTTCATTACCGGGCAGGCCTGGCAGTTCCGGCTCTACAAGTGGCTTGATCCCAACATGCTCTTCCAGAACGTTTTGGGATTCGGGCTGGTATACAAAAATGACCCAGTACCAGAAAACATGCGGCAGTGGAACGTGAAAATCGAGCAGATCGAGCATACCGCTAGGTTCAGAGACCGCGAGGTGATGGAGCGAATTTGGGAGAGAATTGAAAGCTACATGGTGTCCAGGGGATGGCCAGTGCATGGCGCTTAGGTGCAAGTAATATTTAGCAATTAAACTATGTAATTAGACTACGGTGTCGGAGACCTTTACCGGTCCGTCAGCGAATCCCACGGACTTGGCTTTGCTACCGAGCAGTTTCTTGATGCACTGCTTAGTGGAGTCAGGAAGCTGGTGAGCCACGAGGGGTAAGCCCGGGAGTTTGCGGAGGAGCTGCTCGAGGTCTACTTTGCTGACCTCACCGCGGAGTTTTTGCTCCTCTTGGATAACTTCCTGAACGAGTTCGCGGAGTTTCGGCTTGATTTGGTCGAGGAGGTTGCCTGTGGTGGATGCTGCAGCAGTGGCTTCGGGGGCAGATGCTTGGTCGTTGGTTTGAATAGGAGCGCTCATGGTGTAGAATTCGGGTTGAAGTGTTTGAAATGTTGTGGGGAATTTAACCAGGATTGTGGGCCCTTTTATAGGCTTGTGAGTGCTCGATGATAGCATACTGCCTGCACCACAATTACTACCCGATTAGGAAACTTGCCAACGCTCCATTTTGAGGACACCTCAGTATGCACCTCCTGGTCGGACGGATCAGCTGGATAAATTATAGAAATACTAAATATGCTCGCCAAGCTCGGCACATTCTTTAACAAATTCGTGAGGTGTGGGAATATCTGTGGATCCATACAGAACTCGATCACCAAACTTCGCAGTGACATTGGCATACTCGGCGTAGTTTCCTCCACCCACAACAAACACAATGGCCTGATCGTATGAGCTCCGTTTGGGAGGCGGTCGGCTCTGCTGACCCCGTGTCTCATGCGGGTCAAAGTAGAGGAAATCGTCCGCAATGCCCTTAGATTTTGTATCAGTTTGTACTGGATCCAACAGCTGCTGCACAATTCTAGTGGCAGGAAGATCCTTGTTCTCCGGCAAGAGGTTCTTAAGTCCTGAAATCAGGTTCCCGACTCCATCACCAACACCCTGCTGCAGTTTTTCCGTCAACGATCCCGTAATTCTCTGGAACAGAGCAGGAGAAACCTGCTTGGCAGCTGGCTGGGCCGGTCCCGTGGCAAGCGACATCCTCGATATCTCTTTGGTTCTCTTGATGTACTTCAACGCATTGGCAATCTCGGGATTCTCCGGTGCTAAAGCCAGCAATTCGTTTTCTATCAAGCTGAAATCCTCCGATTTAGGCTGCTGGGCAATAAGATAAACCAAGCACAACCGCAGTTTGTCCTCGGGTGTTCCCATCTCCGGGTTTTTAATCAGCTCAAGCATAGTTTTGGGAGTCTGTCGAGTTGCAGTCTCCTCAGCTTCGAAAAGCTGTGCGAGTCCACGGTCACCAATAGCTTTCAACAACTGTGTGGCAATGTTCATGTGCATGTCAACTGCCTTCTTCCGCTGTGTGAGCTCAGGTACTTGTGTAAGAGCAGACGCCATAGCTGAGGCAGAAGTTGGGTCCATGGGGTCACTGGAGTCTCCAGCAGCTTTCTTAGCGTCGTCCTTGTACTTGTTTAAGAAGGCATCCACATTGTCAGCAACCTCTGGAAAGGGAAGGCTGTGATTAGCTCGCCAGAACTGATCAGCGTGGTCGATATCGTAAACCTCGGGGGTGCCTGGGACCCGAATCGCGTTGCGACGGAGGTCACAGGTGTCGTTAATCAGGCTTTGATAGGTCCATGAGTGGGCCAGCATCGAGACCAAGTCTAGCTGACGGTCCAAAACAGTTAAAACAACCCGTCTTTCCAGCATTTGCCGAGGAAGCTCGCTGCGACGGTTCGCTAACAGGCTACGGAGCCGAGTGTCGAGGGCCGATGCAACCATTTCCGCCGCGTTCCCGCGCGACGCACGAAGGACCGGAACAACCTGTTGGGTGAGCAACACACAGAAAAGTCTGTCAGCGATGTCGTTTACCCGTGTTTCGATCTCGGATTCCTGGCTGCGAGGATCAGAAAGCACCTTGTAAGTATTGGGGAGCTCAAGCGAGAAGATCTCGGGCTCAAGAACAGTAAACTGCAGGTGCTGCTCAACAACTTGGGAAATTCTTGCGCTGGAATTCAGAGTTTTTGCTGCTAAATCCTCGAGTTGAGCACGTGTAAGTGGACGAGTGAAGTTGAGGCTGAATGAGGAGTACAGACCTTTGTTAACATCCATCCCAATGCGTTCAATGTTGTGCTCGGTGGGTTCCACAAAGTAAAGTGCGGGAACATCGGGAATTGCGTGACGTTGAGCGTCTAAAAGCAGATACAGCGTGACACCGGCTTTAGAAAGGTCACTGGTGCGCAGAACACTGGATACAATGTCGTGACCACTACTGTCAAATATGAGGACTTTCCACTCGACGGGAGAACCGTTATCATCGCGGTTAAACCGCAGCATTCGCTGCAACGCTTTGACTTGCGAGGAACGCAGGGACTCCATGCTTACCTCAGCGTGGGTTCCACCGTGTATAGTTCTAAGCGGTTTTGTGGGGTACAGAAGGGATCTTTAATTTTTGTAGATATGATTGCTAATGAATTATCAAAATGAAGATGGCCACTGCATAAATAAAACACCGATCTCTCTAGATGTCACAGCTGGGGTGTTGGGGTATTTATTCATGCCCACCGCCAACAATGTAGGACTCGATTACCCGAGAATCAATGTTGGCAACAGAGCTTTGAATGGATTTTCTGCATCTTCATGTATTTTTAAAACATAATGTATTTCACCGACTTCAATAGGCTCATATAAATTTTACAATATAAGGCAAGATTTTTGTTGGACGGCTCTCACTAAAGATTTTTGGAAGTGTAGTCTGGTAATGCAGATCTGCAAGTTAAAAAATTCCTTCTTCCAATGTTTCAAGAAGTAAACAAATCTAATTTAAAATTTGTCTTGTGTGAGCCTTCAACCGCAACGTATATAAGCCCACCGACACTCTTACAAAAAAACTAAATGAAAATTAAATACGGTTTCAAGTCCTACATCAGTGATGTTAAGAAGATTGAGTCTGTACTAGGCCCCACGTGCAATTCTCCTCCGAAAATATCAGATTTGAGGGCACCCTCATCTCGGTTCATCCACCATTCTAAAAAATTTCCAAAATACTCAGAATTCGCTCCTAAATCAATTTCAGGCGGGAAAAAGTCGAAAAGATTCTTTGTCAAGGACTTTGCTGAGGAATTTTCTCTCGTAGGTGAAATTGAGTATACTGGAGAAGACTGGCCGGTTATGCTCCTTGAGAACTGTCACTTCAAGCTTGGTTGTGAGCTAAATATTCATGTCAAAGAAGAGATTACAGAAAATGATGAATATGGTGTATATGAGGAAAGAGGATACAATGAAGATATTATCCAGCTAGATAACAAAACTATAATGTTTTGTAATCGCCGGATAGTTATTAGCATAGGGCATTGGGGAAAGAAGGTACTAAGTGCGACGACTATTAAAGAAGGATTGCTTGAGATTAAGTCTGCTTCAAACTGGGTTTCAACAACTTCACTACTGGTGAAACGTGGAAAGCAATTTTCTTTGCCTGAACACTTAGACATTTATACAGATTGGCTAGAAGATCTGAAAAATGTCATTAAGGCCCCTCAAAAATCAAATATGCTTTTTTTGAGCAATTTCTCAAATTACTACTATCCATACGAAAAGTGTCGTGTCCTTCATTTGGAGAACATGTTTGGTGTGTTTTCACTTACTGTAGCCCTCGAATTGGGTACATTTAGGAAATACGACAGTGACTTTCCTTGTGACCGAGATGGAGTAAGCTCCAGCACATTCCGTAGGAAGAGCCATTCATGTTACGAACTCCATTTTCCCCTCATTTCTAAAAGATATCTGTTGGAAATAAGCATGGTTAAAGGTCTTTACGTAGGAGAGAACTTGACCTGTGAGGCCGATGAATCCCGAATCCTTTGTAATTACAAAGGTTTTAGGATAACTCGTGAGTTTAAGGACTGGAACGAGCCTGTCAAATTTACAAAACATGAATATTTCTGTGATGGAAAGTCAGAAGCAAAGGTGCTTGCTTTTATGAAATGTCTGAACTGCTTCTTTACAATCACTACTCCTATTGCGACTTCTGAAGTTGAGTGTATAACATTATGTTAGAAACTATATATGCTTTTAATGTAATCTAGAGAGTGGATAAAACAATCCTTTTCAACCTTTTTTTCAACCCGCAACTGAATGGGCTGCATTTAAACAACGCATGGTGATGACGCTAAGCTTTGAAGTAAAATTAGAGTGTTTCGCATTCTCAAAATGGTCATAAAACGCTGATTACGTATGAGTTTGGGGTCTATATAAGAACGCCTTCTAATCTCAATACGACATGGCCTTCAAAATTTCAACAGCTAGCAAGAACGAACAGTTTTATGATGATATTAGAGCCGTAACAAATCCCGAGGCAATTAATCAGGTGTGGAAACTCGCAATTGTTACCATAGATGGTGAAAAAGGCATTAAGAAATGCGCGGAATTCGCAGGACTTAAACCGAATCCCTATAAATTGTACATGATAAAGAATTTCTTGCCGTATGCTCATTTGGTGTGCCGATTTAATGGCGACTATTCTGAATCTACTTTTAAAGTCACATTTGAGCACGATGCGATCGATATCTTTATAGATGATGTGCTTGTTTTTCAAGTAATAGAGATGACTCGAAGGGAGGTGAGCTATAAAGGATTTTCACACGTGGGATATGCTACCATTGATAACCGTAACTTTGTAGCATTCACTAAACTCCCCGAGTTTGACAATATCAAAGTGCGCAGCATTAATTACAGTGCGATAGAGATTACTACGCTTGCCAGCGAAAATTTTAGCCTGAAAGCCTTTATTATTCTTGATGATGATGACACATTGGACTCTGACTCTGACTCTGACTCTGAAACTGAGGAATTCTCCCAGAATAGTCCAATAGAGGATGACATGGTGAATCAACTACAACGGTTTTGCACAGAAATGCCAGACCTCTGCAATTGTCCAAATCCTTGGGAAATTCAATACCAGGATAGTTTGGATAATCGCCTAAAAGGGCTCAGAAGGACAACAGTGTCTAACCCGTCAAATATTACGCATGAATGGAAATTGCTTGGGACGGTTGATGGTTTAGTGAATCAGCTCGGAGCAATCTATTTAAGGGACAGTGGCATACTACATAGTGTTATTGTGAGCCAAAAACCCAACGATGCGATGAAGACTACTGTATTCCACAATGATAGAAGAGTTGAGATATTTTCTTATCGTACGAAATGTAGCAACATTGATCAGGAGAATAAGTTCGAGGATTGCCAAATCGAAAGAATCAGCGTCAATCAGATTCACATAACGTACCATACGTCAGGGTTCTCATTTGTTACTCAAATTATCACTAGTTATAATTTGGAACTTAATTGTGAAGTGCTTGAACCTTTATTTAAAGGCAGTGTGGCAATAGTTTCGCTTAAGAACATCCTAGGCCAGAATGATGAATTTGTCATTGCAAGCAGTCTATCCATGTCCAGAGTGCATCGGTTAATTCACACCCACAAACTACCCAGGAAGTGAGAGATCATGACAGGTTTGGTCCTGCTGGTTTCTATATTCGATTAATTGAGCAAAATAGAAGATTAAGGCAAGATATTCATATGGAATTACTAAAATTTAAGTTATTTGTGTTGTCAATAACTCATTTATTTGACTCGTATGACATTTTTCCGGCATTGTGCATAAGAATTAAATAGCTCAGTGCTGCAATCTAAAGTCGCAACATTTGAGACGTTTATCGTGCATTATAAATATGCAAGTGTGCGTGACTTCAGTGTTATAGAGCTAAATGTTGAAAATTCTCTCCTAAAGGAGTAAGTTTCATTTAGGGTAAGTTAAGGGTTTATATAGTATATAAGTGCGCATTCGAAGGTCGTAAAACTTACCATGTCTCAAAAATCTTTAACTCCGAGCTATAAAATTGATGATGAAATAACTCAGCTTCTCACAAGACTCTCATCACCGCAGAAATTTGACCTACTTACTCCACTCACTCATCTCTTTCCTTCCAATGAAGAGATACTCAACTGCTGAAGCATCCCAACATACATCCAAAATATCATTCCCAGACGTAATAAGGTAGCTGTAAGCCTTGCTGGCCGCAAGTACTTATTTGAAGCCTCTGGCAACTCACTGTATAGTCTTGATATAAACACCATTAGTGATATCGCCATTGAAGTCTTTATTAGCGGAAAGACTCAACAACGCGTTGACTTAAAGGTCCTGATTGTTTTGGTCCCCAATGACCATATAAAGGAGGAAGTACATGTACAACATTAACAAGAGAGGGGCTACGAAACCGCACGCAGATTTAGCTTTTCTGGTATCAAGCGGCTCACTATGATTACGCCTGGTTCTCTCTCATTTAGCAGTGAAAGCCCTCTCGAGTTCATGAACTGCACTAAACGTTTAATACTACCACTGCTCTATTGAGTAGCCTCTGTCATATACTGGAAGAATCTTTCATCATTCTTGATCTGATTTACAATACACTTTACCTAGGTAAATCTATGTATATAGCATTCTGTTGTTTATGTTACTCATTGATAATTAAAATGTGCATAAATTAACTTAGGATCTATCGTAACCTATTACATAAAGTATAGATTCTTAAATGACTCATAATTAGCCCCTTTTTTAAGGCAAAGGTAGGATCGCCGAGGAATCAAATTTGATAAACTAAGTAAACCCATTGTTAAGTACTAAATTACTTTAAATAAGCCCATGATAAAAAAAATTCTTAATCAGTGGATTTTGTGCGGGAAATGACATAATTTATACGATCCATGCCCTAATCGTCCCAACGTTAAAGCTGAAATTTCATTTCTCTAACTTGTCTCATCATCATATTCACTACGGGTGCCAAAAGCTGAGAAATACCGTTTAAACTCGACCAAGATAATACTTGCGTGAGGAAGTGATGCTTAAACACGAAGAGACAGTTTCTGAGATTATTAAATCCGACTCCGACTCCGAACGCAAAGAGGAGTACGGGGATGTCAGATCTGACATCCCTGACGGAGGGGTACAGGCCTGGCTTCAGGTCCTGGGTTCATGGACAGCAATTATCATGACTTTTGGCCTTAGCAGCGGTACAAGTGTGCTCATGCAATGGCTCCTTAAACACTACCTTAAACACTACTCAGCCTCCCGCGTGGGATGGATGTTTTCCATCCAGCGTTTTATTTTCTACTTCTTGGGTGTCCTCATGGGCCCCATTGTGGATGCTTATGGCGTTAGATGCCTGATCATCCCCGGATCGATCTGCATGGTTGTCTGCGTGTTTGTGCTTTCTGTTTGTAAGAAGTACTACCAGTTCGTGCTGTGTTTCTCAATTCTTGGCGGAATTGGCAGCGCGTTTATCTTCAACCCGTGTGTGAGCGTTCTTACGCATTGGTTTGAGAAGAAGCGAGGTTTGGCTATTGGCATTGCTGCCACTGGTTCAGGCGTTGGTGGTATCATGTTCAACCAAATCAACAATAAGATGCTTGATCGTGTCAGCTATGGCTGGTCTGTCCGTACAATGGCTTTTATTATTCTGTTTTGTGCAGTTGTGAGTTCGTTGACGTTGACCGCTCGTCACACCAAGAAAACGGTTAACTGGAAGGCGATGCAGCCAGATTTGATGGCTCTCAAGGAGCCTGCCTTCTTCTGGTGTGTTGTTGGTTTGTTCTTCGTTGAATGGGGCCTGTTTGTGCCCATGCAGTTCATCGTTGGCTATGCAGTCAACCGTGGATTCTCGAGAACCTTGGGTGCCAACCTCGTTTCTTACCTATCTACTGCCTCAATTGTCACGCGTATTGCAGTGGGCCACTTGGCCGACCGCTTAGGATCATTCAACATGATGATCGTGGCCTCGTTGCTTTCTGGAATCCTATGCCTGTGCGTTTGGCTCCCAGCAGGGCACACGAGGGGTGGCTTGGTGGCCTTTTGCGTGCTGTTTGGTATCTCCTCGGGTGCTGTGGTCTCCCTCTCGCTGATCACGGTCCCCCGACTCGCCACCGTCAAGCAGGCCGGTCGCCGGTTTGGCACTGCCTACATGATTGCCTCGTTCTCGGTCCTCACGGGTATTCCACTTGCTGGTGCACTCACTGACCACCACTACCTCGGTGTCATTGTGTTCTCGGGTGTGGTTTACCTCGCAGGTGCCTTGGGCTTCTTCATTTCGAAATGTTACGCCGTCGGCTGGAAGGCTGTGTTCTAAGTAATGTTATATATTATGCTATTTAGTATCCTCAAAACCCAAGTCGATTGGATCAAGGTACTGCAAGTTTTGATACTTCCCGAACGACTCGCCGAGGTCCTCCTCATCATCGAAGCTTTCAAACGACTGGATCGTTTGTCGGGGAAATGGACCGGGCGTGGCAGCTGGCAGGTGAAAAAAGTCGCCCACGAATGAGGATGATGTGGTGGCCTCTTCGCTCTCACAATCAGTCAAAGAACCATTTGAAGGGTACAAAGCGGGAGGTACTTCGAACCCCGAGCTCAGGGATTCAAGGTACCCATGAGGGTCTCCAACTTGAGGCGTATTTCGGTCATGCAACAGTTTATATTTGTTGGAGTTAAGACCATATAGGCCACTAAATGGTGAGTAAGTGTCGTTGTACGAACTACTCTGGTACCCAGTGCTGCTGGAGTTGTTGCCTTGGATTAGTGGGCCTTGAGGTCCAATTGCCGGCTCGGTACCGAGGCTACTGGACCTTATGCTGACACTAGAATCCGGACTGTTATCTAAAATGGACTGACTTTGCTCGGGATAGGAAAGCCGAAAATACCCGAGTTCCGGATATGCAATTCGCTCTGTGTCAAAATCGGGGAGTTCTTCAAATGCCAGCAACGGAGCAGATACGTCAGAACTGACCAATTCCGGTGTACGGGGAATTTCCCGATCTGCTGGGGGGCAGGCTGCACTGTTTGCAATGTTGAAGGAGAGGGACATAAGCGGAGATATGTAGGAACTTGAATTAACTCCGGTACCATGTCTATAACCCGAGAAGATACCGGAATTAAGTGTATCTGCCGAAGATCCACTCTGTGTGGGTGTTGAATGAGCCGAGTCTGGAGAGGCGATTTGACTTGTGGAGGGCTGAGGATTAGCCGATGTCGGAGTTGCTCGGTTCAAACCACAGAAAGCGTTCAAGCCAGCACTAGCACCTACGAGAAATCTACGAGCAGGATAATCCTCGATTGTAGTACCGGTACTATATGGTGATCTGTTTTGGGAGTGGTTGGCCCGTTTCCGTTCAGGTGGATACTCACAAGGGAGCTTTAAACGAATGCAGGCTTTGCACACCGGTTTTTCTTCACCACAGCGCTTCTTGCGTTTTCTACAGGTGAAGCAGCCTCTACGCGATCTTTTGTGGCGTACGACTGCTTCTTTTGATTTTGCTAAACCTTTCAATGTGTTGATGTTCAGGTAGGTAGGGGAGTAAAAGGCACTTCAAAGCAGCTTTTGCAAATGAAGAGAAGGAAATTGATCGAATCACACTACGGAAAAATTCGCTCAATTATATATCAAATACCAGTCTCGCGCAAAGGAACATCTCGTAAAACCAAAACCCACTTAGTAGATAAATAGGGCACACACTTCGTATAGAGTCAGAAGGTTAGGCGAGTCTCTACTGCATACACGTTGCTGTACCCTACACACACCTGCTGTTAGTAAGAACAACTGCCCTGCTTTATGCATACCGAAGCACCAGGCTGAAACATGCCATTCTGCAAAGGGGTTATCTGAAGCGAGGCACTTGGGAAAATTTTCGAGCCGTAATTGCAGGCGTGTCAATATGAGAGTGTTATTATATAATGTCTATAAATAAGCCGTACAAAAAAATAGTTTTAATTAAATGAGTAACTTTCGAACCCCCGATAATCCCGGACTTATCGGTAATATAAAAAAGCCGTTAAGTTAACTATCAAGTGATGGTTCTCATGCAAACTGTGGAAAGTGTTAACGAGAAGGATTTGGGTACTCCCAGGGTACAAAGAACCATGTGTGTTTGGATCAACTTCGTATCACTAACCCCGTATCCTAATAGGGTTCAGGTCAGTGCATAGAATTTCAAATATAGTTTATATATAGAATCCAGTAAAAACAGAACCACTTTAAACCACTGCATAAGGACTCTTCGGACAAATATATAGAGATATAATATATAACCAATCGCTGATAAGTTGCTCGATTTTATTTGGAAATTTGTTAGCATATTTTAGACGATAAATACGACTCTCCTCATGTATTATATTCTTATTTAAGTGATGGGGTGAATCCCCATAAGTCTATGCGCTTACTTGTTTCAAGGCTTAGGATCATCAACCCCTGACCTAATATATGTTTTTTTTTACGCGGCGAATAGGTATCTGCAGAATTCGTCAAAAACAAATTATGAGCCTATTGTATGGAGAGCGGAATTTCACATTTAACCTGATACACAACCGGCGGTTTGCAGTAGCGTCAATATATCTTCGTCATTTTTGGCTAATACACCACACCTGATTTGTTTTATTGATTTTCTTAAATTTATAGTATCATTTTTATACTCAGTACAATTCTCAACGTAGATATGTTGTTGCCTCTTAGATCTATCATTAGATCCTAGGGCAAACCCCGATCCTAAATATAGCTGTAAGCAACATCAAAGGGATAGTTGCATTCCTCAAGCTCCATTGATCTCTAAGCACCCTTACCCATATGTAAGTATTTTTGGGTCTAGTAGATCATGTGAAGCACAATTGTTAAGCGGCCCACAATTTCAATTGCGTTATTTTCTCACCTTCCCCTGTGTGAGATTTCCTAGGATTATTATTATTCATCGCTTACTCAATAAATTATTACACTCTAAACACTATAATGAGTTCAACACGAACAGCCAGGGTGGTTTCTGCGGATGGCGTGGCGTATGAGGTCGATCAAAAGGTACTTGAACAAAGCATGTTGTTGAAAAACCTGATGGAGGACATTGGAGAGGATGTAGGCGATATTCCGGTGCCCAATGTCCAGTCAAATGTTCTCCGCAAGGTTCTTGACTACTGCGAGTATCACAAGAATGACCCAGCTAATGCCTTGTCAGAGGATGGAGTTGCTCGCCAGAAAACCAGCGAAATAAGCGCTTGGGATCAGAAATTCTTGATGGTTGATCAGGAAATGCTGTTTGAAATTATTATGACCGCCAACTACCTCGACATACGCCCTTTACTGGAGGTTGGTTCCCGCACAGTGGCAAACATGATCAAGAATAAAACCCCGGAGGAAATTCGAAAGACTTTCAACATCGCAAATGACTTCACCCCTGAAGAAGAGGCTCGAATTCGCCGTGAGCATGAATGGGCCCAAGATCGCTAATTTTAGGCTGAGACAAGCTGGTATTGTCTGCAATATCTCAATATATATAGTACTATATTTACTTGGTTTACTTGGTTTACTTGGTGGCACGTCCAGCACGCAGAATCTCATCACAAAGAAGCAGATTCGAGGCAATACTTGTTGCAGAGGCAATTGAGTTTCGCACAACAGCATAGTTATCCCAAACACCACGAGCAGCCGGGTCCATTGGTCCTCCTGAATCAAGGTTGATTCCAATGAGCTTTGTAGAGTCGTCAGCAAACGCGTCCTGCGCCTCGCTAACAGTTTCGAGAACCTGTAAACCAGCATTGGCTGCCAGTGTCTTCGGAACAACAAGGAGGCCCTCAGCAAAAGCCTGAATGCCTGCCCGAGCCTTTCCGCGAGCATACTGGGTCATCAATAGATGGTGGGCAGCGATTTGGAAGGCACCGGCACCAGGAATCAAAGCACGGTCGGTAAGAGTGTTGCCAACAGCGCGAATGCCGTCACGCACAGCATCGTCAAGCTGCTTAATTGTGTGTGCATTGGGACCACGGATCAAAATAGTTGCACTGCGGTTGTTCTTGACCTCCTCAACAAAGGTGTACTTCTCCTCACCAATGATCTGTTCGTGAACACTGCCTGCCCATCCAAGGTCGCTGACCTGTATGTCATCGACTGAGTTCTGGGCATTGGCACCAGTAATAAGCTGCAAACGCTCCATGTTGCGGCGTTTGGCTCGACGAAGGGCCATAATACCGTGGCGGGCCAGAACCTCAAGGCTGAGCGGGTCAATACCCTTCTGGTTAATAAGAACAAATGAGCTGCCATCCTGGGTGGCTTTGTCTTTCAGCTCAATGATTTTAGCAAGCTTGGCATCGACAAACCGACGCTCACTAGCAACTAACTTCTCACGTTGTTCAGCAGACGAGTAGTAAAAGCCGCTGTTAACCTCAGTTTTCTCGAACTCAAGCGAGACATTGAGCACCAAAATGTGAGCATTGGTCACTTTTCGGGGCATGTCGGGGTGTCTAGGGCCATGATCAAGTACAAGTCCTTGAATAAGAGTAGACTGGGCCGCAGTCTGGTGCTGCATCTTTTGAATTTCAATCATGTGCAGATCAAGTCGTCCATCGGGCTCAAGAACGGTGAGAACAGCATCAGTAATAATGGGAGCAATGGTTTCCGCGAGCTGTGGGCGGATTTTTGTAGCAACAGATGTGTGAGCAACCCCGAGCAGCAACGAGCGGTCGGCAGCCTCAGAGGAGCTCAGTTTGTGCTGGACGGTGTCTAGGTATTTCAGAACGTGCTGGCGAGCCTGCTCGAACCCATCAACAATCACACGAGGGTGCAGTCCGTCGCTAATGAATCGGTTTGCCTCCTTGAGCAATTGACCCACATAAAGACACACAGTGGTAGTACCATCACCAGTAATGTCATCCTGGTTGCTAGCAACACGAGCAATCATCACTGCGGTTGGGTTTTGAATCTGCATCTCGTTCAAAAGCACTTTGCCATCCTTTGTCAACTTGACGTTTCCTGCACCATCCACAAGCATCTTCAGGGTGCCACGGGGGCCAAGGTTGGAGGCAAGTACACCTTGTAGGCCAGTCGCTGCGTTAATGTTCACAGAGAGGGCTGCATTGCGCCTAATGCTCTCCGCTTTGGGATTCACAAGCTGCACTGACATGTTGAAGAGTTAATGGTCTCCACTATACGCGTAACTGGTGGTCTGTTACCACATACTGTTGGAGACTACATACTGTTAAAATCCATTTTCGGACGAAATTTTTTTAAAATTCGAAATTTACCATTTTTATTGCACTCTAGCCGATAGTTTTTATTTTTGCCCGAGGAAACGCCATATTCAGGCTTTCTGCTTCTCCATCTAGATTTGGCGGTTAAGTTTCGATCTATTGGCCATATGTAGGGTTTGCTTTTAGTTTCGGCTCAACTCAGACAAGAGCAACCACACCCATGCATAATTCACCGCAGCCGAAATCATGGGTGCGACACATAAATTTCTTATGGTTGCTGATTGAATATTTAATAAGATATTTTATTAACACGGAAACCTATGTCAGATACGTATATAAGGTTGAAATTTTTGAAATTTTAACATGTTGCAATATGTTTTGGCCTTTCAAATGACACAGTAAACCCATTATTTTACGGTACCCATTATTTTACCCCGTAATTATTGCCGACATAACCCCAGCATAGGTTTAATTTTTGTAATATAAATAGATCATACAAGGGCACGGCAGTCCGGCTAGGTATAATGCATATGTGTTGTTCGTCCTGTATGCATAGGCACTTGTTTATTAACGCAAATATTTTTGGAAATGGTAGGGCCCTTTCCCCCCAGATTCATTGGTTGCTATGTAAAGAGAATAAATTTATTATCGATTTAACAACGTGGATGATTAATCAATTATCACTGGTATCATTACATGTGAATTTATTTTATGCGGTGTGTAACATCATCTCGGTGCACAGGACACACAGGTACACACCGATCAATCAAGCCCAATTTTTGACGATACGTAACCATGTGATAATAAACCCTTGCTTTTCCAGATCGAAAATCACAATTAGCAGTTCAAGTGCTTGTAGGCCCAAAGTCAACCTTATCGTGTGTTAGGGCTACGCCCTATTAGTAATTGAAATATTTTCACAAATTGTATTGGGTGTTATATTAACACGTGATTATACCTCCCCCGTAGCCTCCCCACTCGCGAGAATCTGATAATATTCCAAAGACCTCACGGCCATAAACCGAACTACATACAGCATGAAGCAGAACCCCCAGGTTTCCAGCTCGCGCTCCAAGTCGCGGAAGCAGCACTTCCAGGCTCCTTCTCACGTCCGCCGTGTTCTTATGAGCGCCCCGCTCTCTAAGGAGCTCCGTGCTCAGTATGGTATCCGCTCTCTTCCCATTCACCGCGACGACACCGTTCAGGTCGCTCGTGGCTCTCACAAGGGCAAGGAGGGAAAGGTCACTGCTGTCTACCGTCTTAAATTCGCTGTTCACGTTGACAAGATCACTACCGAGAAGGCTAGTGCCCAGACTGTCCCTGTGAACTTGGCTTCCTCGAACCTCGTCATTACCTCGGTCAAGCTTGATGCCCACCGCAAGGCTCTCATCTCCCGCAAGGGCGGCAAGGCCGAGTAATTATTATTCTAATATAAATAAAAATCAAGAAACGTAGTTTTTTTAAAAGGACTTCTTCATGCATGAAGGTCAATTGACTTGATAAGTACATATTGATTTACATTTCTTATTCATTTCTTTTTAGGTATGTGCAAAATAGGGCCTCCCGGCGATCGTTTATTACGCTTGGTGAGAACCTCACATCCGTCTTCGGTAACGAGCAGCATGTGCTCGAATTGGGCACTCCACTTACCGTCGCGGGTGACTGCAGTCCAATTATCGGGCCAGCGCCTGTCCTGGTAGGTGCCCAGGCACAGCATGGGCTCAATTGTAAACACCATTCCCGGTTTACATACACCAACAGCCTTGTTGTTGGCGTAGTGAGGGACGTTCGGGGCGGAGTGGAACAATCTGCCACAGCCATGGCCGGTGTAGGTCCGGACAACTGACAAGTCATGCTCCTTAGCCACCCTTTCAATCTCGTTTCCAAGACTGCGGATCAAAGTGCCTGGCTTCACAAGTGCAATTGCTGCATCCAAAGACCTCCGAGTGCCTTCAACCAGCCTGACGGTGTCGTGGTCCTGTCGGGCCTTCTCGCCTACGTAGAATGTGTGGTTCATATCGCTGTGCACTCCGTCCTTGTACAAGGTCACATCAATATTCACAATATCACCATCCTCGAGCGGACGCTGGTCGGGGATTCCGTGGCAGATCACTTCGTTTACACTGGTGCACACGGATTTGGGGAAGTAGTAATAGTTCAAGGGAGACGGGTAAGCATTTCGTTCCATGCATGCCTGGTGAACAATCCTGTCAATTTCGTCAGTCGTCACACCGGGCTTAACCGCTCGGCCTGCAATGTCGGTCACTTCGCGAGCCAGTTTCGAAACGTGTCTGATCTTGGCGATTGTCTCCTCGTCACAGATCTCCACCTGCTCGCTGTCCCTCATCTCACTTGGACTCTGGCCAGCATTAGCGTAGTCAGGAAGCACAATCTCGGGTTTCACGGGGCGTTTGGGACTCAATGGGTAGGCCGCACGCAGCTTACCAGTGTAGGTCACGGCAGGGAACGGATCAAAAATCTTGCCGTCTTCGGCCGGGTGCACAGCTTTGTGGGTCTTCCAGTTACGCTTGAAACATTCTTGGCTGCAATATTGCGAATCGATATCGTACTTCAAACAAGTTGGGCATTTCAGGGAGCCAGCCGGGTTGGCACAGTCTTGTCCACTGCAGCTCATTAGGGCAGATTTTTCACAACCCAAACCAGCCGTATTACTACAATGGCTGTGAATTGTGAGGAATATTTTAGCACTATTTTATTTTAATTGTTTGAGCTACAAAATTTAGAACGTACTTTTAAAAAATTCTTTTGATATAAAGATATCTTTTAATAAATCGTGCTGAACCGCAGTTCGACACATTCACCCCGGTTCTGGCATGCTTTTAAAATTTAAATTGTGTTCCGTACCCTACAAATTTTTCACATGGCCGAGTACGTTTTGTTCGAAGAGCCGACCGGCTACGCCCTTTTCAAGGTCGCAATTAAACCCGAGGAGATCGGCAGTCGCCTGAAGGAGGTGCAGAGTGCGGCAACGGACCTTGCAAAGCTCGGCAAGATGCTTGATCTGGTGAGCTTCACCCCCTTCCAGGATGCTGCCCAGGCATTGGAAAACGCTAACGACATCAGCGAAGGTATCGTTAACGAGTACTTGAAGAACTTTTTGGAACTCAACCTGCCGAAGCCCAAGAAGGGCACTGTTTCGCTTGGTATCAGCGACAAGAACCTTGGTCAGAGCATCAAGGACGAGTTCTCGCAGGTGGACACCGTTTCCAACGAAGGCATTCAGGATCTCATCCGTGGTATTCGTACCTTCAGCGCCAAACTCTTGAAGGATGTCGATGTGGTGGACTTGGAACGTGCCCAGCTCGGTTTGGGACATGCCTACTCGCGTTCCAAGGTGAAGTTCAGCACCACCAAGAATGATAACCACATTATTCAGGCAATTGCTTTAATCGACCAACTTGACAAAGATATTAACGTGTACGCCATGCGTGTGAAGGAGTGGTACGGCTGGCACTTCCCCGAGTTGAAGTCGTTGGTCGGCGACAACCACGACTACGCTAAGCTGGTTACACTCATTCAGGACAAGAGCACTTTGGACGACAGTAGAATCCACGACATTGCCTCCGCCGTCCACGACGATGAGGGAATTGCCCAGCAGGTCGTGCAGGCCTCGAAGACCTCCATGGGCCAGGACCTTAGCGAAGGCGACATGACCTGTGTGGTGGAGTTTGCCCAGCGTGTGGTTGAGATCACTGAGTTCCGTGCCGATTTGTACGCCTACCTCGTCTCTAAGATGCACTCCGTGGCTCCCAACCTCACCGAGCTTATTGGCGAGATCGTGGGTGCACGTTTGATCTCCCACGCCGGTTCATTGGTCAACCTTTCGAAGTACCCTGCCTCAACGGTCCAGATTTTGGGTGCCGAGAAGGCCCTTTTCCGAGCTTTGAAGACCAAAGGAAACACTCCAAAGTACGGACTCATTTATCACTCCTCATTCATTGGAAAGGCTGCACAGAAAAACAAAGGCCGTATCTCACGTTTCTTGGCCAACAAGTGCTCGATTGCCTCGCGTATTGACTCGTTTGCCGAGACTCCTTCTAATGTTTTCGGCCAGGTGTTGAAGGAGCAGATCGAGGAGCGACTGCAGTTTTTCGAGACCGGAAAGCCACCAATGAAGAATACTGATGCTATGAACTCTGCTTTGAGTCGTGTGAACGTCAAGATCGATGATGACATGGACGTTGAAGAGGACGACGAGGAGGAAGAGGAGAAGAAGGAAAAGAAGGAGAAGAAGGAGAAAAAGGAAAAGAAGGAAAAGAAGGAGAAGAAGGAGAAGAAGGACAAAAAGCGGAAAGCCGAGGACGACGGCGAGAAGAAGAAGAAGAAGAAGACTAAGTAGTTATTTACATATACAAGTGTGACATTTCCTCACGAACTCGCAATTCAGGCATCATGGTTAGGCCAAAGTAGCCCAAAACATCACGTTTGTACTCCACAAACGCTGCTGGTTGGAAAACCTCGTGGTGCAGTGCACCTTCGCCGTTTAAGGCCAGTACCAGCCCACTAATTCCCATTCGCTGGGCACAGGAAATTGCAGCAGCCCCAGCACCTTGCACCTGGGCTGGAGGCTCTGCCTTAGTGAACATTGGTGGAACAATGGCGTTCGAATTCAAAGTCTGTAGGTAAAAAGCTGGGGCCGACATGAAGCTCTCACCTGGGGTAAGCAAGATCAATTCCTCCGGCTGCAGCTGTTTTACAAGCTCGTTTCCCAAAAACGCATCCATTTCGCGCGATAAAGCCGGCAGTAAAACCGTGCGGAACCCGTTCGGTCCGCCGTAAACAGGAATTTTAAACACTTGTTCGGCATCATGAGAGTCCGTGTGGGGATCTGCTCCATAGAAATCGGCATGTTGGGCATCTAATGTGGATTGGTAGCTGGTTTTGCTACGCAGCTCGAATTTTGTCAGTTCGTTAGAGCCAAAGTAGTGCTGCAGCGGGTGCATACGCGGAGCAAGCAGGATCAGTTTGGGTTTATCCAACGAAATCTGACCTTTGTCAAACGACAAGGTGATTTGGTGGTCGCCATCTCCTTCGCCATCGCCTTCGAGGCGGTACCTTGGCGGTGGCAGCTCGTCCTTGAACATTAGAAAATCCCAACCCTGTTTCTGGAAAGATGAGCGACGCTGTCCAGGATTTTCAGCAGTTACAGGCCGAGTACAGCCGCGCGGTTATGGAAATGCAGCAACTTGAGGTCCAGTTCCAGGAGTCAAGCATTGTAAAGGACGAGTTCGGGCGTTTGAGCTCCGACTCGAAGGTATACAAGCTTGTGGGGCCTGTACTCGTCCCCCAGGACCGCGACGAGGCCTCCACCAACGTTGCAAAGCGTCTTGAATTCATTAGCACCCAAAAAAAGCAAGCAGAGTCCCAAATCGAGCAACTCCGCGAGAAGATGCAGAAGGCGCAGATGGCCTTCCGTGAGCAGCAGATAAAGCAGGCAGTGCAGAGTACTTAGTTATTTAATTAGATTTTCCGGCCCAAAACTGAGCGGAAGCAGCTCCTCCAAAGTCCTTTGGGTCAGCAAACCGTTCTTGTTGTACATGTATATAACCGTTTCTAGTGATGCAAACTCTCGGATGAACTGGCGACAGATCCCGCAGGGACTGACCAGCTCCTCAACGTCTGAGGCCACTGCAATTGCTTTTACAGGACTCTGAATGCCGTTCATTCGACCGGTTACCAGTGCCGACCGTTCAGCACATATACCAGCACCAAAGCTTGCGTTTTCCACGTTGGCTCCTTTCACAATCGTCCCATCTTCATACATCACAGCAGCACCCACCCGGAACTTCGAGTAGGGGGAGTACGAGAGGTCCCTGGCCTCAAGGCTGGCCAGCTTGAGTTGATTACACATGAGCTTGGAGTTTCCGGAGCTTACGGAGATCAGGTGGCAGCTCCACCCCAATTTCGGCTCGAAGCTCGTTGGCATCCTTATTTAATAGCTTTTCCCAGTATACATTTAACAAACACTTGGAACGCAGTCCGTTCACGATTGCCCAGGGTAGATAGATCTCAAAAAGTCGCTTCTGGATCGGTTTACTCAGTTTGAGGGGCTCGCTTAAAGCAGCCAAACCGGTCATAGGGATCCCAAGATTGCTGAACTCGAACATCTTGACAGCTACCTCGCCTTCCATCACCACTGGAAGTCCGGTAATGGCGTGGTAGAAGTCGTGGCACTCTCGGTACCTCTGCATCACATAGGCTTCCTCGGGATCGTCAATGTATCGAACGGGGAGTCGGGTATCGGGAGAGACCTGCTCCTTGTCAAGCCACTGTGTGTACTGGTATCCAAGCGTGTTGGGGGGGAAATTGCGCAATGACTTAATATCCAGTGATGTCGAGGTGATTCGTGGCCTTTCGCGGAGAATCTGCCTGCCAACTGGATCGCTCAGCATAGCTCGGCGGAGTCTGCTTATGAAAAAGGGCTGAACCGTCATTTCTCCGAACGTCGCCACCAGATCGGCTCTGCGGGGGTTTATGAAAGCAGCCAGGCCGCTAGATGCAAACAGCAGGGCTCTCTGAAACGCGTTTAGTGGAACGTGCTGGGGGTACCGTTGCATTTGGTTCGGGTTGCGTTAGGGCAGGTTGCCTGGAAGTTCCACACTTACCCAATTAGGAAGGTGTGAGGATCATTATTACAGCCAAGCGGTTGAAAGAATGTAGGTATATAATTGCAGCTATTTTACCTTCAACCACATGAACGATTTCAGGTGCTCGCAGTTCGAGAGCCTGGCCTGGGCCCGTGATAATCTCCCGGAACCAGGCACTCCAGCCATTACTCCGGGACATCTGTCAGGCGTCAAAAGTATTAACGAGGACGGTAGTTTGTCGTTGCAGGGTATCACTTTTGGTGTTCACTGGAATGCCGCTAGCTACCCGGCCTGGACGGGTGAGGAGCTGCCAAGGGACGCCAGAGTAGATGAATCCTATGCACCACTGGGTGCCCACCTTTCGTCTGACGGTGATACAAAGGTTATGGCATACTTGCCACCGTTTGGTATTACCCACATTGCCCAGATGGTGGACCAGATTCGGGATGTGTTTGGGTTCCAGCAGGATGTCGCAGTTAACGTTTTCGAGCTACTGATGAGCCAGCTTGATTCCAGGTCGTCTAGGAGCAATCCGAGAAATGCTCTTCACTCATTGCACCGTGACTACATTTCAGGTCCTCAGGCCAACTACCGCAAGTGGTACTTTGCAGCCGAAATGGATGTAGTGGATGAACAGAAAAAGACCGTACCGGTTAAGTGGAAACCAAAGGATGACTTGGGATTCTTCTTTGACGATTCGCCGCGTGATTTCAGTCCTGTTGAGTCTGTCCAGGAGGAGGAACGTACGCTTGAGGGTGCCGAGGCCATTTGGGATTATCGCTATCAATTCTGTAGTGATAAAGAACGACTGGTAGAGGTTCTCATATACCTCTTCTGCTGGACTGAGGCAAACCAGATTCGATTCATGCCAGAGTGTTTAGCTTTCGTGGTTAAGTGCTGCTTCGACTACTATAATGCCAACTTCCAATCCTATCCTCAGCACTCCCGCACTGTGGAGAATCTACCTAAAGGATTCTTCTTGGACAAGATTATCACTCCAATCTACCAAGTTTACTGCAGCTATAACTTCACCACTACCGATGCCAACCGTCTTATTCGCAGAGAGGGAGACCACAAGAACTTTATTGGGTATGACGACATGAACCAACTGTTTTGGTATAAACTGGGAATTGAGCGGGTAAAAATCAGAAATCCCGCATTTGAGGAGAATTATAATGTGCTCGATAACTGCCAAATGCTCACTCTCATCTCTCTTCCAGCACATGAATGGCTACTAGCGTTGCAAAGCGTAGACTGGAAACCTGTATTTGCGAAAACGTACCGCGAATCTAGAAGTTGGCTCCACAGCATTACGAACTTTAGCCGTATTTGGATTATACACGCATCGATGTTTTGGTTCTACACAGCATACCACACGCCTTCACTCTACTCGCCTAATTCCAGCTATAGCAACCCAATTCCGCCAAAGGAGTTCGTCAAATGGACTATTATGAGCTTTGGTGGTGTGTTTGGTCCATTAATTACCTTAATTGGCCTAATTGGGGAACTGCGCTTTGTACCTCGTAGCTTCGCGGGTGCAAGGCCTCTCCTGCCAAGATTCGGCATTGTTACGGTGATGCTGTTGATTCTGCTGGTACCTGCTATCTGTAACTTGGTTTTTAACCCCTGGACCTCCGATAATATCGACTTGATGCCAGCTACTGTTATCTCTGGCGTGCTGTTCTCTCTGGCTATTCTCTACTCGGTATACCTCAGTTTTCAACCACTGGATTCCGTACACGGATATTGCAATAATGATGCACTAGCTGAAGAGTTTCCAAAGAATCAACGGCGTTTCTTAGCAAACTATATTTTCACAGGCAGCTTTCCGAAAAGAACATTTAAGGATTCCACTTTGAGCTGGCTGATGTGTTTGGCTGTGTTTGCGGCAAAGTTTACCGAGTCATACTTTTTCCTAACACTTAGTGTTCGTGATCCTTTGTATGAGCTAGGAATAATGGATCTAAGTGATAAGTGTGTTGGCGACAAGGCTCTATTTGGAAGATACCTGTGTACTTCCTATCCATTGATACTCCTTGCTATTGTAATAATAACAGACATGATCCTGTTCTTCTTGGATACTTACCTCTGGTATGTCATTCTCAATACGGTGATCTCCGTCTCTATCTCTTTCAAACGCGGAACCTCAGTGTGGACACCCTGGAGAAACATCTACAGCAGACTTGCGACTCGTATCAATACCAAACTACTTGCAGGAACTGCCAGAAAGCAATGTACCACAAAGCAAGGTGTGTTTGCTTTGAGAATTGTTTGGAACTCCATAATTGAGAGTATGTACAAGAACCACGTCTTGAGCCGTGAGCAGGCAGGCAGACTTACTCATATCAATGATACGACACGAGAGCCGGCATTTTTCACTATGGAGGAGGATGGAAATGTACTTGAGTCGACTCGTAGTACCTCAAATGCTTACCGCAGAATATCATTCTTCGCTCAGAGCCTCAGCACCCCTATGCCACCAGCAGTTCCAGTCAGTGAAATGCCAGCTTTTACTGTAATTATTCCCCACTATAAGGAGACCATGATACTTGGGCTAAGTGAGTCTATCAATGCTGACATGGGAGCTAAGGTTACCATTCTCGAATATTTACAGAGGCTCTATCCCAGTGAATGGGAAAACTTCGTACAGGAAACATGCAATCAAGGCTATTCAGAAGATCTCAGTACGTCTTCGACCCTTTCTGTCACTCCCATGTCCTCGGCATCAGTTGCCTCAACAATGAAATCCGAGAAGGGTCGGGCATTGGCACTCAAGAAGCTCGGGTTCAGTACAATGGACCCAAATGACACTATGCGTACCAGAATGTGGTGTTCAGAACGGACTCAAACTCTTTACCGTACACTCAAAGGCTTTTCAAACTATACTGCTGCACTGAGAGTATTCTATCTCACTGAAGAATTCACAAATGAAACAGCATATGAGTTCGCTGACTTTACCTCCAATCCTAAAATTGAACAGCTAATCTTAAACATGTGCGCGCGCAAGTTTCGCCTGCTCGTAGCGATGCAGCTATACTCTCAATTTACATCAGAGCAGCTGCAAGAGGTTGAGACCATTCTGAATATGGTCCCCGAACTTGTTATTTCCTACGTTGACCATGATGAGAAATCCGGACAGTACTACACTTGTATGTTTGATGCCTCATGTCCACTCCTTGAAAGTGGCAGGCGGGCCCCGAGATTGAAAATAAGACTAAGTGGCAACCCGATACTTGGGGACGGTAAAGCTGATAACCAAAATACTGCTCTTCCCTTCTATCGAGGTGAATACATCCAGCTTGTAGATGCAAACCAGGACAATTATATCGAGGAGTGTCTTAAAATACGCAATGTGCTCATGGAGTTCGAGACACCAGCCACTGTCCAGCCAAACTTCTCATCAAGTAGCTGTGACTTAGAAACTGGGATGGAAATATTCACACCTAGATCTGTTCTCTCACCAGGACCAGCACCAGTTGCTATAGTTGGTGCTAGAGAGTACATCTTCAGTGAAAACATTGGAATCCTAGGAGACGTCGCAGCAGGGAAAGAACAAACATTTGGGACTCTTTTTTCACGTACACTGGCTAAGATTGGGGCCAAACTTCACTACGGACATCCTGATTTCTTGAATGCTATTTTTATGACTACAAGAGGGGGTGTATCCAAGGCACAAAAGGGCCTGCATCTCAATGAGGATATATATGCAGGAATGACAGCAATGCTCAGAGGAGGTCGTATCAAGCACTCAGAGTACTTTCAGTGTGGCAAAGGACGAGACTTGGGATTTGTGTCGATTCTTAACTTCACCGCTAAGATCGGGGCGGGGATGGGAGAACAGATTCTAAGCAGGGAATACTTCTACATGGGAACCCAGCTTCCATTTGATCGGTTTATAGCCTTTTACTATGCTCATCCAGGTTTTCATCTAAACAACGCCTTTATCACTCTGTCGCTTGAGATGCTGTTGATTGTAATTCTATGGATATCGAGTATTGCCGCCGTTAACACCGCATGCTATCCGACTACCGCACTTGGGGATCCTCGGAAACCTAGCGGCTGTGTGAATATTACACCACTGTTGGATTGGATAAAACGCTGTGTGATATCCATATTCCTTGTCTTCTTCGTGTCACTATGCCCTCTATTTTTCCAAGAATTCACGGAAAGAGGTATTATTCGAAGTATTTTCAGAATATTTCGCCACTTCTGTTCGCTCTCTATGCTATTCGAGGTATTTGTGTGCAGAATTTATGCAAGGAGTTTCTGGGAAGATATGAATATTGGCGGTGCCAAATATCTAGCTACTGGTAGAGGCTTTGCAATCTCTCGTATCAGTTTCTACAAACTCTACGAAAGCTATAGTCCAGAAATAATTGCTGGTTTGAAGGCAGGGCTCATCCTATTGTTTGCATCCATTGTGGCCTGGAGTCCTGGCTACTTGTGGTTCTGGGCTACCACCGTCTCACTGTGCCTCTGTCCCTTCATTTACAATCCCCACCAGTTTGCATTTACCGAGTTCTTTGTTGATTACTATCGGCTGATGTACTGGTTCTGGGACTCTCACATTTCGGCACGAGCTGGGCCGGCTAACGATGGACATTCATGGACTAAATACACTCGTGAATCACGAGAAAAGGTTACTGGGGTTAAGAAACGATCTAAAGTCTGTGAAAGTACTCGCCCCGCATTCCGTAATGCCGTTCTGAGCAAACTCGGAAGCTCGTTGCTGGTCACAATGGCCATGGGGATCCCATACATATTTATGTGCTCGCAGAAAACGTCCCGTCACCAAACAGACCCGCATAATATGAGTGTGTTTATTCTCTCACTGGAGATCGCTGCTGCGTCGAGTAGTTTTAGCATGATATGCTCCGCAGTTATTTTCGTGGCATCCATCCTCTGCAACCTACTCGGCAGCCGAAAGCATGCAAATTCCCTGGCAATGATAACTCACACACTTTCAACACTAGGAGTTATTGTATCCTGGTGGCTAATTTATATTGTTTGCGCTCAGAACTTCTGTGTGTGGATTCTAGGCATCGGGTTTATGTGTTGTATACACCACCTCTGGCACACACTACTGACGGTCACTATAGTCAGGAGACAGCGTGATCGGTTTAAGACGAATGATCCCTGGTGGAGAGGAAATTGGTCTAGTGCCAATGTCGGCTATAAACTCCCTTTAGTCATTGTTGAGGAGTTTATTGTGAAGCACATGGAAAACATTCAATACAGCTACGACTTCCTTACCTGTCATGTTATTCTCGCCCTGCAGTTCCCTCTGATCCTAATTCCCTACATTGACAAGATTCACACGCTTTTCCTGTTGTGGTTGAAACCGAGTGTGACTGCATCGTCCCTGCGGGCCGACAGCTTAAAGAGAAACAATAGGTTGGTTCGCTTGAGTTACTGGTTTATTCTAATATATGTTGTGAACACTGCAATAATTGTTGGATTATCGACATTTCCTCTTTATGCACCACACGTCCTCTTGGATAAAGTGGAAGACTTGCTTGTGAATGCACTAGGATAAATAGACGTCAAATTAAATAAATAGATTACGATGTTGATGTATTCGCTCCAATTGGACGAAATAGAAAAGGAGTACTGCTTTGAGGTGCCACCGGTGGGTTGAAGAAGAACATTATCCACACTCCAATGATGGTTACTAAAGTAGCAGTTCCAATTAACACCATGATGTTGTGTATGACGGTAGAGTTTTGGGCTCGTCTGGTCTTGAGAGCAAGCTTTGGCAGGTTGATCATATTTGAAAACCGAGCCACCTGGGGAGACTCTGCCTCGTCTGTGTCGGGTTCCTGGTCCTTTAACTCGTTATTGTCTTCAACCGGTAACCTGAGCTGTTCATTTCTCACCTCAGGGCGGTTGACAATGGAAACACCTCGTCTCCGTGATCGATCGGGGTATTTTATGTGTGATAATTCGGCTCGCATGCGAGTGTTTTCTGCCTTAAGCGCAGCAAGAGAAGATGATTTTGATGCATGCTTCCCCTCCTCTCTAAGTTTTAACAGCTGCTGACGCTCTGTCTCAAATTCACGCTGTATGGCTTTTTCTTTTTCCTCGGCTTCAACTGCAGCACGTTTTATCTCTTCCAGCATTGTGTTTATCGACTGGATCTTCGCTGTGTCAGCCCGAACCTCTCTGATCTGGGCTACCAGTCTCTTCGCCGCCAACTCAAAGTTGACGTGCGTCTTTACTGAATCCTTCACCAATTGACCGCCAGCGGTCGTGTTGGCATGACTAAGTGCCATGGTCTCGATTGATGTTGATTTACCAAAAATTGCTTCAGATCCATTGAGATTCACACTTCTTGCAGATTTTAGAGTCTCTAATGAAGGGCTTCTAGAGAGAGAGGGTAGTTTTAACGGTGTTTCCTGCCTTTGCTGGCGCTGTTGTAGACCAACGTGCAGTGGAAGCATGCTAACCTTTTCTACTTTTGCAGAGATGCGTTTATACATCTGTTTAGATTCATCGTTGCAGGTAATATCGATGCCAAGATCCAAAAAGTCTCCTGTTTTGAGCTCAAAAGGCTCTGATTCAGTGTTTTCAGCACTCAGACGTTTTTTGTTAATGTACGTGCCATTACTGGATTTCGCATCGTGTAAATAAACTTTTCCACTGTCATAATCAGCCCATATCTCAGCATGCTGTCGTGAGAGAACTCTGCTGTCAAAATAACCGTTATCTGGGGCGGCATGGGTTCGTGATGTAGTCTGGCGACCTAATTTGAGTACATCGGGGGCAAAAGGCACTATCAAGCACTTACGCTCGAAGGTTCCATTTAGCGGAGCCAGCACCAACACCACAGCAAACTGGGATCTCTGGAATTTCCGTTTGCCGGCTTCCGCTTCCATTTTATAAGGAAGTTAAGTGAGCACGGCCTCCTTGCCCAGGCCCACCAACTTTACCCATGATGCTTAAAACGATCCGCGAATTTTCCACTAAAAGGACCGCAAACGTTGATATTTTGAAAAGTGCACTCACTTTGGTGCCGAAATTTGGATGGAAGGACAGTATTGTGGAGTCACTTCGGCACAACAACCTCTCAGATCAAGGCACTGCTCTTTTTTCACCCGACGATCTGGTTAAATTTCACTATAAACAGCAGTTGGAAAGACTAAAGGACCTTGAAACGAAATCAGCACCTGGATTTGATCGATTGAAGGAGCTTCTCTTGTACAGACTGGACGGAAATGCTGTAATTGGTTCGCAGAGATTGGGTGAGGCTATTAGGCTGAGTTTGAAGTCAAACCCGGTTTCCACGCCTTGGGAATGTCTGACTGAGGTGAGTGACGAACTGTGGTACCTTGCGGGTGACCGCAGTACAGATACCAACTGGTACACTCGACGAGGGTCACTACTTGGTGTTTACGCTGCATGCGAGGCTTTCCAGGCCCGAGACGGCTCCCGAAACTTCCGTGATACCCATGCACTTGCTATTAAATTGCTTTCTGGTTTGGAAAACTGTGAATTTGCTGAAAAGTCCGTGTTTGAGTGGCTTGATTTCAATGCTCGTGCGGTCTTAAATGTAGCTAAAACTTGGCGTTAATCTAAATTTTATGTAAATTATGTCCCATTTTGTGAACAATTTCAGTTGCAAGAGTTTCACCTACCTCTTGGACACTTGGAGTCTGTTTAATGTAGTTTGACATGGAAACCATTTGAGCCTGTGGAAGATTACAAGGTACTATTTGTTGGAAATAGAATGGATTAACGTTGACATTAAGTGCCAATCCGTGGGTGGTTACATTGCGTTGGACATGAACACCTACGCTGGCTATTTTACTGTCGCAACCAGTAATCCACACACCGTTTAACCCAGCACCAGAACGCTGCTCCGCTTGGATCTGGTACTTTGAAAGAACCGAGACTATGCTTTTTTCTAAAATGCAAACATAGTCTCGTACCTTGATCCCCAGTTCTCGTAGATCAAGCACTGGGTAAAGAACTAATTGGCCAGGACCATGGAACGTTGTGTGCCCACCACGCATAGTTTCAACCATCTCAGCTTCAGGAGAAACTTTTTTTATATGTTCCAGTTCTTCCACTGGGATTTTACCTCGCTGTCGACGTCCGTATGTATAGGTAGGTGGGTCTATTTCAAACCCGAAGATTGTATGGGGGTAGTGTGAAGACCCAATTTTTTTTAGATCAAGGATTTTGCGAGCCATTGACTGCTGTATCTGGTTGCTGGCTTCGTATCCGAGCCTGCGGACGGGTATGTACTTTATCATGCTAGCGGGTGGAAGTTAGACATGATGTAATACAAAACTAGTTTAGCACTAGCAACCAACAGTATCAGAATATGGTCACACCTTACGGTCTTTACAGCATCGTGCTTAGGCAAAAAGCCTACCTGGTAGGCTATATAATCGGCAAGGGGCACTGTAATCCCCCCTGCCCACTAACATATATACAAAGATAGGGCTCAGCCACCACAAAGCTCTAATTTGATAGTCAACGTAATTTAAAAACTCATATTAGGGTTGGGTACTCAATTATAAGAGGTAGTTAATTACAAGGTCATCAATATGCATATCGCAGCATTTATAAATATCGCGTTGGCGCTAGCTTTACCATTGGGAACAAATGAGACTATCCCGGACGAATTGGCAGACAAATACTCTGTTAGTGGTACATATATGTTTTCGGACATGCATTCCTTGAATCTGGAACTTACAGATAAAGTGAGTACGGACACTATGCTCGAGCTTGCACAAGACCTGATTAATCAATTGGATACAAGCGACTAGTTGGTGTGGTTAAGCATAGTGGTGCCATTTTGTGAGGCTACGTATTTCTCCTTTGTTGATGGAACCAATAGTCGTGAGAACAGTAATCTCGTAAAAGCCGGTGAGGCTACCAAGGACCTCAATGCCTTAGCAAATACATCTGCGTCCTTAACATGTGTCTGGACATCTTTCAAGCGCTTTTTCAACAATTTTTTTTATTTTCAATTCACTTTTATCTCATTTTATATGTTTGTGATGGTGTGTCTTCACAGAGTTCATTGTTAGAACTGAAGACTGGCTATCAGAGTTCAGGATGACTCCTTTTTATATTTCCCTAGTAATAATATTTATGTTCTGTAACTATTCATCATATCGTTTTGCGTCCACCCTATGGACACCTGCACAGGAACGATCCCTAAATGTTTCCCAGTGAACTAAATTGCCTCCATTCTGCCATATAAAACCACCATGTGAATAGCGGATTTGAAACTAAGAGAATTTAGCGTCACTAACACGGGACCTTACGAGTTTGTCTGTTGGATGAATTTTCAAAAAAACAATGCTCGCACAAGCATTTTCCAGGGAATCTCAGTGAGAATGGTTGCTCAATTAAGATGCCAAATGTTCCAAGTCAAATCATGTACTAGACAATATGTAATTCAGAGATTGGATACCACATTGATAGCGAACGCTTTACGTTCCTTGTGGGGTGGGGGCTAGGTGAAAAAAAACACGGCCACAAATGGATGCGGTCATTGCACAATTAAAGCTGGACCCACAATTCATATGGTCAGATTCAATAGGTTTAAGGGAAATTGAAGGCAGGGGGATGAGTGTAGTGTGTAATGAACCCGTTGAACCCCATACACTGCTTATACGAGTTCCGCCTAAAATGCTAGTAAATTTGGCAACAGTCAATGATACCAGTGACTTGGAAACCCATGACATACTTGCATTAGAACTTTTAAAACGACGACGAAAAGGTACTGATCTGTGGGTCAATCTGATGCCCGAAACATACAATTTCATGCCTGCTCTGTGGCCAGAACCTGAGCGTGACCAGCTGCCTGCAATATACAAACCCAAAATTGATCACCAACTAAAGAGAATAGAGGCATTGTGCACAAAAACCGGACTGCCTTATGATGAGGTGGCCTGGGCCTGGCTAGCGGTGAACACACGATGCTTATACTGGGAGAAAGGTGGAATGACATTGGCACCCGCAATTGACTTTTTAAATCATACTTGCAACCAAAATGAGTCACTGAAAGTAGAGCCTAGCATGGTCAATGGCATTTCGGTATACACTACCCGAAGGTATGAGCAGGGGGAGGAGCTGACATTCTGCTATGGACCCCACGAAAACGGATTTCTTTTGGCTGAATATGGATTCGCTGTGCATGATAATCCCTGGAACTTTATTGATATCAGTGAAAGAATTGAAAAAATGACTGATCGCAGTGTCCTTGAGCCCCTGGGCTACTGGGGTAATTGGACATGCAGTTCCGAAGGGCCCAGTTTTCGGGTTGAAATCGCATTGATATCTCTGCAAACTACTGAACGAGGACTTAAACAAGTTGCTAATGGTTATGATGATGGTAGAAGGTATCAGAAGGGGTCTAGCGAGATTTTAGGCGAAATAGCCAAATTAGAGCTCGAGAAGCTCCCCCCAAAAGCATTAAATGTCTCATTGGAACACATTTATTCTGAATATGAAGGTATTTTACGTAGTTTGCTAGTCTAGATGTAGGGGAATGACACTTTCAGACTCATGCTGGGTCTGCTTCAGCTTCATATTCACCAAGTTCTGCAACATGCTATTCAAAGGAGCCTTGTAACCCCTTGATTTTGCTAATTGGACAATATAGCCGCTGATGTACTCAATTTCAGTCGGTCTTCCGTGCTCAACATCCACCAGCATCGACGAGAGATTCGAGGAAGTACGCTGGATAACATCATGAACCAAATCCAAGGTATCATAATTATCTAACTGAAGCACTGCACATGCCTCATTCACTATTCGCTCAATGAGATTACCTGAGTCCAAGCCTAGGAGAGCACCATTAGGACACTGGAGGATTGCAGTAAGTGGGTTTATAACTGCATTAACCACAAGTTTACGCTTTTGGTCGAATACGAACCTATCTCTAGGGACTGTGTTAGATAACACCAGATCATGGCAGTCTACCATTGTGTCTATGAGTTCTGAGTTACCACATAAAGTGTTGACACCATTTCCGGTGTAGTCAAAATTCCACAACGGAGGAATCCTCTTTGCACCCGCACTGGTCACACCAAACGCAATGTTTGGCCTTGAATTTTTGTCTGGCCAAAGCTGCAACAGCTTTTCACGTACTCCCATACCATTATGGATCACCACCAGCTCTGAATCTTTGTTAATGTGCTTGCGGATGCTATGTACCGCATTTTGCACATCATATGCTTTTACTGCCACAATTAATTTCTTTATCGGGCCCTTAATTGATTGTGTTGGGGTTGCCTGTACCATGGCCTCCCACCTTTCCTCACCAGTCTGTGGAAGATTAATGCGGATAGTGGATTGACCCAGATCTATAAATTTATTATAGGATGACTGCCTCATAAGTAGATTCACTGCATTTTTGCGGCTGAGGCTCACCGCAAGCAGGCTGCCTATACTGCCTGCTCCCAAAATGTGGATCATACCGAACCCTGATTGAAATTTCATTTACATACTTATTTATTTACATTACTGAGCCTGTACCATGGCCAATTGTTTGACCCAGGGAACAGAGTTCACGAAATTGAGACCCATAGACCTGATTTGAACAATTGGCCACAAATCAGTACTGTACAGCTTATGCAGTTTATCATTAACTCCTAATAAAAGGTGGTTTTTTGTGTAGGCCTCCTTCGGATAAGGCTCCAAAGCCATGGTGCTACCAATGTCAAGACCCCTAGAAACAGCTAATTCAAGTGCAGAAACCAGCGACTGTACGTCTCTTTGTCCCATATTGAGTCCCTGTCCACTTAAAGGATGGGTGGCATGGGCTGCATCGCCCACCAACGCAACTCTTTCAGCAATGTAAGAGTCTGCATGCCGCATCCGCAGTGGAAATGCAGCCACAGATCCCTCCACCACATTTTCAACCATAACTGGAAGGTTGTTGTCATCCTCAATTTGGAGATCAACCGCCGAATTAGCCAGACGCTGTTCCAGTCTCCAGGACACTTCATCCACAATTTCACTAGTGTTTTCTGGATTTAATGTGTGCAGATAGTCAATATCTACCATTTCGAGGCGGATTCCAGCATTCACCATAGCCGTAACCGCTTCAGGAGCGAGTTTCTTGAGCCACTGAGCCCTCTCAGGGATCGTGGACCAAACCATGGTTGCACGGTCCCCTGGCAACGGAAGAATTGCCAATGGACCAGTACGCAGAAATCTCTGGTAAGCGACGTTGCGGAAATTGTCGTACTCAAGCTGAAGTGTGCCCACTACACCAAACCGGTTGTAATCCCAACCGCGACTCTCGATCTGTGCATACTTCCTGACCGGTGACTGCTGTCCATCGGCCCCAATAAGCAAACGCGTCTCAATCTCCTGATTATTACTCAATTTCACAACTGGAAATCCGTTTGGTGCCCGATCAATTGAGGTTACCGAAGCGTGAATAACCTTGGAACTGGTATCACCGGTGCGGTACAATGCCTGTTGAACGTTGCTATTCTCAATCATAGTAGCAATAATACCAGTATCGGAGCTCCAACCATCAAAGTCAATTGCTGCACTGCTCTCGCCGTCCCAGACTCGCATTTCATCGTACGACAGCGTTCTGTCATGCAAAACGTTTTCCCAGGCACCAATTTTATCAAGAAATTTAGTAGAATTGGGAGTAATACTGATAACACGGTTCTCAAACTCCTTTTCAGGCATGGCTTTGTGCCAATTGGTGAACTTATCAGCCATAGGCTGGCTCTCCACCAAACTGACATCCAAATGACGAAGCGAAGGTGAACTTTGCAACGCAGTTACGACTGAAAGGCCTGCTGGACCTCCACCAATCACAACAACGTCTTTAAGAACCCGCTCAGTGTGTACCAGCCTTCGTACAATTCGTTGCATGTGAGGTGTAAAGAAACGCTTTATGGTTATCTCCATAAGAGTGATACGACAGACTGAAAAAGTATCAATTATAAACAAATAAATCAACTAAAGCTGGAAATTAGACTAAAAATGCGAAATAAGAGATCTTTGGGAAGCTGCAGGGCTGTATGTTCCACTGTGTTTATTGCGTCCATGCAATTCTACCGGATCGACGGACCTTCCAGGCCTCGCCAACACCCCAGCACCAAGCACACTCCCAATGGATCCAAAACATAGCATATACAAGTTTATATCAGCTAATATTTCTACAGCAAACCACATATCAATATGCTAACAAGCCTTGGAACCACTTACCTAATAAATGCAACATGGTTCCCAACAGAGTATATAGAGGTAAGGTAACACGATTTAACCAAAAATTATTTCACAGTCTGTATGAAACGAATGGTGAGGCTCGGAGAATACCTCACTCGAATTAGCGAAAAAAATCACAAAATAAATGCAATTATTGCTCAGTATGACACAAAACAGCTTCTGAATGAGGCCCAGAAGACGTCCCCCAAGATGGTATTCTTGATTAAGGACAACATGTGCACAAAAGGGCTACCCACTACCTGTTGCTCAGAGATTCTCAAAGACTATGTGAGTCCATTTGATGCTACCGTGGTTGAACACATTCGCGAGGGTGACGGAATTGTCATTGGCAAGACTAATATGGATGAGTTTGCTATGGGCACTGATACGATCTATACATTCTTTGGCCCAGTACAGAATCCACTGTTTCCGAACGAAAATAGATCTCCAGGTGGATCCAGTGGAGGCAGTGCCGCTGCAGTGGTTTCTGAGATGTGTGATGTTGCTCTCGGTTCTGATACTGGTGGATCAATTCGCCTCCCTGCAGCGTACTGCTCGGTTTTCGGATTCAAACCCTCCTATGGTCGCATTTCACGATTCGGTGTTATTAGCTATGCTCAAAGTTTGGACACTGTGGGCCTTTTCACCCGTTCACTCAGTGAGATGGTAGATGCATTTAAGATCGTTGATCGCCCTGACCCTCGAGACCCCAGCTGTATTACCCCAGAGCTTCGCAAGACAATTGAAGAGAAAACGCCCGAGTTAAAACGCCCAATTAGGTTTGGCGTTCTCAGAGAGGCTATTATTGAGATGGACCCTGAGATTCGTGAGCTTTATGCTAAAACACTTGAGAATCTAATTGATCTGGGCCATGAAGTAGTTGAGGTAAGTGTTCCCAGTATTAAAATGGCACTTCCCACATACTTCTGCCTCAGCCCCGCGGAAGCCACTTCAAATCTTGCTCGTTATGACGGTATTAGGTTCGGACAAAGAGCCTCAGCCGATATGGATGGAATTAACGAAATCCTGTATGGGCATACCCGAACTCAAGGGTTTGGTAACGAGGTGCAGAGGCGGTTACTTCTCGGTACTTACAATTTGACAGCAGAGGCGTACGATGACCACTTTTTGAAGGCCCAAAAAGTACGCAGGTTGATTGTTGACGGTTTTAACGATATATTTTCCCGTGAAAATGTTCTTTTCCCGGAAAGATACGAACAAGGCGGAATTTCCGGAGTTGACGTTTTAATTAACCCTACTTCACCGAGAATCGCTGTTTCACGTGATAACCATAACGAGGAAAATAACGTTGAGGACATTCTCGGAGATGTGCTGACAATTCCGGCAAACCTAGCTGGGCTTCCTGCAATTTCTATACCCGTTGCTAAATCCATTGGCATGGAGATATGGGGACAGTTCGGTGATGACTATTTAGTTCTTGAAACGGCTAAAATCATTGATGATATGTTTAAGTACAAGCAAAATGTAGATATATAACATTAATTTACTTTGCTTTTTTTTTTTTCGGTCTTTGCTATCAATTAGCATTCTGAAACCAGCATCGTTACATGTAAGGTACGTGGGCTTATGCAATTAGTAAAGCGAGAAATACTTATTTTGTTCGCGGATATATGATCCGTGTGCATATCCGAGGGCCGTGAACCCTATTTGGCATTGTATATAAAAACAAACCAAATCTCTGCACTTTACCAAGCGATCTGCTGTATTGTTTGTAGTCAAGCTCACTAAGATTAACTCCGAGAGTTTGAAATACGCAATAATCGCATAATAAACAAATGGTAGCAGAAAACGCCTCTTCTTCCTCTTCAAAGGAGATGGTATACACAGGCCCTGATAATGAGGCGATTCACAACATTGCCAGGACCATGTCTCACCGCAGTTCGACTTTTTCAGAACAGAATCATGTGGATAATCCTTTAGGTGACAATTCCCCTGAGCTTGATCCGAAAAGTGCTGACTTTAATCCGCAGAAATGGGCCAAAGCGATGTATTCTACATTCCAGGAGGATCCTGAACGCTACCCAGACAGCTCATTGGGTGTTGCTTTCCGTAACCTCCACTGCTATGGTGAGGCCCAGGATCTGAATTATCAGCTTACCACTGCAAATGCTCCACTGGCTTTCTTGGAGCAATGCAAGGCTATCTTTAAAAAGGTTACCAAAAGGGAAGATAACAACCGATTCGACATTTTGAAGCCTATGGATGGTGTTATCAAACCTGGTGAGCTTCTAATGGTCCTTGGTCGACCAGGTGCTGGATGTTCTACTTTTTTGCGTACCATCGCATGCCAGACCCACGGATTTACTGTTGACAAGGATAGTGTTGTTACTTTCCAGGGTATTGACTCGCACAAAATCGCCAATAACTACCGATCTTCAGTCACTTACTGTGCAGAGACCGAGTTGCACTTCCCCAACCTGACCGTTGGTGATACTTTAGCATTTGCATCTCGTTGTAACATTCCTCACAACCGTATTCCGGGTCTCTCCAAGATGGAATATGCTGAGTACATGCGTGATGTCATTATGGCCCAGTATGGTTTAAGCCACACCGTCAACACTAAGGTCGGTAACGACGTTATTCGCGGTGTTTCCGGTGGTGAGCGTAAGCGTGTCTCTATTGCTGAGCTCAGTTTGGTAAAATCGTCTATTCAGTGCTGGGACAACTCCACTCGTGGTTTAGATTCTGCAACTGCTAATGAGTTCATTAAGACCTTGCAGCTCTCTGCTCGCACCTTTGGTGCAACTCCTTTAGTTGCCGTTTACCAGGCCTCTGAGGAGATGTACGAGATGTTCAACCGTGTCATTGTGCTTTATGAGGGTTACGAGATTTTCTTCGGTCCCATTGACAAGGCGAGACAGTTCTTCGTTGACATGGGATGGGAGCCTAAGCCACGCCAGTCTACTCCTGATTTCCTTACTTCGCTTTCACAGCCTTCTGAGCGTGTTGCCGCTAAGGGTCGTGAGAAGGATGTTCCTCGTACTGCAGTGGACTTCTACCAGCGCTGGAAGGACTCAGACCTCTATAAGGAGCTTATTCAGGAGGTTGATGAATACATTGCTGAGAATCCGGCGAATGGTGAGCCTGCCCAAAGGTTCCGTGAAGCTTTCAGAAAGCGTCAGGATCCAAGTCTGCCTGCCACAAGCCCTTACACAGTTAGTTGGTGGGATCAGTGTAAGTACCTCTTGATTCGGGGGTTCCTTCGATTGAAGGGTGATCCTCAGATGCCTTTGACTACGATTTTGGGTAATGCCGCCATGGCCTTTATTATCGCGTCCATGTTCTATAACCAGATGCAGCCTGTGGATACCAACAGTTTCTACTACCGTACCGCTCTTATCTTCTTCGCTCTTTTGTTCAATGCTTTCAGTGCCATGTTGGAAATCTTTTCACTGTTTGAAGCGCGTGATATTGTTCAAAAGCACCACCAATACTCCTTCTACCATCCTGCCGTTGATGCTTTCGCATCAATCATGACTGAAATGCCAGTCAAGATCGTGAATGCAATTTTCTTTAATTTGGTTTTGTACTTCCTGGCTAATTTACGAAGGAATGCTGGTAACTTCTTCTTCTTCCTGTTCATGAACTTCCTTGCTACAATGATGATGTCCCACTTTTTCCGCACAATCGGTGCATTCACTAACAGTCTTCCAGTGGCTATGATTCCTTCTTCGATGGTTTTGTTGACTATGGTCCTCTTTACTGGTTTCGTCATTCCCCAGCGCAAGTTGAAGCACTTCTGGACTGCAGCTGGCCCTTACATCAATCCTTTAATCTACGCCTTCGAAGCTCTCATCACCAACGAGTTCCATAAACGTGAGTTCAAGTGCTCTCAATTCCTTCCCCAGCTACCTTCTGACACTTCCGGTGACAACTTTATTTGCAGTGCCACTGGTGCAGTCCAGGGCGAGCTCGTGGTTCACGGTGACAGGTATATTGCCACATTGTATGAGTTCTACTTTGCCCACCAATGGCGTAACATCGGTATTGAGTTTGGTTTCGTTTTCTTCTTTTTGTTCACTTACATGCTTACCGTTTACCTTAACCCGGGTGCCCGTACCAAGGGTGAGGTGTTGGTATTCTCTCGTAAGGTTGTGAAGAGATTGGCTAAGACCCGTAGATTGAAGGACCAGGAGGACAACATTGGCACTGAAAACCAGCGTGTTGAGGAAGCTGCCTACGTTGACCCTGAAGAAGTTGCTAAGAAGCAGGATGAGCGTGCTAAGCAGCTCATTGAGGCTTCGGACGAGATTTTCTACTGGAAGGACGTTTGCTACGACATCAAGATCAAGAATGAGCCTCGCCGTTTGCTTAACTATGTTGACGGTTGGGTTAAGCCCGGTACTTTGACTGCCTTGATGGGTGCCTCTGGTGCTGGTAAGACTACTTTGCTTGATACCTTGGCTAATCGTGTCACCATGGGTGTTGTCACGGGTCAGATCTTTGTCAATTCCATTCCTCGTGATGACAGTTTCCAACGTACTACTGGTTATGTGATGCAGCAGGATCTCCACCTGGAGACTAGTACTGTTCGTGAGGCTCTTATCTTCTCGGCCCTTCTACGTCAGCCTGCAAGCACTCCTCGTCAGGACAAGATTGCGTATGTTAACAACGTTTTGGAGATTTTGGAAATGGAGAAGTATGCTGATGCTGTTGTTGGTGTTCCTGGTAAGGGTCTCAACGTCGAGCAGCGTAAGCGTTTGACTATTGGTGTTGAGCTTGCCGCTAAGCCTAAGCTTTTGTTGTTTTTGGATGAGCCTACCTCTGGTTTGGACTCTCAGACTGCCTGGAGTATCTGCCAGTTGCTCAAGAAGCTCTCCAACGCTGGCCAGGCCGTTCTTTGTACCATTCACCAACCCTCTGCACTTCTTCTTTCCCAGTTTAACCGTTTGCTCTTTTTGGCCCGTGGTGGTCGTACTGTTTATTTCGGTGAGATTGGCGAAAACTGTAAGACTCTAACCTCGTACTTCGAGAAGTATGGTGCCGATCCCTGTCCTCCCGATGCCAACCCCGCTGAGTGGATGCTCAGTGTTATTGGTGCTGCTCCTGGTTCTCATGCGAAATATAACTTTGCTGATGTCTGGCTCCACTCTCAAGAGCGTCTTGACGTTCGTGCCGAGATTGACCGCTTAATTAAGGAGTTCGATGCTAAGGACTCTAACGTTGCTCCTAAGACTTCTGACAGTGGTGAATTTGCTGCGTCCTTCTGGGAGCAGTATGTTGAGGCCTCCAAGCGTAACATTCAGCAGTTGTGGCGATCTCCTTTGTACATCTGGTCTAAGATTGGGTTGAATGTCTTTTCTGCTCTGTTGAACGGTTTTGTGTTTTACAAAGCCGACACCTCTATTCAGGGAATGCAGAACCTCATGTTCAGTGTTTTCATGTTCACCGTTACCTTGAATCCTGTTATTCAGGCGTTTGTTGATGTGTTTGCCGTCCAGCGTGACTTGTACGAGGCTCGAGAACGCCCCTCTAAGATTTTCAGTTGGAAGGTATTCTTGATGGGAACAATGACTGCTGAAATCCCTTGGCAGATTCTGGTTGCCATTCTGTCGTTTGTTTGTTGGTACTATCCCGCTGGTCTTTACAACGAGGCCAAGTACACTCACCAGATGACACATCGTGGTGGGTTGACTCTCTTCTACTGTATTCTCTTCTACCAGTGGGTGATTTCTCTTGGTTTTGTTGTTGGTGCACCGTTGGGTGATAGCCGAACCGCTGCCAACGTTGCTGTTCTGTTGTTCACTGTTGTGCTTATGTTTGCCGGTGTCTTGGTCACGATGAAGACTATGCCTGGGTTCTGGACCTTCTTGTATCGAGTGAGTCCTATGCAGAAATGGATTGGTGGTATGCTTAGTTTGGCGGTAGCAAACGCCCCCATCCACTGTGCTAACTTTGAACTTTTGCAAATCTCCCCACCGTCCGGACAGACCTGTGCTCAATTCTTCGAGCCTTTCCTTAAGGCCAACACTGCTTTGGCCGGTTACCTTAAAGATCCAAACAACACCACCATGTGCGAGTACTGCCCTCTTTCGAGCACCAACCAGTACTTGGCCCAGATTGGTGCCGAGTACAACCAGCGTTGGAGACAGTTTGGCTATTTCTGGATCTACATTGCATTTAACTACCTTGGCTCCATGTTCTTGTACTGGCTTGCCCGTGTTCCCAAATCGTCTAGCCGAACCAAGAAGGTCGACTACCAGGGACGCGATGTTGCTCTTGAGGAGTGCCAGGATGTTGATCTCTCGAAACTTCCTCCGGCCATTCAGGAATCCCACAAATAAGGTGCCAAATACCATATTTAATTTAAATACCTATTTTATTTCACAATACACAATCCACTTTTCCCTATTTCCCTATTTGGACGCGTAATAGACCTTACCCTTAATAAGCATGAATAATATAATTTGACGAAATTCGTTGTTTACAACCCCACCCACACAAAGTTTACCGAAAACGAAAGTGCAACCAATTCTTTTCTGGAATGTCTTTGTTTTCTCAGCTTTCAAACTCAGTGAATGTGCCCGCTGTATTTCCTCAGCGAGGCCATCCAATGCCTCCCAAGGACGCCAATGGTGACGAGCCCGTTGAAACCAACAAGTTTTACGGGAACATGCTTCTCGACGACCGCAACCTGTACGCCTATCCTCTTCCTTACTCCGTCTGGTGGACTGGAAATGGCATTAATGGCTTCTGTGGCTTGGCTGTCTCTCACCAAGACGAAAACACGCGTGTTTTCGGCCCGGACGCCAGTAAGGACCCCGTGGAGTATTTTTTCAGCCCCACCGGTGTGATGTCCCTTTGCCTTGGCGCCCATTGGGCCGGTGACCCCGCATTCTCCACCAATTCATGGGGCCCAATGTCGGTCAATGCGGTGTTGACTCAGAACAGCTCTCGCATTCTGTTCCCCTTGGCTAGCGGAATGGGGTTCGTTACCGGCATCTACACCGGAACTGCCCCCGTTATCAGCTCCCAGGTGGGCCTCAGGTCGGTTTCTCAATCGTTCCCGGTTCGCCGTGGGCTGACTCGGGTGAACGTCGAACTGGAGAACAACACCAGCTGGTCTGTGTACGTGTTCTCCCCGAGTGGAGTTATGGCCACTGTGACCCAAAACGACAACCAGCACCTCACTGTGAACTCCACTGAGAGCAACTTGGTAGTGCAAGTGGCCAAGCTTGGTGACCAGTCTTGGCAGAGTGTGCTTGACAGTGCTGCCGGGTCGTACCCCACCCAGGTTTCAATTGAGGGCGGAGTGACCAGCGACTACAAAGTTGCTACGTACTCCTTCAACTACAACCTGGCTGGCAGCTCCACTGGCGGAGGTACTCTCCTCTACGCTGCTCCCCACCACGTTGAGAGCTTCACCTCAACCATGAATGGCCGGGTGACGAACTACTACCTGCCCTCCCCAGCTCTGGGAAATCTCAGGCTTTGCGTAGCAACGAAGCTGGAGATGTTCGAGCGACTCCCCACTGATGTTGGATTCCTCCCCTGGTACGTCAACAAACCGTTTGGGGATGCAAACTTCGCTCACTCCAACTTCACTGCTGCCGACATCAACCTGATCGTCAGCAGTGCCCAGGAGGAGGTGAACAATGTTGACTTGGTGAATGCCACGAACCTGACGTCGATGTACTTCAGCGGAAAGGTTATGAGCAAGTTCGCTAACATCCTGTTAACATTGGCGTACATCACCAACGACACCCAGTTCGCCAAGCAGTTGCTGGACCGGCTCAAGGCAGCATTCGCAACCTTCGTTCAGAACCGCCAGCAGACACCGCTGTTCTACGACACCAACTGGAAGGGCCTCGTTTCCCAAGCTGGCATCAACGACCCGATGGCCGACTTTGGTAACACGTACTACAACGACCACCATTTCCACTACGGCTACTTCATCCACTCAGCTGCAATTATTGGAAAGGTTGACCAGGACCTCGGTGACGGGTCCTGGGCCAAGGACCAGCAGAACCGCGACTGGGTGAACTCGCTGGTGCGGGACATTGCAACCTACGGAGACGACAAGACGTATCCGCAGAGCCGCATGTTTGACTGGTACGGTGGCTACTCGCTGGCGAAGGGCCTGTTTGTCAGTGCGGATGGCAAGGATGAGGAGTCCAGCTCGGAGGACTACAATGCGTACTACGGCATGAAGCTGTGGGGTCAAGTCATTGGCGACACCGCACTGACTGCTCGAGCCAACCTCATCATTGCAGTGGAGAGTCGTGCCATGAACCACTACATGTTGTTCAGCGACAGTAACACCACCATGCCGAAGCAGATTATCGCCAACAAGGTCAGTGGCATCAAGTTCGAGAACAAGGTCGACCACACTACCTACTTCGGCCAGCTGTTGCAGTACATCCAAGGCATCCACATGATCCCCACTACGCCCATCTCCTCCTTCATCCGGTCCCCGGCGTTTGTGCAGGAGGAATGGGACCAGAAACTTGCCGCTATCATTGACAGTGTTGATGACGGCTGGAAAGGAATTCTCATGCTCAACTACGCCTTGGCCAATCCCCAGGCCGCGTACAATTTCTTTGCCAGCTCGAACTTCCAAATGAAGTGGCTTGACAACGGCCAGTCGCGAACCTGGGGCCTTGCATTCTCTAAGGCCCTCATTTAATTAATTAAATTCATAAGCATAAAGTTATTTATAGAAGTGAAACCCAGTGGGAGTGAAACCCAGTGGGAGTGAAACCCAGTGGAAGTGAAACCAACGTTCACTGCAATGCAAGTTTGGCTGCACGTTTGCCGCTCGCATATGCACCCTGCACGAGCCCCGCAGCCTCCTCGACCGTGTGCTCACCAGCAAATAGAATCCCATTAGAGACTTTAGAAAATGGGGAGGTTAACTCGGCCCTTGTGTGTGGGTACGCAACGGTTGAAAACGAGCCTAAACTGTGCTTGTCGGAGATCCACGAGGAGTGCGACACCTCCAATGGCTTTGGAACGTCTCCAGTCACCGAAATTGCCTTTAAGTACGGGTAAACAAGCTCGAATGCACCTGCATCACCCACTTCGTTAATTCTTCTGGCCGCCTCACCCGTAACCAAAACCGTTAAAATGTTAGCTTTGGTTTCGTGAACGGAACTGAAGTTCCACACCAGCCCCGGACACTTCTTATCCGCAATAACAAACTTCGAAATACCGTTGTCCCAGAAAACTTTGTCGAAAGTCAGGTACACCTTCTCGATCTCGGCCACAGCAGTGTTATCAATCGCGGTCTTGATGGTAGCAGGGAGTTTTGGGACAAACAACCCTTTATTAGCCTTCAAAACAGCGAGTGGCAGAGTGACAATGGCGAATTTGCCTTTGAATTCCCCGTTGGTGGTTTTGACATAAACGCCGTCTCCTTTAGACTGAATCTCGGTGACTTCAGTGTTAAGACGCACTTTGGCACTGTCCACTCCAGCACCAATAACCTCAGTAACCAAGTTCTCGTATCCGCCCAAAACCGCCTTGTCGCGTCCGCCCGGGGCCACGAATTGGCCTCCAATCTGGTCCAATGGGACACCTGCCGCAAGTTGCATAGAATTAATGACCACATTGGCCACACGCTGGTCGCCACCAAAGCTCTGGAAAAAGTTACTGGCAGTTTCCGGCATTTTCGAGTTTGAGTTCGACCGGAAACTGTCGAATTCGCTGGCGGTTTTGCCCACAGCGGTTTGGTCAAGCACGCCCTCAAAATCACACAGAACGGTGTTGGTATCGTCATATGTAGACTTAAATCCTTTGCTTTCGGCCAATTTGGCCACCTCGTTGTGCTCGTAGTCGTGGAACCACGCCGCACCGTACTCCAACCGGGCCCCATCTCTTTCGACGGAATGCACACGGCCACCAACGCGGCCACGGGCCTCTAAGACCACATAGTCTCTTCCTGCTTTCTGGAGCTCGGCAGCAGCAGCCAAACCGGCGGTTCCGGCCCCAATAATCACAACTCTGTCCGTGGAGGTCATTAATGTATTACGTTATGTAGATCTATGGTGACTCGATGCCGTATTTGTCTTCCCATTGCAGTAATCTCTCGGCAATGTGCTCTAATCCGGCCATATTTTTGCTGCAGAGGCCATTGATATGCTTGAGTTCGGAGCGGAAGCTTTCTGCCCCGGGTGTCACACGAAGCGATTGCAGTGATGTGCTCCGTTCGTGCTCAAGCTCTGATTGGGTTCGGCTGCTGAATTCCAGGATTGCAGCCACACGACGCCTCATTTCAGGCAGTGTACTTTTCTGCGAGGGAACCCGGGGCTTACACCGGCGACCTCCGTTTCGTTTACTGTACTCTGAGATCTTTGGGGCAGGTTTCTTCCTTTGGGTGGTTCGGGCATTACGGACCCGACTGGGCCGTTTGGGGGATTCTTCCACCTCTGGAGTATTGATGCTGACGTCTGCACTGCCTGCGGAGTCCTGTTTCCGCCTTTCCTCAGCCTCTCGGGCCTCTTTTGCACTCTGTTCCAGCACTCGCTGGAGAATTATGTCCTCTCGGGACCGCCTTTTACGGTTTCTGAACCCGAGCTCATCGCTTTCACGCCGACGAACCCGTTTTTTTGTTTCTGATAGCTCCTCAGGCTCAGAACCGGTGTCTTCCGAGCCTTTGCCCTTCTCGGACTCCAAACTCACTTTGGGCCCGGAATCAGGGCCATCGGGGTCTGGTTTCACCACTGATGAGGGCTGATACTCGGGCTCAGAGGGGTTTGGCTCTGCATCTGTGATATTGGCGGGGTGGTCGTCGGTTTCTGGCTTCTCAGCTACCTTCTCAGCCGTATTTTCAACGGGGGTGGAGGGGCTATCGGAGTTTTTTGCGGTGTCTGCAACTTGAGATTCGTTTCCAACTTTTTCTTTACCTAAATCCTTAGCTTTATCCTTTATCTTCTCTTTTTTAACTTGCTTGGCCTCTTTGGGCTCTGAATGGGGGCGGTACCTCGACTGCAGGATCCCATGGCGGTGTCCTACACGGTGGAACTGTGGTTCACACTTCTCACAGTAGTAGTCGTTTGGTACCTCAGTCTCTGATTCGAATCCCATGCAGAAACCGTGCTGCCATACATTGCAACGTTCACACTGAACGTACAAGCCAGGCTGTGCATTCAGTGCTCGAGTGCGGTTTGTGGACACAAAGACTTGATTCCCACAGATGCACCGTGTGACCTCGTCCTCGTCGGTTGCTGCCTCGACTTTGCCCAAGGTTCGGCGTGCCATTCGGAGAGTGTGGGCAGGTGAGGCGGCAGGGAAGGCAGTTGAAGGCAGAGTGGGTAACCTGCCCTAACTCTGCCACAAACCGTCCACAAATGCAGCAACCACAGCCCCCCAGCGGATCCGAGGGTGTTAGTACTCAAACAAGGTCTAATTTGGATACATACGAAATGGTGATGCGCAACGGTATCCCTGCCGGTCTTGCTGCCGGTCTTTCCCTTGCCGGTCTCCAGCGTACGCCCATCGTCAACAACACCGTGCTTGTGCCCTCGAAAATGAGTGTGGGAGTATTCGGTGCGGCTTTCAGCATTGGAACGTACATGATGTACGACGGTGACTACAAGAACGGCTCTGGATTCGTTGCAGTGTGGTCTACGCTGTACACAATGGCTAACCGCCGCACTCTCGGCCGCAATTTGTATGCCTCCAGCTTGTGGGGCCTCACCGTGTTCAATGCCATTGGATATGCGCTTGAATTCACCAAAGCCGACCCGGCTGTGCCCAAACTTAACTAACTAGTCAAAATACATACATTAGAGTCCACAAAGTTTCCCTGCCCTCATGCCAAAACTCGTGAATTTTCATGAGGACGAGGAAGTAGTGGAGCCGAGCGTGGTTGGCTTTGATGAGCTCCAAAACCAGCGAGCTCAGCTCCCAATGTTCCAAGGCCGCAAGGAGGTTGTTAAAACCATTTTGGGCCATGCAGTCACCATCATCGTGGGTGAGACCGGAAGTGGAAAATCCACGCAGCTCCCTCAGGCATTGCTCGAACTGGGGCCTAAACAGAACATAGTTGTTTCTCAGCCCCGACGAGTCGCTGCGGTCTCGCTGGCCACCCGTGTGAGTGCCGAGGCGGGTTCCCGTCTGGGACACAGAGTTGGATATAATGTGCGATTTGACTCTAAAGTCGGGGCCCAAACACGAATAAGATACGTTACGGATGGTATGCTGCTCAGAGAGTTTATGCTAGACCCTCTACTCTCGAAGTACACCACGGTTATCGTTGACGAAGCCCACGAACGCACAGTAACCTCCGACCTGTGTTTGGGGCTTTTAAAAAGGCTTCTGACCCATCGCAGCCCGAAAAACTTTAGAATTATTGTGATGAGTGCCACACTGGATGCCAAACGATTTGCAGACTTCTTCGGGCCGGACTCGGCCAAGCTGTACGTTCCGGGCCGAGCCTTTAAAGTGGACAGATTCTTCACCAAACAGCCCGTACCGAGTTTAATCGATGCTGCAGTGCAAACAGTGCTGCAGATAAACCGCGGTGAGCCTGCAGATGGTGACATTTTGGTGTTTCTTCCGGGCCAGGACGAGATTGAAACCGCGGTCGAGGTGCTAAGGGCAGCTAAACCCGAACGGGGCGTGCCTAAACTGGCAGTGCTGCCATTGTACGCCTCCCTCCCGGAAGCCGACCAGCAATTGGCCTTTCTTCCTGCCAGTAAAAACCACCGTAAGGTCATCCTATCAACCAACATAGCCGAGACCTCCGTCACCATCCCTGGGGTGACCTACGTTGTAGATTCCGGAATTCGCAAGGTCCGTGTCCACCGTGCTGTTTTGGGTCTCGAGTCTCTGCTGCCGGCCTCGATTTCACAGGCCAGTGCGATGCAAAGAATGGGACGAGCTGGCCGTGAACGCAACGGAAAGTGCTGGCGGTTATATACTGAGGACTTCTACTTGAAGGAAATGCCCCCCCAAACCGAGCCCGAGATCTCGCGGGTCAGTTTATCACTTCCGGTTTTGCTGCTTAAGCAGATCGGAATCGAGGACGTCATAAATTTCATGTGGGTGGACCCCCCATCAGCACCGGCGGTGCGTGCAGCATTGTTGCAGCTATACACACTGAAAGCAATTGACGATAACCACCACATTACGCCGTTTGGGCTGAAAATGGCCACTCTGCCTTTGGACCCTCCACTGAGTGCAGTTCTGGTTTCTGCCTTGACTGAGGCCTCCCCAAAAACATGTCGGGCCACAATTGATGTGGCTGCGTGTCTTAGCGTACCAGACTTGCTACAGACACCCCCAGCAGCTCGCCGAGAGGAGATCGCTGAGCGTCGCCAGGAACTCTTCCCGGTTGCCCAGCAGTTTGGCGATTTGGTGCTTGTGAAGCAGATATGGGACAGTTACCGACAGGTGGCCAAGGAGTCGTCTAAATCCGAGGTCAAGGAATGGTGCAACTCGATTGGTGTGAGTTTGCGGGCGTTGAAAAAGGTCGACCAGGTTCGCAAGCAGCTCGTTGAGTACCTTAAACCCGGAAAGCACCAGAAGTACAACAATGTAAGTGATGATGACGATGAGGGTGAGGAGACTGAGCAGGACTATGAGGCCTTAATAAAAACATTCCTGCGGGGATACATTTCCAACACCGCAATTGCACTCCCCGACCGGCGTTACCAGACCGTAATGACACAACAGGCGGTGTCAATACACCCTGGAAGTGCCATGTTCGGATCCAAGCCGGAGGCAATAATGTACCTAGAGTACGTCTACACCGCCCGAGGCTATGCCCGCTACGTCTCGCCGGTTGAGATAGAGTGGCTGAGGGAGTTGGCACCGCACCTGCTGGCTCGTCGCACTTAAAAAAATATGAAATATATAATATAAATTAACTGGCTAGCATGCACACCCACTCGCTTCCTGCTCGTACTGGCTGAAGTCCACACCGTCAGGGTATTCCTGGTCGAATCCCTCGGCATCGTCTTGCTGGAGGGCATTTCTGCCAATAACCTCAAAAGCGGGCTCGACACCGGTGGCCTCCTTGGCACTGGTCTCAAAGTACGGCAGGTTGCCCTTCTCCTGGCACCAGCGCTGGGCCTTCTGTGCACTCACCACACGTCTGCTCTCGTCAACGTCGATCTTATTGCCAATCACCATAAATGGGAAATTCTCGGGGTCTGCGGGGTTCGCCTGCAGCAGAAACTCGTCGTGCCAGGTCTCCAAAGCATCGAAGCTCTTCTGGTTGGTCACATCGAACATGAGCACGCAGCAGTCCGCACCACGGTAGAATGCAACTCCCAAACTCTGAAACCGCTCCTGGCCTGCAGTATCCCAGATCTGCATGACTACTTTACGCTCATCGAGTGTGAGCTCCTTGGTGAGGAAGTCTGCGCCAATCGTAGCTTTGTATTGGGTGGAGAATTTCTTGTTGACGTATTGCTGCATTAGTGACGTCTTTCCCACGCCGCTGTCTCCTAGAATGATCACTTTCAACATGCTTTTTGAGGGCGCCATCGTTTATAGCGTTGGGTTTCCAACGGTTAGATTAGTAAGGTTTACATAGGTGTGCGGCACATGGGACACAACTTGTCACGGTTGGTGGTGAACCACTGATAAAGACAGTCGGTGTGGTACAGATTGCGACACTGTGAACACGTTTTGTTGGGTAGTTTGTTGTGGTCGTTCACTATCATGTAGCATATAGCGCAGGGCTCTACGCCGTCTAAGTAGTTGTTGATCCGCACCAAAAGTGTCTTTAGAGCGCTTAATATCCCTTCGTTGTACACATTTTGACGGGCTTCAAGCAGCCAGCCACGCTTCTTGGCCTCGCTGACGGAGAGATTGTTTATCTGCACCAATGGCGGCTTGCCGGGGTACTGTTCGGGTAGCCCAAAACACACTTCCACTTTGGCATCGTCCTCAATTTCTTTGTAAACGGTAATTTCACGCAGTTTTTCATTAATACTAACGGTTTCAGGGAAGCCTGCAACCTCTTTCTTCAGTTGCTGCATGATGTGAGGGAGAACACAGTTCAATAAAGACAAGTCCAACTGCTTTATAAACTGTCGGTCTCGGGTGTTGCGGTACCACTCGCGAACTTCATTGGGGTGCTTAACACAAAGATTGAACAGCACGTTCATTGCAAGGCTAGAGAGGTGTGCGGGTGGGGTGTCCGGAAGCTCGATAATGCTAGAAGTATTGGAAGAAACACGAATTTGGGTGGCCAACCACTCAAAAATATCAGGTGTCTCACCTCCAGGGATGAAGTTCAATACAATGAGAGAGGCAACCAAAGACTGGGGGGGCGTAGTGGGGATAACTGAGGTGGGCTTAACACCACCACGAACCAGCTGTAGGGCAACCCAGTAGAATTCAATAAAAGCACTGTCTGTGTCCAAAATTGTGTCAACGTACTCCGTGTATCCACTGAGGTCTGCGTCTAAGGAGTTCAGCAAATTAAGACACTTGAACACACTCAAACGGTCAAGACCAGTTTGCTGAGGAACATTCACCACGTACTCCAACAGCTCAGATGCTGACTCTACTGTGGGGAGTGCACACAGCGCAGCAAACTCCACTAAACGGTCACTGCTTTGGAATGCAAGTTCTTCCAGGTTGGTGACATGGGAGCCAAGGGTACCGATTATAACTACGGCATTCTCGTCACTCTCATCAACGGTTACACTCGCAGTCTCAGGTATAAATGCCTGATCAATGAGCATGTATTCCTGTGGCTTTAGTTTCTGAGATAAAGCCTCCCTAACCAACGAACTCTGAACCATGGTGTAAGACTGATTGTCTTGAATTGCAGAGAAATACGCAAGAACGGCCCCTTTAAGGGAGGGCTTGGCGAAATAGGCACGGTCAAATTGGAAATCATCTACATGCACGACGGTGTTGCGGATGAGTGCCATAGCAGCGTGATAAGCCAAGCCATAATTTTCATGGTCAAGAAGACCCCACAACTGCGACTTGATGTTGGGGAGTTCCAAGTCCTGCCAAATTTCGAGTTTTGACTGATGTTTGCGCTCACAAACCATTAGCCAGGAGTCGAAATACTGCCTCAACACTGCTACTTTTATTGCGAGTTGAGGATGAATTTTAAGATCAACATTAGCCGGTAAGCTGGCTACTAGTTGCATGCAATTTGTGATATCTTTCGTAGACTCAGGAATTGGTGCCCGGAGTGGATTCACCTTGCACGTGTGGGGTACGGTGAGGTCCAAACTAAGAAGGTCGATGCTTTCAAGGATTGTATCATCTTCAGTGGTGGAAGTTTTAACACTAGAAAGCTTCAGATCCAGTAAATTCTTGATAATACCCCGGCTGTCTTCAATAGCAAGCGTTTCTAAATCGTGCTTCAAGGAACTGTTGGCATCAGCCAGGTCTTTTACAGTCTCGCTTTCAGCACTGATAAATCGCAGTACTTTTTTGACTTCGCTCTCATTGTTAAGGGCCACCCGTACAACACTCGACAGGGCGACAACAGCCGTAGTTTCCGAGACCGCAACCGGATATGCACGTACTGCTGCCTCACAAACCTCAATGTTTTCAATGTTCTCTAGAACGTATTCTTCCAATCCAGACATGTCAAGGTCATTGTGGTCATATAGAGGCTTAGCTTTTAGAAGAAGCTCCTTGTAGAATCCATATTTAAGCATCTGGTCCACAATCTCCTGAGCATTTACAGTTTTGGAATGAATGGCCACATCGATCCATATCGGATCATCTTTTATGGTGATACTAGAAGGGAATGCAATGCTGCTGTCAGCTCGAGACAAGGCTAAAAGCTCATTAGCAGTGGTATCTGCATTAATTGAGTCTTCAATTTCTAACTTAAACTTTTTGGTTTTTGCCAGAGCCTGTTTATACTCCAGGGGGCACTTGCTGCCTCGTAATTGAGACACAACCAATTCTTTAACACCTTCAACATCGGAAAGACGTTCCAAAAACCTTGCTATCGCATCTAATGGGATACTTCCATTGGTGCAGCGTTGCTCTACTGCTCTAAACGCTTTAAGAACATAAGGGGGGCCCATCTTACCAGAAAGAGATATAAAACAGCCCCATGCCGACTCTTCAAGTTCAAAATTATGTTTAATCTTCAACACAGCCCTTTCTAAGGGCTTGTAGAGTGGTGTCAAATCGCGAGTAGGAGGTTCTGGAACCAACAAGACCAAGTTGTAAAGTAGGGGCCAGAATCGAGCAGGGTGAGGAGGCTCACTAACTACAAATTGTGAAATTGATGCCATTGAATCCTTCCGTTGTTCAGAATCATCGGGCCATGTCTGTTGAGGAAACCTCTTAGTGAGAATGTTCATAAGTTGAATGACATCTAGTGCAACCGCAGGACCACCAGAATTCTTCCTGGCAGCTCTTAATAGCTCACTCCAAATAACACTGATTGAATTTATCAATTCATTTAAGTGTGTTTGAGCAAGTTTCAGTGAGATTCTCGCAAGCATGCTGTCAGACGAACTGAAAAACTTCCACAAGCGACCAGTACTAACCAACTCGCTTATTTCAGTAAACTCTAAACTGAAGAGCTGGGGGAAATTGATTAGTATCTCAATGCAACCTCTAACGAGTCTGGTATACTTTTGACTGGCCTCTTCTTTGGTGGCGTATCGCTCGTCACTCAGAGTCAGTGCACTAGATTTCATGCAGGCTTCGTAAATGAATGCAATAAACTCACTTTCAAAGACAGAAAAAAGTTTTAGTTGCTTTTCACCGGGGAAAATCTTGTCGAGCCCTTGCTTAGCTGCCGAAGCAGGTCGGGGATCGTTGTCAAACGTACCTACAATCCACGGACATACGCTGTATTTGAGATATTTAGAACTTTTTTTGCCTAATTTCTCATACAGCTTAACCAATCCTCGGTGAGCTTCTGTTCGGACATCCGAGGAAACGTCGATGCTGAGTTTAGCATACATTTGAATGTATGCAAGGTGCACTGTGTTCTCAATTTCACCATTTACAGAACCTACCCATTGAGAAAAATCTACTAGAGCACGGTTCTTGGTTCTACTGTCACGTTTTAAAAGCTGTTTGAATATCAAACTCACTTGTTCGTCTCTAATTTGACGAGGATCTGGGAGGCCTGTGAGATAACTCGTAGTCACAAGGTCATCGCTTGTAACTGCATTGCCTCTAAAATCACCGAATTGTGCAAACGGATTTGTAAATCCAGACATTTTTTTCAGTGGATGTGTGTGTGCCTGAGTAGTTACCCTTAATAATAATTTTTCAACCCATAATTTTTTTCCAGATTCGATCAATTTTTTTTCAAAACATCAGCTTTTTATAATATATTAATTATTTACGAAGAAGTGTATACTGGGAAACATTAGCCTTTCCAATTTCAAACGCAGCCTCGGAAGTAGTAATGTATGCACCTTGAGAAATGCTTCCTGGATCAACCAGTTGCTTACCATTGGGCATACATGTAACCAGCGTCACCTTAGACGGGTTGAAAATGCTGATAGCACGTTCAATTAGTTCTTGGTGAGTTAAACCAGTTTCTACCTTATCAGTGTCCTCAACATTGGTTTCGAAACTTGCATAGGAGTAGCCAGTTTCCGGAGTAACGTGAATAGTAAAATACTTTCCTGTATCAAGAAGAATACCGTTACACGAGTATCCACAAGGGGAGAACGCAAAAGAGTCAATGCACTGGCGCTCAGTGGCAAACAACTCGTCGATTTGAGTCGACCGAGCCATAACATTACCCAAATGGTGACCTGGATCGTCATCATCAGGCTCTGCGCCAACAACAGAGCTTTTAGAGGCCATGGAGTCCATAGACATAATACTGTCCTCCATGCTATTGGCAGATTGAGCTGAAAGAAAGAAACGGGACGCAGAATCCTCGTCCAATCCAGTCATCATTAGCTCAATCCAGCCATCCTCAAGTTGGCTGCCATCACAAGGTGTGGGTGTTTGATTAGTCGGTGCATGCGTGAACAAATGCCAACGTTCGTCCTTGCTGACACCGAATTGGGTAGAGAAGTTCGAGCCTGGGAAGTATTCCTTCAGCTTAGAAACTTCTGATGCCCAACACCCATGGGGATGGCATTGATTTTCCGGCTTAAAGTAGCTACGGCGGGAGTAAAAAGCCGCATTAAACTCGGACGAAATGCCAGTAATTGGCGTAAAGCGAGTAACAATTTCAATTATCTTAGGCAAGCCCTCAATCAGTGTGGTAGTGCCACACGTTTTAAGGACAATGTGCTTTGGATAAACGAACAGACTACTCTCACTGAGCACATACGCGTGAACATTAGGATGCACGAGTACACTCAAGACCTTACATTTAACCAAATCCAAAGCAGATTCCCATTCCTGACGAGGAATTTTCAACAAGCCGCTGGGCTCTAACGGTTGGGAACAATTCGGTCTGAAATAGAGTCTCAATGTCTTTTCAGGACCTTCAAACGCATCTAGCGAGTCAATTTCGTGGTTGGTGAACTTTTCTGCTTGCATTGGGAGGATCGCCAATTATCAAAAAAAACGCCCTTGATCTAAAAGAAGCAAAAAAAAAGTGTTGTTACCTCAAACAGACAGCTTTTATTTTTATTGTATTTTTTTTTCAGATTATAAACAGTGCTATCGAATGAAACTCTCTGGGGTCATGCGATGCCGGTGTCGTAAATCTGATAGACTCTGGATTATGACGGTTTTTATCAGGTGCACAGTAATTAACACCTATTTAATCGATTACTTAGTAAAAGTATAATCGATATGCCAACAAAAGAGAAATATTAGTGTTTGTGTTTCCCGTTGATGGATCAAAACTATACGTTGTGTTGTTAACTTGCAATTTTAGATTACTGATAGAGGGGGATTTGTGAGATTTGTAAGTGGGACTAACAGTATACACGGGTTTAAAGAGGGAGTCATAGTAAACTTACCCCGCCCTAACAGCTACAACATTTGGGTGGGCCCTACCCTTATCATGTCTGAATGCCATGCTCATGCTCACCCCACGTGATGTGTACATATTTGGTTACAATTGTGCCTTGAATATGTGGAAAGGATTGAATTCATTCGTACAAGTAACGAATATACTAAAATAAGACGACAATGCAAACTTTAACTTACCTTAAAAAGGTGCTCAGGTGGCAGTATCAGTTTAACCTTTTGTTTTCTAATCACGGGATCTTTTGGCTGCACCAATCTAATGATAGTCAGATCTTGTGTTAGACTCAGGAACGGCTAAAAATAAACAGATTTGGAGCGTTTCAAACGACAAAACAGTGTAAAAACTCAGTATTTGTGTTTCAAGTATATATTTATGAGTTTAAAATAATAATAACATGTTTTATTCATGCAAAGAAATCTTAGAATCCCCCTCCACCAGGGGTGTGATTAGACATGTGACTGTGGGTTTTGGGCGGATGAACCCGTAGGCATGATTAAGATACACAATTTTGTGCAGCCACTTTGTGCTTCCGCAGGACTGCATAACACCACTACGGACATCATACTAACCACTTTTGGTCTGATTAAAAGAACCTATATATTGGGTCGAGCTCGTCATTTTTACTACATCAACTGGACTCAACCTCTTCTCATTAATTCATTTCCCAGTATGACCGGTATTAGCAGCCAACATAACAGCTGCGGACACCCCACTCCTTTAACCAATCCACCCGGGGCCAACGAGCATTTAAGCACGGATCCCAACTACCAACTTCAAAACGGTGTACTCTGCTCTCTAGATTTTTTAGCCGCAATTGCTCAACTACAGTCACGTTGTGATGATCTTGAGGCTGCGGAGACTGCAAGACAAACTCGCATCCCCGAAACTAACCTCGCACCCATGCTTCCTCCAATTTCAACACAACCCCTACTTTATCAACAACTACCACCCGGAGTCCCAGTTATGAAACTAATTGATGGAAACATGATTGTATTGCACCCCAACCACTCGGCTTTAACTGGAATGCCTACTCCTCCACCAATGTTTCCACTTCAACCAATTACGTCTCAAGCACCTCTACCAACTACATTGCTTCCTCCCCCTCCTCATCTTACATGTCAACCCCCACAGTTTCTCCCTCATCTCTCACCACCCTCACAAATCACTCAGGTTGTTTCCGAAGGAGCCAGTCCCGCTACTACACCCACTACACCAGTTGAGACGGTTGAACCAGACGTTGAGGTGGCTGAACCAGTACAGCAACCACCCCTTTCTCGTGCTGATCGTCCTAGACTCCCATTGAAAGGCGGCATAGAAAGTGGAAAGCTTAGGAGACGACGTTTGCATCAGAATTACATGTACCGAGCACTGCTTCGGGAAAAAGGCATTTTCCCTATAAACCGCGGTCCCGAAAATTACGTGTGCTCAAACTGTGGAGAAAGCTTCCAGAAGGAAATGTTCATGTGGCGGCATGGTGTTAAACATTTGAACCACAAGCCATTCAAATGTGACATTTGTGACGCACCGTTTAATCGGTCTGATTCATTGGGTCGACATGTCCGCCATTTCCATGGCGAAATTTGAGATTTTTTTTTAATTTAATTTAAAACATCGCATTGCATTACATTAATTTCATAACTATTTAATACCCACTCAGCCTCAGATCAAAAAGATAAGATAAAAAAAAATTTATAATACATTACAAATAGGCCCACCTTAGAAGGCAGTCAACTAGATTTTGTTCAACGGATCCTTTGTGGCCGGGAGTTTCATTTTGATGTGGTTTGGCCCTAAGCACCCTGAAATTCCTGATTGGGGAAATAGTACCCCTGAAGGAAAGATATATCGGCGGATAGTCACGAATAAATGGGCGGCATCTTCCTTCTGGGCCTCAGTGTCACTTCTAGCACTGATCATTCTATGCAATACCTTTTTAGGTCCTACTTTGTTTACTTTGGTTAATGAACGTCCTACAAAACGTCCCAGACAAGTATTGCTATATACACCCTGGATGAAAATAGCAATGTGGTTGATAACTGCATTTTTGATATTTGCTGCGTCGGTTCAAACTAACGGGTTCGATATCGTTTTTGTGGCTAAGAGATTAGGCAGAATGATCGTTGCGTTAATGCCTGCAATGTACTTGCTAACTCTGCGGCCTTCACCGCTTCCACGAACTTTTTACCTGCATGTTGTGTCGGTGCACAAGTTTATCTCTCGATTTGTGGTTATAATCACGGTTTTGCACGGAGTGATTTACGGCTACTACTACTACAAAACGAATGTTTTTAGCAAAATGCTCAAACGTGACAACCAACTTGGGCTGTACGCATTTATCATATTCGTGCTTATGGGTCTGACTGGTGCACTTAAATTTCGCAGGCGGTTTTACGAGTGTTTCTATCAGTTTCACATCGTTGGTGCGTGGATCTGCTTGCCTATGTTGCACTACCACTCACGCCCCAGGAGCGATGGGTACTTGCTGATGTGTGCTGTGCTCCTTGTGTTCCAGGTTGCTGCTAAGCTATTGTACTCGTCAAACACGAAAATCAGAGTCCAGTACATCAGCCAAACCATGCTTTTGATAGACATTCCAAAAGAGCGATTACGAGGGTCGTGCTGGTCTTGGTCAGTGGCCTCGCACCTTAGGCTCTCCCGCTCGATTCTAAACCCCTTGAACTGGGTGCGGTCATCTCACCCATACACAATTGCATCGTTACCTGAGGACGGTAGCCTTAAATTGGTGATTCGGCCAGGCGACTTCAAAATTCAGATGAGACGAGAGTACACGGTTTTCGGGCCTCATAGCTGCCTGCCTAACTACTTACTGAAACAGATTCATTCGTTGATGGTTTCACGAGTTTTAATGGTTATCGGTGGTGCAGGGATTGCCTTTGGTGCTCCATTGATGCGGTACCTGCGAATGCATGGAGCGTTGGTGCGACTTGTATGGGTGACAAGAGACCCCTATGATGCTCGTGTCCTGCCCCAAATCGGATTGCATGAAGAGACACTTGACGGCAATATTGAGATTTACTACACCGGTGACGCACTGAACCTCTCCGATTTGGACGAGGACGAAATGCTGACAATCGGCACTTCAGACAATTGCTGTGATGAGGACCGAGGCGGAATGGGAACCATCAGATCGGCTACTAGGCACCCAGGTGTGGCCTCTAGACGTGTCCGTGCGGATCCGGTTCTATCACAGTACGCATTATTCATGGCAAACTCGCGGCCCCACCTAAACATGCGGTTAAAATCGTGGCTCTATGGCTACCAAATGGGTGCAAACGAGTGCTGCTGTGCCGACAGGATTGTTGATTCGTGTGCTGAGGACAGACTGGGTGCATGGGTGATGTCGTGTGGCAATGAGCAGCTCAGTGAGACGGCACGGCAGTGGGCAGAGAACGCTGGTGTGTGCTATTTTGCAGATTCATTTACGTTATAGTATAAATTAGCTAGGAATACCCTCGTACTCGTCACGTAAAGCATCTCTTTTGATATTCTTCTTCATTAATGGCGACCGCCCGCGGTCGTATTCGAAGAAAAAAATAAACACAAATGTCCAAAAAGCCACAGCTCCAGCTGCTGCGATAAACCCAATCCCGTTGCGACCATACTCCTTAATATTATACGGACAAACCGCATTAGTTCCGCCGGTGACCCAACAATTGGGCAAAAACAGGGAGTTGAAGTCAATCCAGCCAGCATCAAGGCTTTGGTTGTTCAAGACGAAATCTCTAAGGTACCTCGCCTCTAGTGGAGTAGATGGGGTGCTGAAGTGGTAGCCATTTGGGCAGTCTGGGTCAAAGTAGGTGTGGTTGTCCTGGGTAAGCACCCAGTCAAACGAGTCAGTGTCGTTCTGGCACAGGATAGGAAAGTGGCTGTTGCAGTTCGCAACCTCTAGCCCATCTCTGGTAAATACTGCACAAGCAGCCAGCTTCGCAGTTCGAACTCGGCCATTTGGCAGCATGTCCTTTCTCTGCTGGATTGTATACAGTTGTGGCTCATTTGGCACCCAGGCCCAGTACTCATAGTAGTTCAAGATTTGGTCCATTTCTGGACTGTAAACGTCAAATAGAGGCCTGGAGAGTACTGGAGAAACCCCCAGCTTTCTGGCATTCTGCCAACCAGCAAAGTCAGAAACGAACACATCGGTAAAATTAAGGGAGGCCAATTCGTGAATTGACAGGTTTTCTGGGTTCTTTATTGTGTTTGTAACAGGGAATGCGGTTTGCTGCAGGTTTTGCAACTCGGGAATAGTACTGATGAGGCTATCATTGTAGGTGATCACCATCCGGTTTTTATCGGTGTACAGCACCGTTCGCAAATCAGGCCACAGCTTCGATCTGGGAACATCGGAGCTGACGCCCTGTCTACCCAACTTGTTGCGTGCTTCCTGCAAATGAATCTTTCCTGGTGTCATAATACGAGAGCCCACTGAGTTCATTATACTGCTGTTCAGACTTTGGGAGCCCAATGAGGCATTAAACGTGCTGGTGACATTTGAAGGCAGGTCTTCCCACTGTCTAGGCTGTAAATGCAGGTACAACAGGCTGGCAGCGATGTTAGTGTCACTAAGCGTAATGTACTCATACAATGACTGAAAGAACATCTCCAAATTGAATGTGTAGTCACAAACCAAATTATTCACTTCCACGGGCACTGCTCCGTTATCCTGTGAGGTCGGAAGGGTGGATACCACCGCGCGTCGGTGCATAGTGCTATTAGTATTTGATGGCGGCCTGAAAGGGCACAAATTCCACGTCTTAGAGTATGAGTCGTAATAAACATCTAAGTAAAGACGTCTCAACCCCGCGTCCAACAAATCCTTTAAAATATTGCTGGAGTTGGCTATGTACCCATGCTTGTCGAACACAGCGGTATTGAGGTCGATTCCGCTGATGTAAACCGCATTAGAGCTTACATCTAGGCTCAAATCCCTCTCATTCAACCGGTTCACGCGTGCCTTCTCACTTAAACGGTCACAAAGACTATTGTTGTATGCACACCCGAGAGACATTGTGGGCACGGGCAAGTCCGAGCCCAGACAGCCAGGCACACTAATATGGGCGTGTACAAGACACTGTACACACTGTTTCTTGTAGCATCACCACTGGTTGTGACGCACTTTGTGCCTCAACCGTTTATGGATGAGTGGTTCCATGTACGGCAGACTTTGCAGTACGTTGAAACCCAGGACTTTTCTCGCTGGGATCCGAAGATCACAACCCCCCCCGGTTTGTATGCCGTGGCATTTGTTGTGTGTCAGTTTCTGAACTGGCATAGCCTTTTGCTCCTGCGAGCCATAAATGTCGTGCCAATGCTGCTTGTGCTGCTGTTCAGCCACCGCGGACTGGTTCTAACCACGTTTCCGCTGCTGTTTTTCTACTCTTCGCTCTACTACACCGACGTATTTGCATCACTGCTGGTAATTGGTGCATTCAGTACCAAAAAGCCGGTAAAAGCCGCGTTGATTGCCTTTACCTCCCTTTTCTTCCGCCAAACCAATATTGTATGGGCTGGAGTGGTCGGAGGCTTTTTGCTGATTCCCGAGCAGACCACGTTTAATCAGCTCTACCGCGATGCAGTTGGTAGCCGGAACTTGCTTGCATGGTCACGGATCACCCCGATTGTCATCCCATTTGGGCTACTGGCAGCGTCGTTTGTGGCCTTTCTTAAAATCAACGGTGGTATCACTCTCGGGGACCGGAGTAACCACCAAGTTGCATTGCATGGGGCCCAGCTCCTATACTTCCTTCTATTCCAGACGTTGTTTTCTCTCCCACTGGCGGTCGTAAACACTTTCAACAGTTTGTCCATTCCCAGTTTCAAGAGACTTGTGGTGCTCACTTTAAGAACCGCTGCAGAGCTTACCGCAATTGTGCTTCTAATTAGATACACCACAATTGTGCATCCGTTTATTCTTGCAGATAACCGGCACTATACATTTTACCTGTGGAGACGGCTGATCACCCCGTTGGACAACATGCTGCTTGTTCCGGTGTACTTCGCCTGCTGGCGGTGGTTTGCCAGCACGCTAAACTTCAGGTACGTCCGTACATGGATATATTTGGCCGCAGTGTGCTTGGTGCTGGTTCCTTCGCCGCTAATGGAGCCGCGGTACTACATTTTGCCGTACCTCGTCTGGCGAACGTGTTTGTACGGCAAACGCGGCCGAATTATAGAGATACTGTGGAACACAATAATCAATCTGACCACCCTGGCCGTATTCTGCCTCTCTGAAACTCACTTTATGTACTAACTATTTACATTTAACGTCCATTTGATCGGTATTAGGTCATACAAACGACCCTTGTCCCTCAACCACCTCCACAATGTCCAGTCGTTACGATAGCAGAACGACCATTTTCTCGCCCGAAGGCCGGCTCTACCAGGTGGAGTATGCCATGGAGGCCATTTCACATGCTGGTACCGCTCTGGGCATTCTCGCCACCGACGGAATTGTGCTCGCCGCCGAAAAGAAGGTCACCTCGAAGCTGCTTGAGCAGTCAACGAGCACCGAGAAGATGTACCCGCTGAGTGACAATGTCATTTGTGTTGTTGCCGGAATCGACTCTGATGCGTCGAGTTTGGTGGACACCGCACGCCGCATGGCCCAGAATTACCGAGCCCAGTACAACGAGGAGATCCCCGTTGAGATCCTCGTAAAGCAGATCTGCGACGTTATGCAGGGATATACACAATTCGGTGGGCTTCGACCGTTTGGTGTCAGCTTTATCTACGCCGGGTGGGACCGCCACTACGGTTTTCAGCTGTACCAGTCTAACCCCAGCGGCAACTACACCGGGTGGCTGGCCACTTCCGTTGGGGCAAACAATGCAAGCGCCCAAACTCTGCTGAAACAGGAGTATAAAGAAGGCAGCACTCTTAGCGAAACGTGCGAGCAAGCAATGACGGTGTTGGCAAAGACCATGGACTCAGCAACCATCACCAGCACCAAGCTGGAGTTTGCCACACTCAAACTGAACGACCGCGAGGAGGTCGAACTAAAGGTCTGGAAACCGAGCGAGGTTCAGGTGCTTATTGACCAGGAAAAAGCCAAGTCTGAGGCGTCGAGTTAGCATATGTAGTAGGCAGGATGCAATTTCTATCGGTGAAGTAATTCCATTAGATTGTATTTACATTTCCGTAGTAAATAGATTGTATTTAAGGTGTAGTAGCATCTGCAGTTCTGGGGGTCCAGTGGTTATAGCTATTTATATGAGTGTTGGATTTCCCCTTGAAGGCAGATCTACTACATTTCAGGCCCAGTAACCTCGGCGAGCAGCCTGCATTGTTTCTAACCGGGCATGCCATGAAGTGACTGTGGCTTCACCAACCCGGGCATTCCTGGCAACACTTACTGCCCACTGCAGGCGATTCCAGCTTCCGCCGTGCTGCTCTGCATGCTGCAGAAATGCGTCCACCAAGGCAGATGCGGCCTCTGCATTCACTTGTAGGCCCAATTGCTCCCGCATTACCTTCATGAGCCTCTGGAACTGGTTCATCAGCTGGGCGTCAGTCAATTGGGGTGAGCTTGCAAGCTTTAAAAGTACACCATTTAGTGTGTACCACCTGAGGTTCCATCGGCCATCGGCCACCAGCCTTCTAATCAGCATGTTCGTCAGGTTCGGCTGCTTTTGCGCCAGCGCGAGCAGTAGCGAATTAATGGCATAGTACGGCACATTTTGAGGGCCCAGTGCAATCGCAAGCTGAATGGCCACCGCGAAACTGTCGTGCTTGACGAGCTGTCCGAGTACTCGAGCAGAAATATTGCGCGAAAGGTGGTCGGGCTTGGTTTTTAAGAGAATATCGCTGGATGCTTGGTTCTGGTTGTGGTTGGCTGGCTGCTCCAAAGGCTCCTCGGGATTGGTTGTAAACACTTTTGCAATTTCGTCAATCAGCTCCGTTTGGCCTTGGCTCTTCTCGGTGGCTACAATCATCCCGGCAACAAAGAACTGGATGTCGGCCTCAGCCTGGGGGACGTGGCAGGGGACCATCAGTGCCGACCGGAACCCCATAATCTTCGCAGTGTGCATCCGCAAAACTTCGACAATGCCTCGCACTCCAGTAATTGGCAGTGCCATGTACCGCAGCTGCTCAACATAGGGCCGCTTGACCACCAGCTTGGCCAGGGGTCGCTCGGCATGGTACTGTAATGGCGGATCGGAAGGGAGTGACAGACAAAGCTGCCAAAAAATAGGCCCAGGAACCGTTTTTGGGTACTTGGAATTGAGGTAGGCCGCAGCCTTTCCCACACACGCACTGAACCCGTAGCCGTCGTTGGCCAATGGAAACAGAATCTTACGCACAAGAAAAGTCGGCTGTGCTGTTGTATTGTCATTCTTTTGGGCAAATGCGGCCTCAATCAATGCTTCGGCCAACAAGCTGTGTGATTCGGCAGTTTTGAAAGCTGCTGGGAACTCGGAGCAGACCATTGCCGCGTCGTAGCTCAGGCCCAGTTTGAGTGCCAGGCGGAGCATGGCTGGTGCGTACACGTTTACCGCATACGCTTCGGGATCCAAACGAAATGGGTGCTGTTTTTGAGAAATCAGCGGCATGCACACCTCGCGGAACTGGGACCGAGTCCGCACCGCGGCCAGCACGGACGGGAACCCCCTGAAGAAGTCTATATTTGTGTGGAGAAGCTCGGATAGAACGGCGAGGTGCGTTTTGGAAGGGCACAGCACCAGCAGCAGGGCGATATCGGTGCTGGTTAGAGAGGATGCGTAGCGGATCAGCCACCGCTTGTAGTCTATCACGTCCGTATGGGAGAGCAGCTGTATTTTCAGCCACCCAGAAACATTACTAGAGAGAATACTCGGGAACCGGTATTCGCTGAGCTGCAGCAAATCGTCGAGCTCCATTTGCGGGGCTGTTTGGGGCAGCCGGCCAATCAGCGTGAACCAGGAAACGTCAAAACTGAGCTCAATTTCAGGCAGAATCTGCTGCACCAGCGGCATTCCGGAGTGTTCGTAAATAGCAAACAGCAGCTGGACAATTCCGGCCTCTCCAAGGGGGCCTGAGCCGAGTTTGTCTGCTAATACTCGCGTCGCGGAAATCAGCGGTCCCAGCGGCAGAGCGCTGAGGTGTTGAGCCGCCAGAGCAAAATCGAACTCGTTTAGAGCACTTGTGCATTGTGAGAGCTCAGTGGCGTGCGGGGCCAGCAAGACTTGGCTGCGTTTTGGCGGTGGTTCCAAGGCCTCGATGGGTATAAACTGCTTAATGCGATCCGCAAGCGAGAACCGGCGAACATGGGTACGAGCCGGTTTGGCCGGAATCGTGGCTATAGAGATACGCAGGCGACTGAACACCCGGGATACCTCAGCTAGCCTCGCTTTCATGCATGGACTGAAATTTCACTTACTTAAATTAACCCTGGCTCCGAGGGCTGCCTAAATGAACTGTCAAATGCACACTGTCTGTGGTTAAACTAAAAGTACATACGGCTAAAAAGAGTTAATTGAGAATGAGAACTGAGATGCAAAGGTGGGAAATGAAGAAATTGCGGTAAGTATGTTCTAATTGGTGGCTAGTGTTTACAAAAATAGTGTCAGTCCTCGTCATCGTCGAGTTCGCGAGGCGCAGCAGCGGATTCCTCATCGACCCGGCGTGCAACGTCCTCACAGGCGTCTACCCAGTCGCTGTATACGTCTACGGGAGCACTGAGCGCGTTAACATTGGTCTGGAAGCTCTGGCCACAGACCTTGCAGTTGAGGTTGCCGACGCCGAGCTTCTTGTCGATGCTGCACACCACGCTGTCGTCGTGATTGCAGAACAAACAGGTAAACGTCGTCGGCAGCACCTGTTTGACCCGTTTCGCGGGGCCCCTGGAGCTCTTCTTCCGTTTGCCCATTTAGGTGAAAAGTGCTGACCAAGCGCTAAACCCAGCCCAACGTGAAAAAAAATATATACCTCACCCCATGGACAAGCAGAAGACCGGTAAGGCCAGCAAGGCATTGAAGGCATACCTGCAGCGGCAAGCCCCGTCGAGCGATAAGTCCCAGCTTTTTGCTGCCGATGGCGAGTTTGTGTACCTCGAGGTCCGCAGCAAGCGCAGTTTCGGCGAGCACAAGAACTTCAAGGCCAAACTCGTTTCTCTGCCCTCCGGTCTCTGGAAGCACGCACCCGAACAGCCTAAAGTGTGTGTTTTTGTGAGCGATCCGCAGCGGGACGTAAAGGACGCACTCTACGAGCCAAAGATCGTGGAGCGGGCGATTGGCGTGTCTAAGCTGAAGGGCAAGTTCAAGTCGTACGAGGCCCGCAGGCAGCTCCGCAGCGACTACGATGTGTTCCTAGCCGAGGACCGGGTTGTTCCCATGCTGCCTAAACTGTTGGGCAAGTCCTTCTATGGAAAGCAGCAGTACGTGCCGGTCTCTGTCAAACTGCGGACGAAGAAGGATGGTGATATCAACGTTGAGCGCGTGGACGAGCAGGTCAAGCGTATTCTGCACTCCACAGTGCTTGTGTTCCCGGATAGCCCCACCATGCGGGTCAGAATAGGCACTACACTGCACTCAGACAAGGAACTGGCTGAAAACGCTGCGGCTGTGGCCAGCCAATTCGATTTGAAAAACGTGCTCGAGCTCAGCATTCGCACCAATGCCAGTCCTACGCTGCCTGTGTACTATGCCGAGCGTGTGTACTCCGAAAGCGACATTGGCGAGGAGGACGACAGCGATTTTGAGACTGAGGGAATGAAGCGTAAGCGCGAGGAGGTACACCTCGACGAGCTTCTGGCCGAGGTTGTGGACGAGGACGAGATCAAGGAGTATAACCGCGAGCAGAAACGTCGTCGGACCGAGAAACGGTCTCTGAAGGTCAGTGGTGAAACTGCCGACGAGGCCTCTGAAAAGACTATTGATGCTGAAAAGACCGGTGAAAAGGCTAAAGCCAAGCCTGCTGCTAAAGCCGAGGCCAAGCCTGAGCCCACTAAGCCCAAAACTAAAGCCAGTGCCAAACCGGAGGCCAAACCGGAGGCCAAGCCAGAGGCTAAAACCAAAACCAGTGCCAAGTCAAGCAATTCTAAGCCTGCCACGGGTAAAAACACTAAACAAAAAAAGAAAGCTGGAAAGTAAAGTGCATAGATACGTAGTTGAATAATTCTAGTCCCCAACCCATGTTCAGACCGATTTTCAGGCCCACTGTAACCCGCTGGTTAGCCAGGTCCAAGACCAGTTACACGGCCGAGGAGATCAACCAGGCCCGTCTGCTGCGTAAACAGCGAGACCAGGCCAGCCGGCGCCGCGACACGGCCACAATTACCTACTATGCAGCAGGTATCCTCGTGCTTGCGGGAACACTCTGCTACGCCAGCGTGCCGTTATACCGCGCCATCTGCTCTCGTACGGGCTTTGGAGGCACGCCAATCACCGACAGCAGCAAGTTCACGCCCGAGAAAATGACCCCAGTGGCGTCTAAACGAATCAAAGTGAGATTCAGCAGCGAAGTCAGCAGTCAGATGCCTTGGCGATTCCGTCCCGAGCAACAGGAAGTCTCGGTTCTACCCGGTGAGACCGCATTGGCCTTCTACAAGGCCCGCAACGACAGTTCGGAGCCGATCATCGGCATGGCCACATATACCGTGGTTCCTGAGCGTGCAGCAGCATACTTTTCGAAGATCCAGTGCTTCTGCTTCGAGGAGCAGCTGCTTATGCCCGGAGAGGAAGTTGATATGCCACTTTTCTTCTTTATTGACCCAGATTTCGCACAGGACCCGTCAATGGCCCACATCTCCGACATTGTGTTACACTACACTTTCTTCAAGGCCCAGTACAAGAACCGCGAAGAGGAAAAGAGGGTGGTTAAATCATTAACAGAAGGGTTCAGTTAGATTACATGCTATTATTTTGCTTATTCTTCGGTGACCTGAATTGCAGGGCTGTGGGCCTGCTGGGGGATTAACGTGAACGTGCGAGTCTCGGGGGTTTGTGGAGTGTCCAAACTGGTTTGATTCTGAGTCTGGGACTGGGTCTGCGACTCGGTCTGAGTCTCGGTCTGGACAGCTGTCAATGCCGCAAACAACTTGTTGTTGAACTCCTGTTCATAGTGGACGTTCGTATTCGGTGGCTCCTCAAGCTGTGAGGCCCATTCGTTGGGGGGCGAAGGAGGGGGTGACACAAATAACAGCTTTCCCGGGTCGGGAAGGCTCAGGTGCTGCTCGTGGTTCGTGACGGTATTGCTGATGCTGAAACCAATATGTACATTTTCGCACCCATCTATTAGGGCTAATCGCTCCTTGATGATCGGTAGAGCGGCCATGGCATGCAGTGATGTCTCGAAAACAGCTAGCACGCGGTGCATGAACCGGATTTGGGCCCAATTCACCAAACCGGAAAGAGGGAATGGCGAGCTCAGCTGGACAGGAATATCTTTGATAATTTCCTTAGGCAGCTGGCAAATAACCACGGTATTAGTAGGTTCGTGTTTGGTTGTAGACATTTAGGTCGGAAACCGCCTCGGCTGAGCCCTGCGCCCTGACACAGGCCTGCGATAAGCTTAGCTTGGTCGGCCCGCTAATTAGTAACTGCTAATTAATAATTGGCAGTTGGTAACAAGATTATTCCTGCTAACTGCTGGCTGCTGACTGCTGAATGTCTATTCCTTATGTATATATCATTATCGATTTTGTCTTTTTCTAGCAGGCTGAAGCACTGAAAGTTTGAAGCACTGGAGAGTTTGGAGATGCAATGTAGATGTAAATAGGCATGTCTTGTTCGTGCAATAGATCATTGTAGTCGATAAATGAAGTGCCCCTACTTATATAGTGATAATGTAGTGGATTGCATGTTCTTGTCTAGTTACATATTTTGTTGTTTAATGATCAATGTGGATCCCTACATCCTATCTGTGCATTGTTTGAGCTATTACCCGGTCATTTCTAGGCATCTCACAGCACCAAAAAAATGGGCGGTTATTTAAGCATGCCGGACATTAGCGATACTTCATTCATTGGGAATTACATGAGATCCAGGAACATGACGTCACCCTAATCAGATCCAGGGGTTTGTTATATAATAAAAAATACGCGATCCGCCAAATAAGTGGATGAGCACGCCTTTAAGGTACCGAAGGCAGCGCTCTAATGCAGTACAGCCCCAAGCGGGACAAGGTAATGCCCAGCAAGTACCTAGTCCGAACCCAAACGCGTACCAGTACTACCAGTACCAACATTATCAACAATACCCAAACGCGTACCAGTACCAGAATCAGTACCAGAATCAGTACCAGAATCAGTACCCGAATCAATACCCGAACCAGTACCCGAACCAGTACCAGCAGTACCAGCAGTACCCAAATCAAATTCAGAACCAGAACCAGAACCAGTACTACCCGGCCTCCCCGATCAGTCCTGATCCCAATTCGCCAAGCCTGCCACAGGACCGTAAGCCCCGAGACTACAATCGAAAGGATAGGCTAGGCCAGATTGTGGATCAGAATAATACAGGTCCCAACCAAGACTCAATTGCGAAGCTGCTGGCCTCAACCAGGCGGCCTAATGAGAGCGTTTCGCTGTCTCCAGAGCAGGACCGCCCAAAGCCAGATATAAAACGGTACCGAGCTCCAATATCTTCGGATGGAAAAGTCTCCGTAAACATAAAACTCCCAACTCGCCAGGTCTCTAAAGTGCTCAGTGCATCAACAACCACTGTGGGTTTGAGGACCCAACTGGTCCACGAACACCGATTGGAGTTTGACTTTGAAACAGATAACGAGGATCTTCTGATCTGGGAGTACATTGACGGTACCCGAAGGCCCCTTCGCGAGCACGAACTGCTGGCTCCAGTGGTGCAGCGTTGGGGCACCCGACTTGAACGGTGCTACCTCCGCACCACATCCACTCAATTGCGCGATGATGTCGATTCCTTAGCGTCTTTAGTGCCTCGACGTGACATGATGCGGTCGCAGCCCACGCTGATGGGTGTCGAGATCAACTTCAGTCGACCGTCGATCATGTACAATCCCGTGGCCAAGTCGACCGAAAGACGAGGTTCACAGCCAACTGTGGGTGTGAGTTTACAAAGAGTGCCCTCAAAGCTCAATCCCAGTGATAAGTGTTTGAGTGTTGCTCGGCGGCAGGAGGAGCCTGACGACAATGCTCTGGAGAAGCAGCTTGTTTGGGGGTTTGGCGTGGTTGACCTGCAGGGCGGGAGATTAACTCTGAAACAGAAACCCGGAGACGAGCTTATTTCATCGGTGGACACCGGTGACATAGACGTCTACGAGTGGCCGCATGCCGGTCCCAAGAAGTACACGTTTGTTATCCGCTCGCAGGGAAACACCCACCACGCGGTGTACATCAGCACCGATTCTGCCAAGGCGTTCAGTGTGCTTAGAAACGCCATATTTACCGCTAGAACAAAAAAGCTACTTAGCAGATAGAGTATGTAACTGTAATCAAGTATAAAATCAATGATACGCAAGTGAAATAGATCTAAATCTGTAAGTGTTAGTTCAGTCAATGGTGTTCTTCAAATGTAGGGGTCTTAATCCTCTCGGTAACACGGACCATGGATCATCATACCTTTTGTTTGCCTGACCCAAAGGGTCGGTCTTATTTACTGGCCTGCCACGCCAGCCCGATTTACAAGCTTAATTCAGGCCGGCTTTGGGGTTGGGCCTTGGGTTAATAGGGCTTATGTAATACACTCAACTATTACTAATTAGGGCCGCAGATCCAATATTTCACTTTTTCCATACCCGGTTCAACACCGTTTTTCAAACCTGCCTTTCATCCTTCGCAATGACCTTCGACAAGCCCAAGATGAGCAACGCCTACTACTCGCGCTACCAGACTCCTTTCCGTCGTAGACGTGAGGGTAAGACTGACTACTTCGCCCGCAAGCGTCTCGTCACCCAGCACAAGGCCAAGTACGGTTCTCCTAAGTACCGTCTTGTTGTCCGCTTCACCAAGAAGGACATCATCTGCCAGATCGTCACCGCCCACATCAAGGGTGATGCCGTCTTCACCTCTGCTTATGCCCACGAGCTCCCCCGCTACGGCATCAAGCACGGTCTCACTAACTGGTCTGCTGCTTACGCTACCGGTCTTTTGGTTGCCCGTCGTGCCCTTCAGAAGCTTGGCCTCGACAAGGCCTACGTCGGTGACGAGGAGCACTCCGGTGAGTACTCCATCACCGAGCAGGTTGATGACGCTCCCCGTCCTTTCAAGGTCTTCCTTGATGTTGGTCTGACCCGTACCACCTCTGGTGCCCGTGTCTTCGGTGCCCTCAAGGGTGCCTCTGACGGTGGTCTCTACATTCCTCACAACGCCAAGCGTTTCCCCGGTTGGGACATTGAGACCGAGGAGCTCGAGGCTGATACCCTTCAGAAGTACATTGTCGGTGGTCACATTGCCGAGTACATGGAGGAGCTTGCTGACGATGATGAGGAGCGCTTCCGCCAGATCTTCAAGTCCTACCTTGACGACGGTATTGAGGCTGACGGTATCGAGGAGATCTACTCCAACGCCCACGAGGCCATTCGTGCCGACCCGAGCCCCAAGCTCACCACCAAGGACGTTGCTGCCTACAAGAAGGAGTCCCTCAAGTACAAGACTCCCAAGCTCACCAATGCCGAGCGCAAGGAGAAGATCGCCAAGAAGATTGCTATCTTCAAGGAGACTCGCCAGTAAACTTCATAATTTGTTGACACTGTTGATAGTGATAGTAGTATAATTATAGCATGTCATGAATCTTAAATACTAATTATTGGTTAATTCTGTATGTTAAAATTATACATTCAGTGTTCCGTTAACAACCGTGACGCACTGTCCACCAACAAAGATCTTCGCACCGTCGTATTCAATCGAGATCTTTCCTTGGCGGTGCATTGCAGTTCCTTGTGAGGACTGGTAGGGCCGGTTGAGCTTACGGTGGTAGGCAACCGCGAGGTTTCCGCTTCCGCAGACGGGATCCTCACCAATTCCACTAGCAAAGGTCCGCATCTCAATGTCAGTGCCATTGACCACGGTGTACACACAAATTCCAGTGATTCCATGTTGCTTAGAGAGCTCCTCCACCTCAAGCATGTTCGGCTGCATGTCAAGCAGTTTCCCCGCTGGGGCTGAGGTCTCCACTACCAGCCAGTGAGGGCCACAAATCACATTTTCGGGAACACCGACAATTGGCAGGTTGGGTAGCGACTTCCCTAGGTCTACATTTAGGGGCACCGACTCGACATTGTCGACCATGAACCGCAGTTTTTCACCAACATCGATCTCCACGAGTCCACGAGCACATTCCTGTACCACCTTGGGTTTCTTGGGCACAATTCCAGCCTCAATAGCTGCAAATGCCGTACCAAGTGTTGGGTGGCCCGCAAATGGGAGTTCCTCAACCGGAGTAAAGATCCTCACTCGGTAGTCGGCACCGGGTTTAGTGGGTTTAGACACAAAGGTCGTCTCCGACAAATTCGTCCAGCGAGCGATCTGCTGCATCTCTTCAGTACTGAATTCTCCGCCAAGAACCACTGCTACGGGGTTGCCCTTCAACGGTGTACCCGTGAACACATCCACTACTTTGTAGTCAACAAGCATAGGGTAAATGAGTCATGTAACGGTCTTTTTAGGCATAAATAAAAAAAAAATATTGTATGTACATACCAAATTATCGTAAACAGGGTCCTCTGCAGTTTGCATATACATATATGCAGTTCCAAAACTAGTTCATGAGCTCCTCGAGATCCTGTACTTTGAGGTTCCCCACATCGTCCAAAAGATGGAGGTCTGTGTCGGCATATGCCTTGTGTGACTCGCCCTCCTCACGCTCGAGCTGTTTAAGACTTCGAATTGAGGCCTCTGAAGCCTGTCGCTTGAGAACCGGCCTCAAATCGCTCTCATCGACGTTCTTGACCATCTCCTCGCCCGACGGCACGGCAGGCTGGGCATCAACCCCGGTGATCTCCTTCTTGAGCTTGTCGAGGCTGCTTGCGTAGAAAATAAGCCGGATTGCAGACACACGGTCCTGGGTCGTAGGCGGGGCGACCTTCCTTTTGGCAAGAATCGACTGCAGTCTCGTGCGGATCTGCCCCCGGAGGTCGTCGATTCGGTCCACAAGTTTCTGCGAGTCTTCCAACGTCGGCTGCTCGCTGAGGTACTTCCGCATCGAGACTAAATCGTCGTAGAACGAGGTAATATCCGCATTCTCGTCCACATCCTCCTCCTTCGCCTCCTCCTTCGATTTCAGCACGCCGGTGTTGTTTTCGAGATTCTGGAAGCAGTAGCTCGCCAGCTGCTGCCTCAATGCCGCATCGCTATCATCCAAATCGGCCTCAACCGTGCATATTGACCGCGAGAGGTGCACAGCCACACATAAAGCCGAGGCAGCTGTGCGGTTGAGCTTCTCGTTCCCCTTGAAATTGACGAAAACCAGCCGGTGGCAGTGGCTCAACGACTCGCACAGCGAAATTATCATGTCCGACGTGAGCCCACAGCCCTCCAGCTGCAGCCGGCTCAGGTACGGGAATGCCGGCAAAACGTTAAACAGCCGCTTTAGCACGTCCGGAAAAAGCTTTGGGTTGTAGCTCAGGTCGAGCTGCCTCAATGCGGACTTCGATGCTTGCTCCGGCGTGATACTTTGCACAAAGTGCGAGGCGTCGATGCTAGTCAGCCGTGCGTTCCGCATGCTCAGCTGCACCAGTCGCTCGTTCGTCAGCAGCTGCTGCAAAATAAACCGGTCCTCCTGCCGGCTCAGGTCGTTCCCGCTGAGGTTGATGCCCATCAGTCGCGTGTCCTTCTGCTGGGCCCAGTCAGCAACGAACTTCACCTCGGAGTGACTGAGGCTGTTGTTTGCGAGCCCGAGAATCTGCCCGCTGGGCTTGAATCCGTGCTCTAAAAGGGGCTGCAAGCTAGCAAATGGGATCTTCGTGCCCCCCAAATCGAGCTCCTCCAGCGTGCCGGCCCTCGAGAGTGCCTCGGTGAACAGCCCCCAGTCCATCTGCTGCCGGTCGAACACAGGCACCTTCGCGGGCACTCCTGTGGGGTTGGTGCAGCTCAGACTCAGTGCCAGCAGACTCCTTGTCCGCATCCCCAAGTACGAGCACAGGTACTGCCACCCGCTCTCGCCAAACTGCGTGTTCACGAAGCTCAACCGGCAGATGTCCTTGGACCGCGTGAGCCCCACCAGCAGCAGCCGGACCATCTCGTCAGTAAGAATGTGGTTGTCAATGCTCAATGCGGCCACCGGAACCACCGAAATAAAGTCGCTGAACGCCTGGATCTCCACCAACGTGGGCTTCGTATTAGCGATTCTCAGCCGGGGAATCGGGGCGACCTGGCCCTGCAGCTGCCGCAAAATATTGCGAATAGGCATGATCTCGCGCAAATGGCAGCACCGGATGTACACCTGGTCCGGAGGAGGCCGCTCCGAGGTGTTGTTGACGGCCCACTCCTCGTCGTCGTCTGGCCGTACTGGCTTGTTTGTCTTCGTCAAATCAACGTCGATCTCGGCCATCTTCGTAACAACCTCGTCCTCTACTTTCTCGACACTGCTTTTGAACAGCGAGAACCCGCTCGTGTTCAGGGACCCGTGCAACCGCTCGGCATTCTGTGCGGCCTTCAACGAGGCCAGTTTAGTGATATCGGCATGGCCTTTAACGATTCGAGGCGGGTCTTTAGAAACTCGGCCTTTCACACGCTTGTGGATGTACACGTCGCCATTCACGAACTCAACGTTGCCGGTTTCGGGCGAGGCGGGTGGGATCCGCTGTGGGGGGTTGTCGTTGAACGTCGAGAGGGCGAATCCAACGGCTTTGGTGGTGATTTTGTGGCGCTCGAGCTCTGCCAGTGTCGTGCATGCCGGTTTAAGGCTCCCAACCTCCGGTTCCAGGCTCTCGGCCTCCGGTTTCAGGGTGCGGACGGGTTTCGGGGAACTCGGCCGAACGGAGCTCGTGGAGGGCCGTCGGAACCGGCTTTTAAAAGATAAACTACGAGAAACGTTCGCTTCTTCGTCGGAGTTGATTGAGGAGACCGAGTTCTTGCGGGAAGGCACACTCTCGTCGTCGTTCCCGAACCGGTTCTGCAGTTTCTTGAGCCAATTCGATCCAATCGAGCGTCTGCGGGTCCCGCTGCTGCTCGACGAGGTGGAGTCGTGGGACGTGACTTTTTTGAGGGCGCTGAAGTCGTCCTTTTTGTCCATTCCAGCACCGCTAGCTCAAGGTTTGATTGTAAGGCAGGGTTGAAGGCAGGCCCGGGCCGCACGTGGTAAGTGATAATCGCAATCTGCACCAGTGATACAAACAATAACTAATTTCCCCAGCAGCCCCACTGGAAATTGCCAGTTAGGGAGTAACGGCCAGACTATTTTACTAAAAAAAAATTACAATTTTTTTTGGTGCTTGTGGCCTGCCCTGTCAACCTAACCTAAACTGTCAAACCCCCCAAAAATGCTTTTGGCAGTGCTGTCGGTACTCGGTATAGCCATCGGGTTTGTTGCTCTGGTGCTGTCGATTGCTACCGTGCTGTACTACGTCAGCGAGCAGCTCGAGGAGCACACCGTGCCTGCGAAACGGTACATTACACGGTACATCTACTCTGTGATGACCGCGTTTGTGCTGCTCTACGTCACCGACGGGCTTAGTTTGTGGCGCGTGGTGCTTTCGTTGGCCACGAATTACATGTACCTCTTGCAGATGCGTGCGTTCCCGGCGATCGACTTCACTAAACCCTCGGTGCTCGCCGGGTGCGTGGGCACCGTAGCCACCCACGTCGTGTGGTTCAACTATTTCGGCAAAAAGGGCCTTCCGTCCCACTCGATCCACCAGCGAATCCCCAACTACCAGGGTGAAACGCTTCTGCCATTCAGCCAGGTAGCCAGTTTCTTCGGTCTGCTGGTGTGGACGGTGCCACTCCTCTTATTCCTTAGTTTGAGTGCGAACGACCAGGTTCTGCCATTCAGCGAGGAGCGGAAGAAACCGCGAGAGGGATTGGCGAAAAAGACGGTTGCAAGTCTGTGGCAGGCCTTGGTCTCATTTGCTCAACGGCTGGGGATCAACATACAGAAACAAAGATCGGCCGACCTCCCATTGTAATGCATGCAAGAGTTACTTATTGACATTTTCTACACTAAACCTTATGACATTTAAACTAGTATTCGCGAATGGCAGCTGCATTGCCATTCGCGAAATTATATAAAACTAGAGCTCCAAAAACTACTCGCACCACCTAATTATGTACTAGACCTGCCTTCAACTGCTGGTCTAGTTGTCCTCCTGACATGCACTTGAGGAATCTCCCAAGATTACAAATGCGACGGGTGGTTTGCATAAGCCAACAACTGGCCTTTTCCTCCTCACCGTTTAACATGTCTGAGTACAGCGTTCACCAGATTGGTGCCAAGAACACCCCCGAGTACAAGTCGTACATCAAGAACCAGCAGGGCCAGATCGTCTCGCCGTTCCACGATATTCCGTTGTATGCCAACGCCGAAAAGACCATTTTGAACATGGTCGTCGAGATTCCCCGCTGGACAAACGCCAAGCTCGAAATCAACAAGGAGCAGCCTCTTAACCCGATTGTCCAGGACACCAAGAAGGGCAAGCTGCGGTTCGTCCGCAACTGCTTCCCCCACAAGGGATACATCTGGAACTACGGTGCCTTCCCCCAGACCTGGGAGGACCCGAACCACCAGCACCCGGACACCAAGGCATTCGGTGATAACGACCCCCTTGACGTGTGCGAGATCGGCGAGGCCGTGGGCTACACCGGCCAGGTCAAGCAGGTGAAGGTTTTGGGCGTCATGGCTCTGCTTGACGACGGCGAGACCGACTGGAAGATCATCGCAATTGATGTGAAGGACCCGCACGCTGCCAAGGTCAACGACATCGAGGACGTCGAGCGTCACTTCCCTGGTCTTCTGCGGGCCACCAACGAGTGGTTCCGTATCTACAAGATCCCCGACGGCAAGCCTGAGAACCAGTTCGCTTTCAGTGGTGAGAGCAAGAACAAGGCTTACGCCAACGAGATCGTCCACAGCTGCAACGAGGCCTGGCAGCAGCTTGTCGAGGGCAAGGTTGACCCCAAGGGCGTTTCTATTGCCAACACCACCTTGGGCAATGCTGCTCAGATCCAGGCCGAGGTTCCCCAGGCCAGCCCGAAGGCTGACGGTCCTATCGACTCGTCAATTGACAAGTGGTTCTACATTTCTGGTGCTTCAGTTTAGATTAGCCGGAATGGCTAGCTTAGTGAATATTTCAGCTAAATAGTGAATTCGCAACAAAATAATTTGATCGATGGCTTGCTGTTGTCTAAATGACTTCAAACGAAACTTACAGCACATCTCCACTTAATCGATCAGCTCACTTTGGCGTAGATTTTTTTTGGATCTGAAATATTGATCGATCGGCGATTTAGTACGTATTTAGAGACTTATATTATTTTAGAAACACGCGTATACATCGATACCACCAATTATAATTTAATTCCAATTCCAATTAACACGGTTCCTTGCAGCTAAAAAAAAATTACACAATTTTGTTGGGTTGTTGCAAATTAGTGACAGCATTCTATTATAACACGTGATGGAAAAAAAGGTCGATGTATCTCTGAAAGTATACCGTATAAATGACTTAAAATTCACAAAACCGGGTGTTTTACATATTGAAATCGTATTATACTTTTTTTGTTCTCAGTTGTACATAACTTTTATATAAATGTGCACTGGTTAGACTAGACTCGTGCATAACCCCTGACCTCAGCAAACATACAGTTGAGCACATGTACAACTGCAATAAATATATATTGAGGTCACATCCTTTCCACACCGAACCGATCACAATTCACATATCTCAAACCTAATAGAATGGTGTTTTTCGCCGAATCTCTGCACCCAGTTCAGTCGCCGGCTCCATGGAAGGCCACTCAGGCACCTAAAGCCGTGCCCAAAGTGAAATTTCTTACATTGTTCAAGACCAAGTCAGAAAAAAGATGACACTTTCTTGCACCCCCCCCTCCCCCATGAATTATTTATTAGAGATTGATTTATCATTTTCCCTTTATTTATTGTATTATTTATTGTATGAACTATTATTATTTCATGAATTTATTTATTTTTTTGCATTTCGGATAAACTGTCGTACCTTGGACTCGTCTTTCACGCCATCGGTCTCAACTCCACCACTGACGTCCACACCAATACATCCAGGAACTTGTCTGGCTTGACCGACGTTCTCGGGTGTCAGTCCACCCGCAAGCACAAAGCCTTGTGCTCCATTTAGTTGAGACCAGTCCAACACTTTGCCATCACCGCCTTGCTCGCTATCCACAAGAGGCAATGCACCGCACTCCTTGGTGGTGTTTACGCTTTGGATGAAATTTGGAGTTCCAGGCACCAGTCGGCGGATTACGGGCCCTGGCAGATCAGTGAGCCAGGAATCAGGCTCGCTGCCGTGAAGCTGAATGACATCGAGATTCAATGCTTTTTTCAGCTCTAAAACCTCGTCGAACGGTTGGTTACGCACTACACCAACGAGTTTGGGCCGCGGTTCGCTCAAACTGTGGAGGTAATCGCTGAGCTCGCGAGCAGCAGTATGATCTATGGTTCTTTGGCGGTTGGGCACGAGTATTATGCCTATATAGTCTGCTTTTTCTTCAATTGCCGGCTTGGCGTCTTTTAAACTCTTAATTCCACACACCTTCACGAACATTATTTTTCAGGTAGGGCTGGGGAGAAAATACCAAACTGCTCATGTCCTGGGAATCCGCGACCAGGGTGCTCTACTCGGAGTTACGCACCTTAGAGCAGGTCGAGGCACTTTCAGAATTCATTTCCCAGCAGTCAAAGGTGATTGCGCGGTTTTATGAACCTGAATACCGGGAACTCCGGCCAATTATCTCAAGGTTCGTTAGCAGGCTGTTCGAACTATTCGAGCAGAAGGTCGACTTGGAGGGAGAGGTCAACGTCAAACTGGCCGAGGCCGTGGAAAAGGCGGTGGACTTGCTGGTCCCGAAGGAGTTCTTCAAGGGGCTGTTTCACTACGCCCTGAATGATGCCGATGAAGTCCTTTTGGAGTTGGTGTACTCTTTGTTGTTTTCAGAAATAACCTTCAACAGCCCGCAGACCAGTTTATGGTTTGACGAGTGCCTCAGTGCGATGAAAAATGGAGTGGAGTTTCCGCCTTTGGCCCGGGCACTAAACGTTCTCGCCAGTGTGCAGTTCCTCGACGTAGGTCAGGACTGGAAAAGTGTCCAGCCCAGATCGGGTCTTTTGGCTTCATTGGATTCCTCAATAACGAAGTGTGACGAGGCCTATTTGCAGCTCGTTTGGAATTTGGCGTTGTTTTTTATGGCCCAGCAGCACTATAAATTCGATACTGAAAGTGACGGTGGAGCCGAAATTGAAGCGATAATGGAGCGCTTACAGTCTCAATCGGGCAGGCACTGGTCGGCTGTGCTCCAAGATACTATTCAGATGAACGTGGGCGGGATCAATGACGTTATAGACGCTTTGGTAGTGGTTCGAAGCAGCCAAAGTTTGAAGATAGTGAGCCATCAGGTGCTTTCGCAAACAGTGGCCGACGTCATTTCTTGCCTAGGCCGAATCTCCAAACCAACTGAGGCTCTGTGCACCTCGCTGTCACTGGCGGTTCGGGACTACCCAGATCTCACGGAGCAGGTCTGGACAGCCCCGGAGGAGGCATTGCTCATAAAATCGAAGTGTCCAGCCAGCTTTAATGAGCTCATTTTGCTGGGACAAACAATGAGTGCCGAGAAACGAGTCGAGTTCTTTAAGGAGATGAACACTTACGTCTGTGAGGTGGGGGTAGAGTCTCTGGACGTCACTGAGGCTCTGGATTTGAGCATTATTGGTCAAACGGTTCGAAACACAAAGTTCGTCACAATTCTGCCACCGCGAGTCAGCGACAAGCAGGGAATGCTCGATCTTGATGTCGGAACCAGGGGAACAGTGCTGGGCTACGATGGCACCGAGTGTCTGGTGATGTGGCACTTCACCTACAATGGATGGTCTCTAATCGGACGAATTTTCGAAAATTCTAACCTAATTGAGGGTTCCGAGTGGCAGCAGCCCACTTTGGAGACCCTTCGCCTCATTCAGGGATGTGCGACTGATATTTCGGCTCTTGTGGCACTTTCTTCAGGCCTCGAACGGGGGGATATCGTTGATTTGGTGGGTAATCGCTTGAAACAGTGGATGCACGAGGTCCAACAGCCGCTGGCAAAGCCCACTGCGTTCAAGCTTGAATGCATCTCCGTCGCATTTGACTTCCTTGCTGCAGTTGCAAAGATCGATCCATCTCGGATTTGGGTCTTTATGGGGCAGACATGGACCAACAACAAGTATACTGTTGAGGGTGTTTGGAAACTAATGCAGCAGGTGTGGCCCACGTATGACAGTAAGATCGTACTACACGTTAATGTGGCCACAAACATGGCGTCGTTCTTTTTGTCGTGCTTCATTGGCTCAGAGACGCTTGACCAGACGGTATTGGCCGGACTCAGTTTGATCCTTCCGGCCAGCCAGCTGCTCCAGGAGAACTTCCTGTCTCCTTCTGAACTTCGCCAAATCGCAATTGCCCCGCTAATGGCAAACTTAGATAAGAAGGAGGTCCTTGATTTCTGTATCCTGTGCCTCGAATTAATTAGCAAGCTGCACAAAAACGGTATCCACACCTCTGGCACATACATGTCAACACCAGCAAGGCAGCCAATTATCAGCCATCAGCAGGCATACATTGAAAAGCACCTTTTTGCACAGTCAAGCAAGTTGGCAACTATATTTCTACAAAATCCGGACTTAAGGCCTTGGATTCTCAACTTGTGGACAATGCTTGTGGAGAACCCGGATGCGCCGTCGCTCCTAGCATTCCTCAGCTCTCAACAGGCAAAAGACCTCAAGGCTGAATTTGCCAGTATTGCAGCCAACAAAATGGAGTCGGTAGAGACCGTTGGTGACCTGGCACAGTTCCTCGCGGCCTCAAAACGTCAGGAGGGGCTCCTGGACCTGTTGCGGACCTCAATTATGCCTTCGATTGAGAAACGTGTTCCTGCAATCGAGGAGCCGGTTGCTCGTCGCGGCATCATTGAAGCATTAAAGCTCAGCGAAGTCGCTTTAAATACTTTGACTATTGAGAAATTGGGCGAAATAGTCGAGTTAAGTGACTCTGACCCAAAGTTCACCAGTTTGAGAACAGCTGCAATTGAGCTTCTTACACTTCAGCTCAAGATTGACGCAAAGAACTTGGAGTCATTCGTGGCCAAAATCGCAACTTTGACCCCTAAAATAGCTTTTGGTGCGGTGAATGAGTCAATGCTTATTGCATGGTGTGCATTGATAGCCGCAGCCTCCTCGAAGGCTGAATATGTCTCAAAACCGCGCAAACTTGACTGGGCTCGCAGGCTTCTGGAGGGAACAAGTATTTCAAACTTCGAACGTTCAGAAGAGGTGAAAACTGAAACAGCGATGTGTGTTGTTTATTCCAACAGTGGACCTTCTGTGGAAATTCTTAGACTGGTTTATCAACAACTACATGATCTCACATCAAACTCCTTTTGCGGTCTTGCTTCCTCCGTAACTCGCTCAGTGCCTCTTTTACAAATAGGAGCACTCATTCTCGCAAAGTTCACCTCGTTGGAAGAGGGTGAGGAGCTACCCCAACTCATTTGCGACATTTTAGAAGTAGTTGCGGTGAAGCAGGTCCAGGTATACGGCTTGATCGAATCTTTTTTGAAGCCACAACTTGTGATTGTGCGTGAGTGCTTGAGGCTCTTCAAGGATAATATTCCTTCAAGAATTGAGCGAATCATAGCCGAAACTGCCACCGATCTCTCTATTCTACGCAAATATAATGAGGTTCCTACGGAGAATGCTCCGTTGGGTGAGCTTCTGTTGGTCTACATCCAGGAGTGGCTGCCTATTGGCAGCTGCACTGAGAGCTTTGTTCGTTGTGGGCTTATCAATGGTTTGCTTGATGCACCTTTAAGCCGCTACATTCAGGCAGGCAATGTGGTTTCATATGAAAGGCCGGGTTTGCACTCATTATGGCGTAATGGTGTGCTCCCAGTTCTGCTTCGTTTGCTCTCTGAACTAGAGGAGAGAGTTGCTGCAAATATCTGGCTGGTGGTTGGTGCATATTCAGCCCAGTTGGCTACTTGCATTGAGCAATGGAAGTCGGGACCGATAAGTTTGGCTCTTATTGACGAAACTACGTTGGTATACGCCTTAATTACACAACTGAAAAAGTGTGATATTAATCCTTATGATGTGGTGAATGTTAAGTTCGACTCTGAGGATCTTCTTAAAACAGTTGAGTTCTTGTTGAATCATCAAAAGTACCTTTCAGAGAGGTTATCTCGTGGTGAAGAAGTTTCCACCGTTGTTGAAGCCATGAATGACTTAAAGGAGATCATGAAATCGCCCTAAGTTTTCGACTAACCAAACTATTGGAAAAGACTGGACTTGCTCTCACATTATATTGGAGTTTCTAAATTAATATTGACTCTCTATTATAAGTATATTTAACGTTTACATATAACACGATTTAACAAAATTTACGAAATTATACATGTAAAGTAGCTTGCGCATCGAAAGTATTGGGCGACAAACAAGCATATCATTTACAATAAGCACCTAGGATATAGTTAAGAAATAAATGAAATAAATAGCAATTATCCCGGCATATAATCAAACATAATAAATTAAAGCGATGGAGAAATAACTAATAAGCTAGTATGGGGACTGGTTCTCTACAGTTAGTGGATCGAACGCCTAAACCAATGGATCTATCCCATAAAGTGAAGTAGCATCTAAAAAATACGGTATGTGAATTCGAAATGGCGTATTCTTTTGTTTTCTTTGAAGATCCAGGCACCGTTTCGTTAGGTTGTACATACATGCTCCTACATGAAAAGGTATGAAATTAGCGACTAACTACATACAAACGCTCTAAACCTAAAATCAAAACGCGTACATATCCTTTTTCATCACTAGCAGACTCATAGCAAATCCTCTACACTTATTGTTTGTGCTGAATAAATTGACGCCGAGAATGTGCCTTACCCTATTAGCATTGTTGTTAAATAAAGTATAGCCTTACTAATTCTTGTTTAACCTTTTAGGTAAAAGGGGAACACGAAGTATCCCTTACTATTATGATTTAAACACCCAGTATAGTTTTAAACACACTAAAATACACGTCAAAAGGACCAAAAACAGCGTTGTGACTAGTGTGTGACAGAGATATTCAACACACCCTAACATCATAAGGCGGTATGCTGCATATCTCTAAGTAAAAATAGGTTAGGGCACCATTCAGAGCCTTTTTCCCGCGTAGAAGGTTGCAGGATCAATTTGTGCAACCTTACACACTTCCCAGTATACATTTCGTTAATCGCCAAGCGGACCTGTATTGCGGATTCTCTGTGTTCACCACCCAATAATCCTAATATATTTCGCATCACAGAGCATATCCGATACATGATAACACCTAATTCGACTGATTTTGAGATTCCCGAACGGGTTGAACGTGCTCGTACTCCCAAAGGTTTCAGTCTTCACTTTAAATCACCGAGCATTGATTCATCGCTACCAAATACACCTCCTCTTGGCCCCACTGGGTGGTTAGAGTCTGGGAAGTTGCTTGATCAGTCCATGGATCTACGGGTAAGACTGCTTTCAGTACAGCAAAAAATGGCCATACGAGCCCGTAATGAGAACGATAAAATATTCAGAGAGCTTGGAATCTCTCCAGAGACTGAGATAGGCCCCATGTCTCCTCCACTCGAGCATAGGCGCTCGCCGTCATATTCCGGAACTCCGTCACCCATCACTCTAGAGAACCGCAGGCGCAGTATATTAAGTGATGACAGTAACATAACGTGCAATGAAGATAGCTGGGACGAAATTGAAAGTTTGGATTCCAAAGACATCAGGAACTTCGACACTGACAGCATTTTCCGCACGTCCGTGGTACAAGGACTCAATATCAAAATCGTAAACGAGAACCCGACCCTTCTGGAGGTCACATCCCATCTTCTTAAAGATTTATATCTGCTTAGCCGGCTTTTGATGAAATCATCTACATTTTGGCTAATATCTTCTGCGATTGTGGTACTCGCCTGGGCTGCCAACGAACTATTTATTTAATTACATTCATCAATATCAAAATTACATTCAATCTGAAACATGTGTGCTTTAAACACCAAAAAAAAGATTTTCGAACACGAGAAACTAATACATAATAATCTATAACCATAACACTAATGAATGGGAATGCCTTAGAGCCTGTAAAGTGTTAGTATGATGCTCATTGTGTTCGACCGAAGCCGAAATGCGATGCGATTTGATGCTATGCGATGCGATGTGATGCAATGGTACTTACTTGTTGAATGAGGAGGTGGAGAAGTCCAGAGCCTTCTGGATATTCGCCTTGAGTCCCTCCAATGCGATTTTGACTAGGTCTCGTTCTTTTGGGGAGATCTCGCCCAAAATGTTCACAACTTTCTCAGCACCGTCGGGTCCAAAAACCACTGGGAGAGCAAAGTAGTCTACACCAAGCTCATTTCGGATTTTGTCACCACCTGGGATACCGGAGAGATGAACATATGTAACAGTTTCGCCCTTCTTACCCTTAATACCGTCCAAAACAAACTGGGCAAAGCGGAAACCGGCGTATGCCATGGAAAGAGTGGCCGACCCAGTGCCGGCCTTGGCCTTGACAACTTCGTCTCCACCGAACTGGATACGGTTGATCAAAGCATCCTGCTTCTCCTCAGACAGTGAACTGACTGAAGGATGTGAAAGTGAGAGAAGTGGAACAATTGTGGTGCCACTGTGGCCTCCGATGATCGGAACCCGGACTTCCTTGGGGTGGGTTCCAGCAAGCTCACCAATGAATGTTTTGGCCCGAACCGAATCCAAGGTAGTCACACCAAATACTCGGCGAGGATCAAACACATTGTGCTTTTTAAGGGTCTCAACTGCCACGGGGACTGTGCTGTTAACGGGGTTGGAAATGATAAGCAAAAAAGCTTTTGGGGCGTATTTAGCAACTGCTTCCACAATGCCAGCAACAATGCCAGCATTAATCTTAAACAAATCGTCACGAGTCATTCCGGGCTTGCGGGGGACTCCAGCAGGAATCAGCACAAGGTCTGCTCCAGTGATTGCTTTAGCAAGTCCGTTGTTTTCAGGCAAATAGCCTTCAACCTTGCTCGCTGTGCTAACATGGGAGAGATCTGCAGCAACACCGGGGCTGTTTACTACATCGTAGAGTGCAAGCTCGTCAATAAGCGGAGACGACTTGAGAAGGAGAGAAAGAGGTTGGCCAATTCCGCCAGCTGCGCCAGCAACCACTGCTTTTACCATTTAATTGATGCGTGTTAGATTTATAAGAAGCTTTCAAAGTATGATCGAGTAGATGTGTGAACTCTCAATCCGCTTTTTCTGTGACCGCAAGTGGGCCTGGCTTCCTTAAATACATTTCGTGCGTGCGGGGTTTTGTGAGTGACGTTACTGGGCAGAGGAACTGTCCCAACACCGGATGAGCCCATTAAAGGGTAAGGAACTAGCGGGGCACAGAAACGTGGGTTTGCCATACGAGATGCCCCCAATTGCAATAATTACGATGATATAATACGGCACTATACCTCGGACCTGTAATTGGTAGATAAAACAAGCCCAATCATACTCACCCTCCATTCCTCATCAGATTTATAATGATCAGCCGAAGTATCGGCTAGTGTCGGCAATACAACAGGCTTACTTTTTAATGTTCTTAACCTTACCTTCTTGCATATCCGATATGAAGAGTACCGGTGACTGTGTATAGGGTTAACTGCTTGTTCAACAATGATGATTACTGCTTGGGAATCGGTTGAGGGTCAATAGCCACACAAGCCAATGTGGTTAATACTCCCTAATACTGTGTAATAATTAAGTATATACATCGTATATGACCCTCATAAGGGCTAAAATCAGGACCTTTTAAGGGCGGATGTTCCGAGAGAGAAGGGGAGAGGGGATGATACTTTGAATCTGATACTGTATATTTCAGACCTTAAGTTGTATGAAATCAATAATCTAAATAAAAAGTGTGGGTGGGGATACCCCAATTGTGGGAGCGGGCAAGAATGAATAACAGCAAAAAAAATGCATACTAAAAATTTTCAAGCGTGATTAACGCAAATATATATAATATTAATCAAACCGGTTTATAAACTAACAAACCAATTTAAGCGGAAGCCTTCTCAAGAGCCTGGCCCTTGATAATGGCAGCCTCAAGCTCGTCATCCTCAGTCTTCTTGGCAATAAGGTCCTTGCTGCTGAAAGGAGTAACCTGGACCGACTTGGCGGGCTGGTTGAAGTACTTGTTCTCCTTGGTGAGGAGCTCAATGCCCTTATCAGTCTTGACAACACCGAAAGCGTGGCTGTTGGCGAAACCAGAGGCAGCCTTGGTGTACAAAGCAGTAGAGTTAAGAGGCTCGGTAGAGTACTGAACACCGCCGTAAGCAGAACGCTTAACGAGGTAGTTAGAGTTGCTGCGGGTGATCTGCCAGATAAGGTCGTAAGAAACGTTGGACTGAGACATCTTTATGCTAAACCTATCGGTATACGGGGCTGACTTGGAAACCACTCTTTCAATATTGCTTACCTCACGATGAAAAATTTATAGCAGTATACTGTAACCAAACATAATACACTGAAGCCCTAAATATAATAAGCAAAGCCAGGCAGAAGAGACATAAGGAAGCCCCTGGGTCCCGAGCTCAGAGAGTCTAGTTCAATTAAAAAATAAATTAAAAACAATATAATATATATTCTTATTCTTCAAGAGACTGAAGTTTCACGAGCTCAGCATAACGGCCATTGAGCGAGAGGAGCTCCATGTGCGTCCCTTGCTCAACAATCTGGCCCTTATCAAATACGTAGATAATATCGGCCTTTTGAATGGTTGACAATCTGTGTGCAACAGCAATTGTGGTGCGGCCTTTAGCAGCCTCATCCAATGCGGCCTGAACCACCTTCTCCGACTCGGAGTCAAGAGCAGAGGTGGCCTCATCCAGAAGAAGCACCTTCGGGTTTCGAATTAATGCACGAGCAATAGCAATGCGTTGCTTCTGTCCACCACTCAAAAGGGAACCACGAGATCCAGATACGGTGTTGTATCCGTCTGGTAAAGACATGATGAAGTCGTGGATATTGGCCTTACGAGCAACGCTATGAATCATCTCATCAGTCACTTCACTTTCCTCACCAGGCCAGCCCAAAAGGATATTCTCTCGAATTGTGCCACTGTAAAGGATTGGTTCTTGTTGAACAAGCGCAATGCACGAACGCATGGCCTGGAGGTTGTAGTTGCGTACATCCTCTCCATCAAATAGCACCGCACCCTTCTGAACATCGTAGAAACGTTCAGCAAGACCAATTGTTGTAGACTTACCACATCCCGAAGGTCCAACCAAAGCAATATACTGACCCTTTTTAACGGTGAGATTAAGTCCAGCCAGTACTGGCACCTGGGGACGAGTGGGGTATCTAAAGTGAACGTCCTTGAGCTCAATATCACCTCTAACGGTTTCGAGATCAGGAACAATACCGCTCGTATCAGTGACATCAATGTCAGGCTTAGCAGTCATTAAACGGTACACATTTCCAGCAGCCTCCTTAGCTTTACCCATATCGGGGGCATAACTGAAGATCTGACCAGCAGCCTGAGCACCTAAGGTGATACACATGAACACAACGTAGTACTGCAAAACACCGACCTGGTTCTTACGCATGCAGGTAGATCCCCACCAGAAAATAAGGGCAATGACCCAAGGAGTAAGACCCTGCGAAAGTCCGTAAAGAATAGCGGAACGACCAACAGCGATCCGAGATTCTCTAATCTGCTTCTCAATTGCAGCTGCATACTTTTCAGAAACGTCATCCTCACGAGTTAAACTCTGAACTGTACGGACTGCACTGGTGAATTGGGAGGCCATGGCACCCGATCCCTCATAAACTGCCCGGCCACGCTCCTCGAGCTTCATCATCACCTTGACACGGAGGAAACCACATCCCAACAGAATTGGAACAGTGGCGAGGGCAACTAAGCCGACACGCCAACTATAGGGAATACCAGTGGCAATGCCTCCAATCAAGGTGGTCATCGACTGCATGATTTGTCCCATAGTAGCACCACCAAGACCCTCAATGGCACGAGCCTCTTTGGCCAAAATAGCCGTAAGAGCACCGGGACTGCTACTGGCGTGATCGTAGAAAGCGATATCCAGACGAAGCATCTGCTTGAACAAGTTCAATCGTACTTCACGCACCAAACGGTGTGACGACAACGTAATTAGGGACATACCAACAATCGTACTGATGAAGGAAACACATCCAATGAAGAAGAACCAAGCAGTGAGTACATTAATGTTATGGCGCATCTCTGGATACAGGGCTTTCGGTACAATAATCGCCCTAATAGTGTGACCAGTAACCTGACCCATAGCAGAGTAGCAGTAGCCAAGAACAACCATCCAGATCGCACCAACAAATACCATCCAATGCTCCTTCTTGTTCATTTTCCATAGAAGTCCAATAAACTTGCCTACGTTACCGCCAGGAGGTGGCCTAATTCCCGGAATATCTTCACCAGTCATATTATATTCGGTAGCGTCACCATTCGTTTTCGTCTTTTCTGCTTCAGCACCCAGGAAATCGTCTTCTTGAACCAACAAACCGGCGCTCTGATTTTTGTTTTCATTGAGGCCGTCTGTGTTCACAGTGACCTGCTGTGAATCAACCAGTTTCTTGTAGTAGCCCTCACGCTGCAACAGCTCATTGTGAGTGCCCTCCTCGAGGATCTCACCCTTGGACATAACCACAATCTTATCAGCATCTTTGATTGTTGAGAGACGGTGAGCAATTACGATTGTGGTACGATTAACACTGGCACGATCTAGTGCCTCCTGAACAATACCCTCAGACTTGGTGTCTAACGCAGAGGTAGCCTCGTCGAGCAGTAAAATCTTGGGATTAGAAACAATGGCACGAGCAATTGCAATGCGCTGCTTCTGTCCACCACTCAAAAGGAAACCACGGTCACCAACATTAGTGTCAAATTTCTCGGTCAAAGTCATAACAAAGTCATAGGCATTGGCTTCACGGCACGCTTGTTCAACCAATGCGCGCTTTTGTTCCTCAGGAGCATTTTCGTGCTCCGTACCAATAAGTCCATAAGCAATATTTTCATAAATTGAGTCAGAGAACAGAGTTGGTTCTTGCTGAACATACCCAATCTGTTGACGAAGCCACTTAAGGTCCAAGTCAGCAATTTCGACTCCATCCAGGGTAACACTACCCGACATAGGCAGATAGAAGCGTTCAAGAATTCCCACAATTGTACTTTTACCCGAACCAGACATACCAACCAAGGCAACTGTCTTACCTGCAGGTACAGTGAGGGAGAAATTGGGTAGAACCAGTACATCAGGGCGACTGGGGTAACGGAAGTAAACGTTCTTCAGTTCAATTTGACCCTTGAGATCACTAATGGTTTTACCATCCTCCTTGTTCGAATCAATGATCGGGACACGATCAATAGACTCATTGAGCGACTTACAGGCAGCAACACCCTTAGAAACAAATCGGATATTCGGGGCAACGTTACCCAGCTGGAAACTGCCAATAAGCATTGCAACAATAACACAGATAACGTCTCCAATTGATCCCTTTCCGTCCTTAATAATGCGTGAACCCTCCCAGTAAGCCAAGGCGTAGGTGAAGAACAAGGCAGCCCAAATACACGAAAGGAAGGCCGCTAAAGTAAAACCAGACTTCTCAGCCGGCTTCAGTGCCGATAGAAGCACCTTGTCAAACTTTGCAACCATTCTGTCCTGGGCACCAAAAGCAACAGTACTACGAATTGCGCTCAAAGCCTCTTCGGCCACAGTGCTTCCTGCAGTATAACGATTGGAACTGAGCATCTCAAACTTAACCATGAAGCGAGCACCAAAGCTCATAACAAACATGTTGAAAAACACAACACTCAACAGAATGCATGCAAGTTTCCACTGTTGAGTAAAAGAAATAACAATAGCCGTGATGAAGGTGGCAATACCCTGAACAATGTTTCCCAACTTTTCACTAATGGCCTCCTGGATACTGGCGGTGTCATTGGTGATGCGTGTTGAAACGTAACCACTGCCAACGACGTCGAAGTAGGCAATATTCTGGCGAATTACCGACTTGAGGTAGTTCTTTCGATACCTACCAGCCAATATTTCACCCATTTGCACCAACACATAGGACTCAATTATACTCGAAACGAGGATGCCGACGCCAATGTAGACGAAGTAAAGTGCATTGTGATCCACCTGGTGCTGGAAGGAGTTATTTGACAAACTCTTGTCGGCAATAAACGAATTAAAGTTGTTGGAGATAGCACCTACAACCAAGGTGAACATGGGCAAAGCCACACCATGAACAGCTGCAAAGAAGATACCGATGAAAACAATGAACATGTCCTTCTTTTCCGCAAACCTGTAAAGAGTCATGATGTTCGCACTCGGAGTGGTGTAAGATGTTTGAGCACGAATGATCGCTGCATCCTCGGGATCAAGTGCTTTTAGTTTCTCCTCAAGTGCATCCTTTTCGTCCTTTTTTACTGCTTTAGGCTTCTTGTTTGCCTTCTTACGCTTAAAAAAACCGGCTTTTTCCGCTGGTCGATCTTTATTCCCAAGAGAATCGCTACCCATACTAGACGAGGAAACACTCTTGTTTCCATCTGTGGTAGAGTGTGTACCAGCCATCTTCCTGAATTTCAACTAGATCAGTACTTTGAGGCTGAGTTAGAGCGGTTGGTATCACTAGAAAAACACACTAAGGGTATTACCCTAACATTTAGAGAAAAATAAACTAAACTTTGGTACGATCTATTTTTTACAATTAAGATTTGAATCTATGATTATACACGGAAACTTCGGTTTTCACGTCTCCGAAGTGCTTTAAATGACTCGGTATTAACAATCTCCATAGCAGCCGAAAATACTGATGATCTGTCTGCAGATATGGGGTTAGGTGATTACCAATATTAAAAATTTCGGCTATGAACGGAGATTTTCTGCATTTACGGATTGAATGAATAGCATATTTTATTTATAACGTCAAGATAAAATTATATAGCCACACTGCGATATGAGTTTTTGGCAGGCTGGATTGCTCAAATGCCACCAAACACCTTCGAGGACCGATGATCTGAGTGCAGGTGAAGGGCTAGGTGATTACCAATATTATAAATCTAAAAACCACGATTGTGAACAGAGAGATATTTAGAGAGATATAGTTGACTGGCACATGAGCAAAGATTATTTACAGCCTATATGGCCTGAAGAAAAATATTATTACCCTTACTTGCTTAACAGTAGTAGCAGTAGTATTAGTGTTAGTAGTAGTTTGCCACACCTAAACGCGTAGTTGATAGAACGCGTTTAGGTTTCTAAAAACATTGTACAGGAAAAATCTCAGTTGGGAAATAATAGCGTGCAATTGTAAGCGTTGCAATAGTAAATTTACAGATTTGGTTAATGGAAGTTGGTATCATATGTAGTATATATGTGTTTTAGCAGCTAAGATCGAACTTTGGTTGTCCGTTATTGTCAAGGATACCCCAGTGCTTCTCTACAGTGGCTTGGCCAGAAGACTCGGGTTTCCAGCTCTCGTCAAATGCCTCAAAAACGAATGTGTCAACACCCCAAGTACGAAGAGCACAGATGCCCTCCTTCCAGAACTGCTGAGCGTTCTCGGTACTGGGAGTAGCAGACTCGAAGTTCTCGCCATCAGTAGGCCAGCCGGTCTCACCAACCCAAACGTCGATGTTATCAGAGCCTTTAGTGATCTGAATCTGCTGGATGGCCTGCATGATGTCATCAGAGAAGGAGTAACTGGCGTTCTGCATGGTTTGACCCTGCCAGTAGGAGAATGCATTGGCGAAGACGAAGTCGCAAGCCTGGATGGCAGGAGCGTTACCACCATCAACCCACAGGTTCCAAGAGTCAGCAGTGCCAACAGGAACCGAGCTGTAGCTCTGGCCGTTAGAGTCCTTGATGTTGGAAAGAAGCTGCTTGATGGTCTGGATCTTGGACGCGAGCTCATCAGCGGTCATGTCTTTACGGTAAAGGGCCTCGGAACCAACAGTAATACCGCGGATGCTATCTTTAGAAATGGTGGGGAGGTAAGTCTGGAGAGCCTGCTGCTCAGCGGCGAAGTGAGCGTCGTCAGTGGGCCAGACGCCGAGGAACAACTTGAAGTTCTTAGCAGCGAGAGCAGGACCAATGTTCTGCAAGGTGTTGCAGTCGCTAGCAGCGTAGACTCGGACAGTGTTGGTGTAGGACGAAAGAGTCTGGAAATCAGACTCGTAGTCGGAAGTTTCCTTGCACTGACCGTCAGAGTTACGCTTAACACCAAGACAGAGTCCAAGCTCACCTGTAGCTTTAGCTACAGGGATACTAGCAAGAAGGGTAGCCACAAATGCAGAAGTTCTCATTGTAAGATGTCAAGAAGGAATGTGAGATGTTTACTCGTTTGTAAATATTCCAGCATGCTTAGGTAATGAGGCTGTTCGCGCAAACCATCCTTGCATTCCTAAGACCATCCCGTTTTAAACACCATAAACCTGCTGGTTTGAATAGAAAACTTGATGGGAGATATAACGTGTTATTTAATTTCATACTTAAACTTTTGGGGTTTTTATGATCTCGTATTAACGTATTATAGAGGTGGTGTTCGGCACGTCTGTTCTATTTTTAGTAATAGACATTCCGATGGGAAGAAGGGTTCACCAGCGAAGAATCATGTACTTTCGGAGCCGCATATGGTCCGATATGGGAGTTTAGTATTAAACTGATTTTGTTCTTTTATTAAGACCTTGATTTTGATTTTGATTTTGATTTTCTTTTATTTTCTATTTTTAATTATTCCTGCACAAAAATGTGCCCCTTTTGGGAACTTGTTTCATGAAACAGGCGAGCATGCAACCAGATGTAAATTGAACAAGTATATAAATCCAGTCCCGCCCACCCATATATTCATCATTTTCTATAGAACAACAAAAATGCAAGCCATTGAATCAAGTGTTATCGACTGGTATCCCGAAATGTCCCAGGCCTGGTCTTCTGTGTACCCCAGAGGCCTGCTCACCTCTACTAAGCCTGGCGGAACTTTCACCTCGCTTCCTAAATCCACCAATGGATACATTATCCGCCGCGACAACGGTACACCGTCTACTGTGATTAATGTTTTTTCTACTCAGGGTGACAAGGCGTACACGATTGAGCGTCGCAACAGCTGGTCAACTTTGTGGGACATGTACTCCTTCCCCCAACGCGAACAAGTCGCTTCCATCAGGTGTGGTCTGTTTAACAGATCTGTTAATTTCCTTAACAAACCTGAGATTCACTCGCGGGCTGTTGGAAAGCCTCGCTTTTTTTACGGTGGCCTTCCCGACCGTAGGTTTTACCTTAATGACGGAGCCCCGTATGAGTGGACCAGAAGCAGCCAATACTTGGAGCGAATCATCAATCCAGGCGGTGGGCGTGAGGAGGAGCGTCAGCGTATTGCACTGACGAGACTGTTACGCCAAGGCAGGTTTGATTGGGAGCTGATTGTGGACCAAGACTTCGACAACGAAATTGCTTTGGCTACAGCTTTCATTTCCATGCTCACGGCATGGACGACTTACCAATCCGTAACTCCTGGCATTAGGTCCTCATAAATTATATAAATTACATATTCATAGTCGTTTAATTATGCTCCATACTCGCACTCGTTTAACTTCGCTTAGAATTTGCGAATTGCTCGTCAGTAAGCTTTTGAGTTTTAACGGCTGCAATCGTACTAAAACGGGGCTTTTAAACGAGCAAATTAAATAGCGTATACCGAACCGACAGTGCTGCATGCCATGCTGCCCTGCTGCGTGAAGCCATGCAGTAACCGTTTTAAGAACGTAAAAGAAACTATATAAATATTATAATTGGGAATGTTTCATCACATCGATCTGACACTATAACATCAAACAATCAACAGTTAACAATTAACAATTAACAATGACCTCAATTTCTGAGTTCACCACACCTGACACTTCCATCGAATCTGTCTTCGAGGAAGATCATGTATCTACGGATATTTTTACCGGCTACGACCATGTAACCTGGTATGTCTCCAATGCCAAGCAAGCTGCCAGTTTCTATTGCAGTCGTTTCGGATTCAAGGAGATTGCTTATCGTGGTCTCGAGACTGGCTCCAAAGACATCTGCTCCCATGTCATTCGTAAAAATGACATCACCTTTATTTTCACGTCTGCCTTGCGTGCCAAGGCATTGCTTCCTGAGAATGCAAAATTGGTTGAGGAGATTCACAACCATGTTACCAGCCACGGAGATGCAGTTAAAGATATCGCATTTCGTGTCAATGACGCAGTTACCGTTTTTTACGCTGCCTTGAAGAATGGTATCGAAAGTGTCCACGCTCCTAAGATTCTCTCTGATAGCAATGGTGAGGTCACTATTGCCACAATCAAGGCAGTTGGCGATACAACTCACACGCTGGTTGAACGCTCTAGGTACAATTCCCAAATGTTCTTGCCTGGCTACGTTTCTCCCCAGAAAATGGAGCCGTACATTGACTCCTACCTCGGAGACACTGGAGTTTACGTGGTAGACCACTGCGTTGGTAACCAAGGCTGGAATGAAATGGCTGCAGCATGTGAGTATTATGAGAAGGCCTTGGGCTTTCACAAGTTCTGGTCTGTAGATGATAAACAGATCCACACCGAGTTCTCTGCTCTCAGGTCTACCGTCATGGCTTCCAGCAACAATCTGATTAAGATGCCAATCAATGAACCCGCCGAAGGAAAGAAGCACAGCCAAATTGAAGAGTTTGTTGATTTTAACAATGGCCCGGGTATTCAGCACTTGGCACTCAGAACAAATGACATCATCGACACCATCACCAAGATGCGCCAGCGGGGAGTTGAATTTATCCAGATTCCTCCTGCGTACTATGACAACTTGAGAGAGAGGCTGAAGCATTCTAAGGTGAAGATTCACGAGGATATTTCGGTAATTCAAGACTTGGACATCTTGGTGGATTTCGATGACTCCGGATACCTGCTCCAGCTTTTCACCAAGCCTCTAAGTGACCGTCCAACTCTTTTCATTGAGATTATCCAGCGTGAAAATTTCGAGGGATTCGGTGCCGGAAACTTTAAGTCATTGTTTGAATCCATTGAGCAGGACCAGATGATTCGTGGTACATTGTAGTCTCAAACACTCATTCCCCTACGCACCTTTTTAATGTGCACAAGATTAAAGTAAATACATATATATAAAATACATTAAATTCTCGCTAAAGATGTTGAAACAGAGTCTTCCAATCGAATATTTTCTGCTCCTGAAGTAACACCATCAAACAGTGCAGATGCATCATTTATTTCGAGCTCTTCATCGTTCAAAACCGAGCTCTGCACCTCTGGCCATGATCCAAATAAAAGCAGAACCTTTTCCGTATTTCTAAGCTCTCGGAGGCTGACTTCTTGGATAAGGGGCTTGGCAGCCTTTTGGGATTTAAACTGTTGGCAAGGAATGAAAATCGTCTGCGAATATCCGTCCGGAACAGTGCTTTGAGTGAAAATCTGACTGAACTGAGAAACTGCACGAACACTAAATCCTGTACCTTCAACAGGTGTTTTCACAACTTCACCCTTGGCAGTATCAAGATAAACCTGGCTGTGTGTCTTAACAGTGGCATCGTTTTTGAGCTTGAACAACCTTGAAAATCCAACATTAACGTATGGAGTTACGGTTGCATCCTTTCTATCCTTCTTGGTGAGTTTTTTCTGACCAGGAAGCTTGCGTTTCTTTTCCCTGGGCATTGCAATTCCCTGGATGATTCGTTTGTTTTCGATTAAACCCGGAATCCTGGGCAGCCTTTTGGCATGCTTGAACTGATTTAGATTCCCAATTGGCTTGAAAATTAGCTTGCGAAGATACGGTGGTGTAATTAGGTACTGCAGCATGTTGGCTGTAAAAACCAAACTTGGATTGCTCTGGTGTGATTTCTTATCTGAAGTTACGGCATCAGGTCCCTTTTCTGCCGGTTCCTCATCCAATCGTATTTTTTTCGGCTGGTTTGATTCCACCTTTTCAACTGATTGAGTGGGTTCTGGTACTGAGGTATCGTATATGACAATTTCCGATACTTTGAAGTAGATGCAGGCCCTAGCAATTTGGTACAGGGTATAAGTGGCTTGTTCTAGCGAGTAGGTACTAGAATTTTCTACCACAGAAGAAGGTATTGCGATAGAAACCATTGAGTAAAAAACCTCTAGAAATAAATTTCAAAAGATGTAGGTACCCTTAACTGCAAGACCACCACAACTTTCCAGGCTCAAATTCGCATGTCCCAAAAGCAAGTAGACATAGGCTCCTTGTCTCTTCAACAGCTCTCAGAAATTCGAAAAAGTCTAGAGGCTGAGGTAGACCACCTCAGTCAGAGTGGTTCTGAACTTAGACAAGCATTAACGAAGTTTCTGGACTGCGGAGACAGTGTGAAGGCCGCTAGCACAAACACCAGTAATGACACGGAAATAATGGTCCCTCTTACTTCGAGTCTCTACGTTCCTGGTAAAATGAAGGATTCCAAGACATTTATCGTTGATGTGGGTACAAACTACTACGTCGAGAAGACCGCTGAGGAGGCCATTGCACTATTTGATCATAAAGTTGAAATACTGAACAAAAACTTAGTTGATCTTGGGAAGCTTTTGGAGGACAAGGTGTTGACTTTGCGTAATCTTGATGCCATCTTCAAAGAGAAGTTTAGAGAAGAACTGGCCAAAACAGAAAAAGAAGCCGATAAAAAAAAATAGTCTACAGAAAAATAGTCTACAGGAAATATCTATTGAGAAATCCCATCAATAATTTTACATACCAACTCCTTTGAAAAACCTATAAGTCAGTTCGACACCGGCGAAAGTGGCTGCATTTGCTGGGAATGAACGGGCCAAGGCAGCTCCAACACCAGGGAAGAAGGCCTTGATTCCTCCACGCCGGTAAATATTGCGGGTTACTTCAGAAATCGATACTGGCACTTCACTTGATTGCAAATTTGATTTAATTGTGTCGATTGGGAACACCGGAACCCACATGGCCACTCCGGCACAACCACCAGCAAACATGATTGAGCCCAAGGAAATGTCTCCATTTGAATCCTTGTTGCGTCTTTTCAGGTATTCGTATGCTGCAAAGTACAAAGCAGACCCGGGTCCATCTCGGGCCAAAGTAGCTAGTGAGCCTCTAAACAGTGACTTCAACCCACCTGTTTTATAAATATGGGTCGCAGCATCGTAGGATCCCGTAAGTTGTCGTTGTCCCTCGGGTAGCTTTCCTTGTCCTTGCAGTTGCAGCACAACCTTGATTCTCTCAAAGGGTGCCGTGATGGCTGTCATCGGAATGGCCGACAGAAAACCTGCAGCAGAGATCTGGGCAATACTCAGCGTCTCAGAAGGAGATGTTCGGCTGATTGATCTTACTAGCTTCTGGCCAACGTCGTAGCCCCAAAATGATACAGCAAACATAGGCGTGACTCCAACTAGTGGTGCACCAACACCTCGGTAGAGTCCCCGAGGACCGTCTTTGCTTAAAATGGCCTTTAGTGCCCCAATTGCGCTTGAACTGGGGGATCCTTTAGTGGCTGTTTGCTGGCGAACTTTTATGAGATCAAATGGATGGCCAACAACTACGGCACAGACACCACCAACTCCACCGGAAGCAAATGCCTTGATCTGCCCAATGACTGGGTTCTCAATAACTTTTGTAGACTCAATTGCAGGTGATATATCTTCTGACATTTGTGAAGAAGGTACCAGAGATGGAGAGTTTATATTGTGGTTGTGGTGCGGAGAAGCTGTCGGTTACCCCGCTTATTAGATACCAATAATGTATTTCCCTACCCTGTCTAACGTTCCCTCCCCCACCAGACCCAGTAAAAAAAGGTTTAATGGCATCTCAAATTGTACATTTTCATTTATATAATTTATTTTCATAACGGTCGTGGCATTGCATAGACTTTATTTTCTGTGTGTTTTTGATTTACCCAATTTAGCGGATTCGAGTAAGATTTGGATTCGAGTACATTTCCAATTTACGGGTTCCAGTTCTTAGCAGATACTCAATCGTGGTGAAGTCCTTTCTGTTGAGGTGCTTGAATCGGAGAAACTCGGCTCGTGTGTAATTTATGAAGTCATTGCGGGCTGGTCCTTTTTTATAACAGGCACGAATACAATTCCGGTAAAGATTTATTGCATCCTTTTGCAGACCACTAAGAGCCTTTTTGGCCATGTGCACAGTAGGTTAAACCGAAGGAGTTAAGTTTCAGTCTCCGGGACCAACATATTAGTAATCGACGCTGCTGAATGAAACCGGGTGAAACTGCGACAATTTAAATGTGGTAATTGAAATCATAAGTTTCCGGTAAAATATGCTTGATAAAAATGGTAATTTGAACAATATAATTGGCTTCTATAATAGTGATCTAACGGATCATCTCTAATTTTTGCTATTTTTTATGTAAATAACCTGCATATCCTCTTCTGTCGGTGATCACAAAAAGGATGAAAAAATTATATGGGTTTGAGAATGGGTAAGGGCAAAAGAAATTTCGACATTGTTCTTAAGTTCCAGTGGCAATACCGATTCTTGCTTTAACTACTACCAATCGCTTCAAAAGAAAGAAATCAAGCAACTAGAACTTATTTAGAAAGATAAAAAATTAAAATGAGTTGATTCTTAAACAATTAACTACATTTACCAGCCCCTTATGCCTTATTTACTGGGTAAGGGATATGCAAGCGCTCCATTAATAACCTGAAAAAAACTTCGAAAAATTTCCATGAAGTGGAATATATAAACACCTCGAACCCCCCACCTTGTTACCTACCCAACACAACCATAATAATGCCGTACGTTTACGTTCCCAGTGACGACGAGACTAAGGAGACTGCTTTCCAGAACAGAATTAACAGTCGCCGTAATAACAAAAAGGCTTTCAAGAGCAGAAACTCTGGCGCAATTGTTAAGGCTCAGCCCAAGCAAGACCGCACTGCTATCCGCAAGTCCGCCCTTAACGAGGAGGCTGCTGAGCTCTTCTCCATCTATGATCAGCTCGCTGCCCTCGACATTGACCAGCTTGTTGGCGATGTCGACTTCCTTAACTTTTCTTTGGATGCCCTGCAGGGCTTAATTGATCGTCTTGAGACTCTTCTCGAGATTGCCTCTGGCAAGGGTCACAGCAAGTTCCGGGCGCGGGTCGCTCTTTACATTGCTCAGGCCAACGACCTTTCGCAGGAGCTCACTGATGTTCTTGAGGCCAGCTACGCTGATGTTGTTGCCTCTGACGATGAGAACATTGAGGACATTGACTTGGCTGACTTCAGCGAGTCTGACTCGGAGGGCGACTGCAACTGCGACTGCGAGGACTCATCATCATCATCATCATCATCTGACTCCTCCTCTGACTCCGAGTCCGACTCTGAGTCCGACTCTGACGAGGAGATTATCATTGAGGAGTACGAGGAGTCTGACGGTGACTCTGACAGCGAGCTCTATGCCGATGCTGACTCTCTCCCCGTGATTGATGTTAACGATGAGAGCCTTGACTCTGATGATGTCAACGAGTTTTTGGCTAATGTCGAGTCTGACGACTCTTCCTCTTCTTCCGACTCCTCCTCTTCTGACTCGGATTCGGACTCTTCTTCTTCTTCCGACTCCGACTCCGATGATGAGGATGATGGCAGCATTGTTTTGTACGCTCAGGATTCTGAGGATGAGAACAGCTCTAGCTCTTCTGAGAGCGAGTCTGATGACGACGTGATCGAGCTCGGTCCTTCTGACGATGAGCAGATCATTGTTTACGGTAACACCAGTGATGAGTCTAGCTCTGAGAGCGAGTCTGATTAAAGTATTTATAGACTGATATTGTATTATTGCTATAATTCATCTCTAATATTGATGATCAATCAGATTTTGTTATCGTATAAAAAAATGTGTTTAACTAAAACAAAACCAAAAAAAGCCATAAAAAAACACCACAAAAACCAAAAAAAAACAAAAAAAAAAAACTAAGATAAAAATTAATATTAAAATATAAAAAAATAGATAGTTAAACATATAAAGAAGAATACACCAAATGCTGACTGAATCATTCAGGAGTTCTATGTGCAAGGTTTATTTATCCTTTAGGTTAAGCTTCTCAAGCTCTGTTTTCGCCTCATTGATTTTGGTTGCAATATAAGGCGATCCGCCCCGATCTGGGTGATTGAGAAGCATGATTCGGCGATGAACATCCTTTAGTTTAGCCTTAGTTAGTGTACTTTCTCTTAAATTCAGAATCTGTAGCGCCTCCTTCTTTCCCATTTTATCGCTAAATCCGCCGATGTAGAAACCCTTTGGGCCAGCCTTAGTGAAAGCCAGCTTCAAAATATAAAGACCAGCTGCGGTGCAGCTCCCCACGAAAAATGGGTGCTCTTTAACGTACTCGTTAAATGTGGACATGAAGAGAAGACTCGGTGATTTTGGGATTGGCTCCTGTACTAGCCGTATATAGTGCCTGAAATTTCTCACCTTTTTTAATGCTGATGTAATTTTTTTCATATTTCCTAGGTCGGGGGATTTTTTTAAAAAAATATTCCACTAAAAAAGTACTACAATGCGTGTAGAGACTTGCCACTTTTGCTCTTCCCCAGTATATCCTGGTCATGGAATCCAATTCGTTCGTAATGATGCCAAGGTATTCCGGTTTTGCCGATCTAAGTGTCACAACAACTTCAAGATGAAGCGTAACCCCCGTAAGCTCAAATGGACCAAGGCATTCCGTAAGTCTGCTGGCAAGGAGATGGTTGTTGATTCAACTTTGGCGTTCAACCAGCGTCGTCATATTCCGGTCCGTTACAACCGTGAATTGGTTGGCCAGACTTTGGAGGCTATGAAGCGTGTTGAAGAGATTCGTAAACGCCGTGAGCGTGCATTCTTCAAGAACCGCATGCGTGGAAACAAAGAGAGACAGCTTGAGATGGATCGTAAGTTGGTTGAAGCTAACCCAGAGTTGCTTCGCCGTCGTGAGGTCGAGCTTAGGCGTGCTGCAGAGAAGGCAGCTCGTGCTCAAGAAAAGGAGGAAGAAGAAGAGAGAATGTCCGAAGAAGACGAGGAATCCGACATGGAAGTTGATATGTCCGATGCTGAATCTCAGTCTGAGGATGAGAAGATCCCGGTTTTGGTGAAGCGTAAGACTAAGAATCGTGTGCGTTTCTAAGTAATTTCTCCACTCTAGACAATAAAACGGCATATTAGGTGAATATTTCATCAAAACTATTAGTATTATTTATTTATATATATGCAGTGAACAGTTAAGTTTCTATTAGTCTTTTTTTCTGCCCTGAAATTTAGGTGAGATGGAGGTGTTCCTTCATCAAGTGCCTGAATGCCCACAACGGCTAGGCCTGTCAATTTTCTGCTGGTTCAGAAGAGCAGAAGGTGACACAGCTGTATTGGAAGATGCTTTCCATTGTGGTGAAGGGACGCTGGTTGAGGCCCAAACAACCGGTGACGTCGTTTTCCCGTTTGATAATTCGCTAACTATGGTAAAAGGGAGGAAAACACGAGAAGAAGGTCTTTTAATTAGTAGTATACAAACAATTGAGGAAGGTTCTGAGCTGTGGAACATCTTAACAAATAACGTACAACGTGAACTAATATTACATCAAACCACAAGGAACCTTAGTATCGTCAGAATAAGAAAACAACCTCCAGATATATAGTTTTTATCATTCATAAAGATATCGCTTCATTACTGGCGTTGGGTGTTATCCTGATTTGAGTCTTCTGGTTTTCTTAATTTTGGTATGGTAGAAAGTTTACCGTCAAAAACACTGTTGGCTGATTTTAGAATACTTTCAATACGATGGTCATTGCTTTGTGACTCATCTAGCCGGGGAATCATTCCAACATTTCCTGGGGCCACCATGTTGGGAGATTCTGACACCGACGGATGCATAGATGATAATGGAGGAAGAATATGCTGTTGCTGAGGCATGTCTATCTGTGTCGAAGGCAAGTTTGAGTACTGCGGGTGGCTCATAACTATGCTAGGGCCAGCTGACGATAATGGTGATTGCTCATTGGGGCTGACTCCCATGGAATTTGGAATAGGGAGTCTGATTGGGGCTTGGCCTGTTTGAGGGTTTTGCGGCTGTGAAGGGTAAAACGAACCCCCGTACATTCCATAAGGAATGCCTGCTGGAAGCATGACAGGCTGTGGTCCTCTTTGCACGATCAAGGGCTGCTCAATATTGTTTGAAGGGATATAATGGTTCCCAACAGGAGGAACAGATGGCCTTGGCGCAATATTAATCAAACCCGGGGGAGTCATATTTTGTTGGTTCTGTCTTTGGGCATAGTTTTGGAATTGTTTCTCCGCATCAGTAGTTTCAGCATGAGAATGTTCACTAAACGAACCACTGCTAGTCATATCATTTGCGGTTTCATCACTCACCTTTCGTTTCTTGCGAGACGGATCACGGAGGTACTCTATAACTGCCTTTGACATCTCCAAGATTGAGTCATGAAGTATACCAGCAGTATTTATGGACACTCTGAGTTGATTCATAATATCCATTGCTGATATGAGGGAGGCCTCAAAGCCGTCAATATCGCAGGTGTGATGCAAAGCATCAGTTTTATACATCGCATAAATGCATGCAGTAGCAGTTTGTGTGATACCATGAACAACAATCCATGGGCAAACAATGTACCCAATCCCGTTAAACTTTTCATATATTTTGAAGCTTCTAAAACAGGCATCAAGAAGAATTTTTGATTCGTTAAAGTCGGGTTCAGGAATTGAAGGAGAGTTTCTGTATAACAACATCCGCGTGTAGAGGTACTGGGCCTCAAATAAATCGGTATCCCAGTCGAAGTTATAAGTGCTTTTATCCCACGGGAGAGAGGAATACCATTCCTCCAATTCAATCGCAAACTCGTCTCTAATAGCTCTCATGACACTTACAGACTCAAAATGCACTTGGTCATAAAGCCTCGACCGAATTCGGTACTGAATTCTACGGATTCCAATGATTTTGAGGAACACCCACTTGTAACTGGGTCGGTCGGGCAATGAAAACGTACCTTTCTTCTGTTGATTGGAGTGTAAAGGACTTGCTTGTTTTGTGAAATGTGATAAAAGCGACGAGGGTTCACTCAAAGACCCCGAAGACGTTATGCTGCTTCGGGTGGAGTTGGCCCTGTCGTTATCGGTATCCATGGTTTCCTTTTCCTTCTGCTCTTCGTTATCGGGAGACAACCAGCTATCGTCTACAGGCGTAGGGAGAGCACAGTCGATGTATTCGTCCGGAATAGAAGTTGGTCTTCCCAAACTTACACATACAAACCTGTCCATGCAATACGCACACCAAAAAAGTCTGCGACGCATATCTTTTTCATACTCACTGAGTGTCTCTAAGTTTTTGTTACGACTATCAATCTCAATTTCATTGATAATGCTCGTTTTTCGCTTACTTTCATTGTACAGGCCCATGTCAATGCACATTCTTATGGCATCTCCTACAGAGTAGTACCACGACCCCGGTGCATATGGGTGCATGATTCCGTATAGAGTCAGAAGAAGCACTGCCTGTAATGTAGTGAACTTCTCACCGTTGCGATACGATCCAAATACCGAAGAGTAATAAGTTAATGCTGCCGAGAAGTACCGCGTACCCAGCACGTTGGTCTCTGGCCCTTCAGCAAAGTTTGTAACACAACCTAGAGCAAAGGTAATGTACAAAAAGAACAAGCATGCTTGAATGTGAGGTTCTGGTGCTGCTGCAAGGGAGTTTCCACAGTCTACCCACCGCCGATAGAACGTGCCCGTTTCGGGCTCTGTAGAGCTGTATTGTAAATCGAGGGCAGTGTGTTTGGAGCATAGCTGGACATTCGGACTCAGTTTTCCATACACTGGTTCAAAACATCTTATTATGAACTGCTCTCGGTGAAGAATTGGGTACCTTGAATTGCACTGTTCAAAGTACCAGCGGATCATTTTTTCGGCCTCATTTTTCGACGGAAGATCTACTGGCAAGCTCCATGGTTTATTTGAGTTGGCTTGTTCATTACTTATATTTTCGGCTTGTTGATTTGTGCCGAGGTTAGTATGGGGGTTCGTCGGGTTTGTGTTTAAGGGTATCTCCAATTTTGTGGTTTGATCTTTAGAACGAACTGCAGAGCTTATCCTTGGTGAATCTGTTATCATATCATCGAATATAGAGCTAAGTAGCTGAGATGTAAGTGAAACTCCAGCGGATAAATTCATATTTGGCAAGGCATTCTCAGGAAATTTGTGCCCCACTGTGAGTCCAGACCGCGCTCTAGACATCTCTAATTCCTTTTCTAGTTGTTGAACTCGGGTCTCTAAATGGTTTAGATAACTTCTGGGCACCTGTCTACCTGAAGCAGGGTCTGTAGTTAAGCATGGCTTCCTGGCTTTCTCACAGTTAGTGCATTTAGGCATCTCTCGGTCACATTTGATCTTACGTGCCTTACACCTGAGGCAAGCATTGAAGCCTTGCTTTGAATCCATATATCCGGCCTATGTCTGTGGTACAAAGGAGGCAGGATCTAAATGGGAACTGCTCCGTATATGACCTAAATACAAAGAATCTGTGCAACTTACCCTTTAAAATCGGCGGAAACACATATCTTTTCCCGCTATCACGTGATCGTCCAATGGGCAATGGGTATGGGCAATATATCATAAATCAGGGTTTGTGTTGCATACTCTTGATGCTAAGCGACAAATAGATGCGTGCTTGAAAAAAAAACCGTTGTAATGTCAATACCAGACGTATTTAGTGCAGGTACAACTGCCGTACACCCACAGTCATGTGCACCCACGATGTCCAAATATCTCAGTTATTAAAATATTAGAATACTACGATTATCTTAAAAAATACATACTGCGTGATAATGATGTAAAATACACCTTACACAGATTCAGTGTTTATACGCTCATAAAAAACATCGAGAGTTTATTACTATGAGTGAAATCAGGACTAATATACTTTGTTTGGTAAGTATTTATGTAATTTGCGCCTTTTTTTTAACTGTCTGCAACATTCAAACCCTATAATCCACAAAGTTTTTGCCAAGAAAAAAAAAACAATGCCAAAACTCTGTGACCTCACATTGGGTGTGAAGTAAGCCTATACGTAATAAAAATTACGTTAGGCTTTAGCGGAAATTTCGGGGGGAGCGACATGAAGCAGGGTGATAATAATGTTTTTTGGCTCTCTGTGCAATATATTTCACTAACATGGTACTTGTCAGTCTATTTTGTGAGACTGCTCGGAGTGTTCATGCACGTTTCCCGAGTTAACATATGCGTTAATTCCGCCACACGTAGAGCCCAGCCGGCTCCGAGCATTACGGAAGCAGGAGTTGGTGTAACAATATTACGTCCAATGCTTGGCTCCGACAGTAACCTGTACGAATGTCTCAGATCCAGTTTTATTCAGTCTTATGAAAAATTTGAAATTATTTTGTGTGTTGCTGATCCAGCCGATCCTGCAATTGAGGTTGCCCAGAGGTTGGTAAACGAGTTTCCAAAAATTGATGCTAAAATCCTCATAGGTATGGATAACTACGGAATCAATCCCAAAGTTTGTAATCTCGTGAAAGGGTACAAAAATGCCAAGTATGACACCCTATGGGTTTTGGATTCTAATGTGTCTATGAATCGTTACGCGTTGCAGCGTGCAGTTCCACTCCTGAAAGGCAGGGTTCAGTTAGTACATCATCTGCCTATTGCATATGCCAGTACCCAACCCTCAAGGTATGGAGGGCTTCTGGATGAGGTATACATGCTTACCGCGCACTCTACATTTTATTCAGGTATTAATGCAGTAGGAATTGCACCTTGTGTTACTGGTAAATCAAATATTTACCGTAGGAGTGATCTAGACTCGAGTACTAACTCCTCATTCGGCTGCGGGTTTCAGCAGTTTGCCAAGTACATGGCCGAGGATCAAATGATTTCGGAAAGTTTGTGGGCACATGGGGGCAGAACGGCTATTGCAGCCGATGGTGCCGTTCAGCCATTGGGGGACAATGTTTCTGTAAGAGAATTTTGGAGGCGGAGAAGCAGATGGATTAGATTACGGAAGTACATGGTGACGTCTGCTACCTTGGTTGAGCCATTCACAGATTGCTTTTTTGGCACGATTGTATTTTCGTACCTAAACGGTTACTCATTCTCGGCTTTTTTCGGCTTGTGTGTATTCTGGATGCTTATTGATCTTGCAAATTACCGGATACTGTTGGGATATACCCAACAGTCATGCCGAGGTACTTTGCAATGGGCAGTCATATGGCTTAGTCGTGAAATAATCGCATTTCCGTTGTGGCTTTGGGCAATGTCTGGCCGAAGAATCTGGTGGCGAAACCATTTCTATAAAATTAATCCCGACCTTGAGGCCGTCAATGCTGATTAGGGAAAAGAAAAAAAGTTATTTATTTATTTATTTATGCTAAATCGTCAGCTTAGTAGTTGGAAGGATAGTACACGTCCTTCAAAGGAATCGAGTTCTCCTTGATGTTACGGGCGGCCACGAAGCGAGTGAGCAGATGCTGACTTCCAGCCTTATCATCGGTACCACTCTTACGAGCACCGCCGAACCACTGCTGGCCAACAACAGCACCAGTGGACTTGTCGTTGATGTAGAAGTTACCGGCCGAGTTCTCGAAAGCATCAGTGAGCTTCTCAATAGCGGCACGGTCCTGGGCAAAGATGGCTCCGGTGAGACCGTACTCGCTGGTGCTGTCGACAAGCTCAATAGTGCTGTCAAGAGCAGCATCATCGTACACGTAGATACCAATCAGAGGACCGAAGTACTCGCTCTTCATGATGCTGTGGGTGGGGTTTGTGGTGGTGAAGATAGTGGGCTCGATGTAGAAACCAGCGGAGTTGCTGAAGTTACCTCCAGTCAAAAGCTCAAGCTCGGGGTCCTCCTTGTGGGCAGTAATGGCGCTAGTGACCTTCTCAAACGAACGGTTGTGGATAACCGGACCCATGAAACTGGTGAACTCGCTGGGCTTCAGGGAGTTGCCCTGGGTGAGTGACTTGGTCTCCTCAACAAGGATCTTCTTGAATTCGGGCCACAGGCTCTTGGGAACATAGGCACGCGAGGTGGCGGAGCACTTCTGGCCCTGGTACTCGAAAGCACCGCGAACAGTGGAACGGGCAGCGTGGCCCACATCAGCCGAGGGGTGGACAAAGTGGAAGTTCTTGCCACCGGTCTCACCAACAATACGGGGGTACGAGCGGTACTTGGGGAGGTTGCTGGCGATCTGCTGGTAGAGGGTCTGGAAGACATCAGTGGAACCAGTGAAGTGGAGACCAGAGAACTCAGGGTGGTTAACGACAACCTCGGTGACCTCCTTGGCATTACCAGGCACAAAGTTGATGACACCGTCAGGAAGACCGGCCTCCTGGAATGCCTCGAGAACCTTGTAGTTGGAAAGCACAGCGTTCTCACTGGGCTTCCACACGACACTGTTACCCATCAAAGCGGGTGCAGCAGTGAGGTTACCAGCAATGGCGGTGAAGTTGAATGGGGTAACAGCGTAGATGAATCCTTCAAGTGCACGGTACTGAACACGGTTCCAAACACCGGCAGCGTTGCGGAGAGGCTGCTGCTTGTAGAGCATCTCGGCATACTGGTTGTTGAATCGCAAGAAATCGCTAAGCTCGCAGGTGCAGTCGATCTCTGCCTGGTATGCATTCTTGCCTTGGGAGACCATTGTAGCAGCGAGGTGGTCGTAACGGTACGGACCGGTGATGAGGTCGGCAGCCTTGGCGAAAACGGCCACACGGGCATCCCAGGGGACCTTGGACCACTTGGAGCGGGCAATCAAGCTGGCCTCAATGGCACTCTCGATGTGTGAGGGCTCAGCACGGCTCATGATAGCCACAGGTTTGCCATCGTAGGGGCCAATCTGGGGCTTCTTTTCGGTGGTGAAGACCTGCTTGCCTCCAATTACAAGAGGAATCTCAGGAGGGGGGGCGCCAGTGAGCTTGGCAATAGCGTCCTCAAGCTTGGCACGCTCAGCGGAGCCTGGGGCGAAGCTCTGAACTGGCTCGTTAAAGGCCTCGGGGACCTTGTAAAGGCCAGACATGTGCCTAACATTAGAGTAGATTTTGGAATAAGCCTTCTGACGAGCAAGCATTTTATTGATGTAAAAGAAAATAAACCTTGTGTGGGGAGGCGAATTTATATTCTTAAGGATAAGAAAGAAAAGTCAGCTTATCACAACCCACTGAAATATCTTGATCTATGATACCTAGCCCTTAGATTTGTGGACCTCTACCCGAGCAAATGTTAGACCAATGAAGCTTACTCGGTTCTAAATTTGATTGGCCTGATAAGATCGTGAAACTACACGAAAGGTAACAAGACCCTAGTGGAATGCATACACTATCTAAATAAATAAATCTGATTATTTTTTTTAATTGGGCTGTCGCATGGATACACCTTGGCTTGAGGGATTTAAGCTAAAAAGTAAATAAACCCCAAAGTAATAAAAGTTTCTGGCTGAGTGTTACTTAGGAGTGTTGAAATAAAAGTGCAAATTCAACATGAAAAATGTAAGGTCCTTTAAACACCGCCGGGTGGTATTGAACACTACTTTGAATCATTCACGTGCTTGGGACTCTTATGCATAAAGCTGACCACTGTCGACTAAGTAGGGTTATAGCTAATTCTGCGGGGAGATCATTTACTTATCGAAAAAACAACTCCAAAAGTAACTGGATATCTTCACTGCTAAATAGAGTAGTGGCGCTCAAAGTGTGTTTTTATTGAGAAGGTTCTGTTAAATATAAATTCACACAAGCCATGGTGACCATATTTAGGCGCTCCTTAAAGGCTTCCACCGACTACACCGACCAAACACTGCCTGGGATCCATATCGAAGAGCATTATGCAAATAAGCTAGAAAAGCTTAGCAGCAGTAGCGAAAGTGACGTTTCCACCGACATCAAGGCCTATGACTTTACTAAAAATGTACATGTCAGGCGTGGACTACGTCCTCGTCATATCCAGCTAATAGGCATTGGTGGAACTATTGGAACAGCATTGTTTGTACAAATTGCATCAGTTATGAATAAGGGAGGCCCTGCCTCCCTGTTTATTGCATTTACGAGCTGGTGTCTTCCTATCATCGCTCTTACATTTACCACCGCAGAGATGGTGACACAATACCCAGTAACTTCACCATTTACCAGTCTTGCTGGTCGCTTTTTCGATGAGGCCATGGAGGTTGCTTCTGGCTGGAACTTTTTCATTTTACAAGCAACTTTGGTGCCATTTGAAATTACCTCAATCACCTACATCATTCAGTACTGGAGATCAGACTTCTCCCCATACATGGTAATTGTGCCACAGGTTGTCCTCTACGTGATTATAAACAGTGTGTTTCCAGTGCGATGGTATGGAGAAGTCGAATTCTGGCTCTCTATCTTCAAGGTGATCCTTATTTTTGGACTGCTACTTTTCACCTTCATTACAATGGTGGGTGGGAACCCCCTTCATGATGTATATGGTTTCCGATACTGGAAAAACCCAGGCTCATTTGCTGAGTTCTACTATAGCGGTGCTCTAGGTAGATTTTTGGGATTCGCTGCCTGTTTCAGTCAGGCCTCGTATACTATCGCTGGGCCCGACTACGTCTCAATGGCTGCCGGTGAGGCTGTCAACCCTCGAAAAACTCTACCCAAGGCTTATAAGGGTGTGCTTTGGAGGTTAAGTGCGTTCTTCATGCTGGGAACACTGGCAATGGGGATCGTATGCGCCTACAACGATCCAGAACTGGTTAGTGCCTTGACAAATGGAGAGTCGGGCGCTTCCGGATCGCCCTACGTTATTGCTATGCAACGCCTAAAAATACCAGTACTGCCTCATATTGTTAATGTCGGACTTATCATTTCTGCTTTCAGTGCAGGTAACTCGTACTTTTACTGTGCATCTCGTACTTTGCATGCAATGGCCGTTAGGGGGCACGCTCCGTACTTTTTCAAATTCTGTTTGCCAAATGGTGTTCCCATTGCGGCAGCTCTCGTGGTGGTGGGCTTTGCGATGCTCTCGTTTCTTCAGATGAGTAACTCCGCTAACCAGGTGCTCACATGGATTGTTTCACTGGGTACCCCAGCCGAGTTGGCAAACTACGCACTTATGAGTGCTACATATATCAGATTTTACTTTGCAATGCGAGCACAGAGAATCGATCGCAAGACGTTGAGATTTAGGTCATGGGGCCAGCCGTACCTCGCCTACTTCAGTTTCTTTGCAACTTTTTGCATGACCTGGCTCGCTGGTTGGGCAGTATTCCTTAAGGGAAACTGGAGCACCACTACATTTGTGCTTAGTTATGTTATCATCCCATTTGATATTCTCGTTTACGTGTTCTGGAAAATTTGGAAGCGGCCTAAAATGTACTCGCTGAAGGATGTTGACTTAGTGAGCGGGCTTGAGGAGGTAGAACAGCATGAGAAGGAAGAAAATCTCAAACAGCAGCCTCCTCGTAATATTTTTGAAAAAATACTGTGCATTTTAACTGGAGATACTTAGAATTTAGAATTTAGAATTTATTTACTGAAACCGGTTCAGGGCCGAAAATAATCGCCATACCCTCAAATTAAGGGTTTGAGACCTAAACACAATCAATCGCCCAAATGGATGGGAGATCAGCCGAAGACAGCCACTTTAGCTTGCAGCCGGTCCCCTCATGCTCACAAATACCACCTAAGATCTCCAGAAAGCGGGAGATCATGGCTGGTGTAGCCCTACTGGTGTCAATATTCGGGTTTGTTCTGCAAACTGAGGTTTTAGGAAAAGTTGCCATGCTGGGCTATCAAAAGCCCATTTTTGTGATGTATATAACACATTGCTTTATGATAATATTGTTCCCACTACAGATTGTCACACTTTGGCTCGTTAAATTTACCAACGTGCATGAGGACCTTTCGACATTCTATAAAAAGCACACTTCTCACATTCGGCAAACAGCATTTCAAATCGCCCAAAAAAATGGCTATCCAGTAAGCGATCTATTCAGATTTCTTTGCCGTATTTCGGTAATTCTAGCCTTATCTCTCAATGTGGCCGGTGCTTCGTGGTACATTGCGGTTAACATGACCACCACTTCCGATCTTACAGCCATCTATAACTGTTCCACATTCTTCGCTTATGGGTTTAGCGTTCTGTTACTGAAAGAACCCGTGAAACTTACCAAGCTGGCAAGCGTACTGCTTAGTATCGTTGGAGTCGTAATAGTTGCCTACTTGGGAACCAACGAAAAAAATAATGACAGCTTACCGTGGCAGCGAAGAGTCATTGGAAACATTATAATTGCATTTGGGACTATCCTATATGGTCTCTACGAGGTTCTGTACAAGAAGATAGCATGTCCACCTCAGACGGTCTCAGCGCGAAAACAAGCAGCATTTGCGAACTTTATAGGCTCCTTAATCGGAGTAGGCACTCTTCTGCTCATGTGGCCAGTTCTCTTTATTCTGCATATTGCAAATTGGGAGGTCTTTGAGATGCCCTCAACTGAGGTAATACTTTACCTCGCTCTCTCAATAGTGGGAAATGTTACCTTCTCGGGATCCTTTCTGATTTTAATGTCGCTGACCTCGCCCGTATTAGGGTCCGTGTCCAGTTTGTTGGCCACATGTGTGGTTCCTTTAATCAACTTCATAATTTGGCAACAAAAGATTAGCTTTGGTGAGGTTCTAGGCGGTTCCTTCATCATATTTGCATTTGTGACAATGTCATGGGCCAGCAAAGATGATTTCATTGAAGAGGAAGATGTATAATATAGATAAATAGAATTACAAAACTAACGTTTCAACCGAATACTTGGTAACAACGTTTCCTTTAGACATGCCTACCGTCTTCTTTTGAATCCGAGACTCAAGCTCGGCAGTTGTGGGAATATCTTTGCTGGAGAAGTCCATATCGGCCGGGTCAATGCCTATGCTGTCAAACAAGTCCATGATGACTGAGTCGGCTGTTGCGTAACCCTCCAGTCTCTCTACATTCTTGCCTATTTGCTCCCTCAAGTTTCTTACATGAGCTCCATCCCAAGCAAGCAGCCCCATTGCATCGATAAAAGGGGCGGTCAAGCACAGTGTCTGAGGGTAAAGGCTCAGTCTTTCAATCATTACACTAAGTGAAGACATCGACTGCAAGCTTGAAAACGCGTTTCGAACTCCACGCAAAATCTGTTGTGGTCCAAACTCTTCCTGCAAACGCATTGCGGCATCAAGGAAAGTAGCGTCATCCTTACTGAGCATACCGAGAACCAGGTCCTCAACCGAGAGCCCGGTTAGAGAGACTAATGCCTGTCTATAAAGCATAGCATCCGATGCTTCTAGAACCTTAAGCACTCTCTTAAATGCCAAGTCACCCATTGGGAAGAGCGGGTGTGTAAGAAGGTACAAAGCAACCCCAATAGGCAAAAACGGCTTGAACCTTGGAACGAAAGCCATTTTGCACACTTGTTTTACCAGTTCTGCATCAACGACTCGATCACATTCCTCGTAAACAAGGTCCTGCTGTTCTGGTGCCGATATACGATCCAGATCCTCCAGCCAGCTGAGTTTTGGAGATTTCAAGTACGTGACGATTCGAGAGAATCCAATGCCATTTTTCTCCTTGATTGAGGACTGCAAGTCGTTGATAACAGCATTAAACTCGGAATTTGCGGCCAAAATCTGGGTTTCAGCCAAAGTTTTAAAGTCAATAGAGATGGCCTGCTCGGAAAACCCTCCAAATATGTCAGATATCACTGTCGAATTGGCTTTACTAGCACTTCCCTTCCCAATTGATTCCAAAAGAGTACCTGCGGTCGGTGTGGCAGGAATCCCAATGAGAGCCTCATCGGTATTTCGCGCTGCAATCACAGTAGAAGTGGCCGTTGAATAAGCCAGAAGCTGAAGCCTGCCTGGTCCACTGATCTTCGTAGCTGCAACCTTCGATTCAAACGTGCAGTCAATAAGTTCAACGCAGTTCATTCGTGAGGTCACAATATTGTTGTGGGGCAGAGCCACCATCCCAGTAACGGCATTTCCATCCTCCAGATCAAATTTTGACAAAAGAGAACCGTCTTGGGTTTTGTAAATGTGTACTTGGTCACCACCAACGGCAACAAGACGGTCTTCATAGTGGCTCCACAGCTCTGGAACGTCGCCGTATGTCTCCAAAGCAGCTGATGTGGCAGGCCACACACCTCTAGCGTCTAGATAGTACGTACGGAAGGCAATACCAGACTTCACCGCGGACACAACTAGGAAAACAGTGTTGGTTGTGGAAGGATCGGAGACAAGACAGCTATACAAAACCCGGCCAGATTCAGAATTCCTTCGCTCATCCGACACAAGCACAAGATCCTCATTATAGAGTCTTATCTCGGAATTTTTTCCAACTGTAACAAGCCTATTTCCAGTTTCAGAGACATACAAAGCACATACCTCCTCCTCGATCTGCTGCTGCTTTCCTGAATCCTTAAGTAGTTTGAGGAAGTATTTACCCCGTTCTGAGGTAGAATATGCCTTAATCTCACCATCCCAGACCAGAATGGCGGTGATTGAGGTGCCTGGGGCTACAGAGTGGGCACTGAGCACCTGAGGCGGAAGAATGGAAAGCTTGTTTACGGAGCTGCCTGACACGCCAATGAACAAACAGTCCCCACTACAAATCACCGGGATTTCCTTATGGTTGCTGCCCGAGAACTTCGGGAGCTTGAGCAGGTCAAAAGGTTCCGTGAACATTTAACTTTTTTCACCTTCCTTACCCACTCCACTCCGTAAGTTTACACTTACAAATCAGTTTGTAAGTTAGTAGTACTGAGGTTGAGTAGATATATAATTATATATTTATTGCTCTTTTGGCTCATCAGATATCTCATATTCGTATCTTAATAGAGTAATTTTTTCCACTGTATCTCATGCATACCTACCCCTCAGCCTTTTTTCCTTACTGATGAATTTCACACTTCCTGTGGCAGATTCGGTGATCCTGGTGTTTATTGCGTCGAAATTCTCAGAAATACTTATTTATGTAGATTATTATGATACATTAATAATTGAAAATTGAAACTATTTGGTGGGAAATTACTTGGAGAGAATGTTTGTTAGAATTATTTGATCAAATTTTATCGCAATGTTCCTGAGAACTACAGTGGCCACTCGGCCTTTAAAAAAAGGACCAATTACTTCACAATCACGTCTTAAAGGCAAATCAGATACAATCTCAGTAACAAATGAGAACCCTGGTGTGTGGTATGTTAATTGAACCTCTTTGGTGCTGATTCTTTCTTGTTGGCAATCTTTGAATTCATTATTTTCTCGGGGTATACCTCTGAGATGATAGGAGAAAATACCAGCTGAGTTTGCACCACAGGCTAGAATTACCTTAGTAACATTATTGTTTATTCTGGTTATGCAGTCACCCATTTTTTCGTATAGGATTGGATGGACTGCTCCATACTGGTTTACTAAACCATTAATCGTGCCAATGAGGTTCCAAGTTTTCTGGGGTAATTTTAACGGGATTGGGCAATAGCAGTTATTCATAATTTTAGTGGAAAAGCGCTTTAGATGATTCACCATATTAATTTGTATTTTGCTCTCCCAAGGGAATGTCTCAATTGTAGAATCCAGTAGGGTGTCGCTATGTATCAATAAAGCTCTGAAGCTAAAAATTCCGGTGTTATGGCTCCACTGTGATTCAGCAGCAGTTATCTCTATCACATTGTCACTAATGCTGCGCACTCCGACATTACCAAGCTCAGCACCTTTAGTGTGAACATTAAAAACACAGCCACCAATAGTTGCAACCCCCATATGTGTATTTTTCTCATAGCTGATGTTGCTATCAGTGGCATCCAATACACTTACATACTCATCACCCATACGTATGAAGAGAGATGAGTCTCTAAGCCTAACTTCATTCAATGATCGAGAATAGTCACCATCAATCCGACATACCAAATGGGTCTTTGGCGTGAAATTCCTTACCACATACAGCTTATATGGTGTTTCTGAGAGCTCCGTGAGTTCTGAGTATTTCTGGATACTGTTACACCTTAGGATTGCTTCATTTGAAGGAGGAGAAATAGTTCTTGCAATTTCTTTAACCTGATTAATTGCATTATGATCGGTTATTGTCTTAATAAAATTAAAAATATCTTTGGAATCATCAACTGCTGGAGTATGGGAACTCATATTTTGTCGAACCTCTAAGAGGTGAGCTTGTGTAGATCCAACCATATATATATTATCATCCCTTCAAGATATTAAACACTACATGCAGTAATTTACATTTAAATTTTAATTTTAATTTATAATATAAGCTAAAGAGGCAGGCACACATCTACAGATATGAATCTAACTTCCTAATTAGTCTAACCCACAGATGAGTTATTTTTGAGACACGTTTAATTATGTGACATGATTTCTAAACTAATGACATATACTCAACTTCGGGGGTAGTGTAAGTAAAGAAGCATTTCAAATTATGCGAGATACTCATCACCTTCGCCTGTGACTTTTCATAGCAGAAATAAGAATGTTCATCAAAGTTGATGTAGTCTTCACTATTCTTCAATTTAATGATTATAATGGAACCCTTGTATTTACAAAGGATTTGGGATTCATCAATCTCACAGTCCAACTTCTCTTCCATATTAGCATTTCGAACAATACTTATTTCAAAAATTAAGTCTTCGTCAACGTATTCTGAATGTAATTCAAAGCAAGAATCGTTTTTCCTACACAATGTGAGGCCTTTTAGCTCTTCCGTATTGTAGTCTAATACAAGGGCCACAGTAAGGCTAATAGTATCAAATATATTCTCCAAATGAATCATTTGACATTGTTTTTTAGGATTGGAGTAGTTACTGAAAAAAAACAGATTTGATGTCTGGGGAGCTGAAATCACCTTGTCTAGATCCTCAATCCAGTCTGAATAAGCGCCTAGGTGTCTAGATAAAGAACGATTGATCCGACGTTTTACTAGCAGTGAAGTTATCGAGACCCATTGAGAAGCAGACTTAATCTCAAGTATTCCCTCACCTATGGATTTCAGTCCCAGTCTCTTTCTTCCCATTGGGCCCATTCTGATATGTACCTCACGGCCACAAAAAGGGCTAGACAATTCGACGAAATCTCGTTCTTGCTCCATTACTTTATTATTGCCGCCATCTGGCATTAATAAAATATATGGGTCTGTAACGAATATGTTTAACTCATAAGCGAGTTTAAAATGCCCACTCTCAAGGAGCATAACCGGCCAATCATCCCCAGAATACTCAATTTCACCTACAAGAGAAAATTCCTCAGTAAAGTCCTTGACAAAAAACCTCTTTAACTTTTTATCACCTGAGATTGATTTAGGAGCTAATTCTGTGTATTTTGGGACTACTTCAGAGTTGTGCACAACATTGTACGAAGGTGTCTTTAAATTTAGCAGTTTATGTGATTTGCGCTTCTTTAGTTCTGACTCTATTTTTTTAACATCACGGATATAAGTCTGCATTTCTCTTATAAGTCTTTTAATTTTTCGATGAATGGGTCCATTGGTTTATATAAACCCAAGTTAGATTTAAACTCATCCTGCAACGTTAAAAAACATCTCGAGTTTAAAGCAAGGTTTTTGTCCTTTTACTCATTCTAGTAGCATATCAACGTTTAAGATCAAAAATTAACTTTTTGGGCCTATTTGTTGCGTAAACTCAGTTTTCCTAGTCGGAAAAAAAATAGATACAACTGTTACTTTTGATAATACTAAACTAATCACATATACTGCTGATGAGCACAATCTCCTCTTCTTCTACCAACCCTTTAATCGTTACTGAAGCCATATTATCGTAGAAAACTGAGCTGAACATTTCGGGCTTATATTGAATGTCGAACGTAGTTCTTATATCAGTGATATAACTGCCACCCTCCATTTCAAATGTTAATCGAAGAAATTTGGGATGGATAAGCCTCATGTAGCACTTTGTGAAGCACAAGCTGCCTCGGTTATAGGAAGGATACGAGACGATGAAAATACTGTCAAATATAGTTTTCCTACCAGTGTTAGTAAATTTCAAAGTAATCTTTGTTGGAGAGTCTTCTGTTATACTTCTACGCAATCCCACCTCACTACCAGTGTGCGCCTTCATCGTGACGGTACCATACTGGTTTACCTGGCACTTTGATAGCAACCCCCAAGACAGTTGGTCTTTATTTGAAGGTATGTGACAGTAGTACTCATCTCTTGACATTTTGAAGCAAAATTTATGCAGTGATTTCATCATTTCAGCCGGATCAATACCATGCCAAAAGTCCCATGTGAGAGGAGCATCGTGCAAACGATCCGAAAAAATTAAACAACCGCGGAGACTTAAAGGACTATTATCTTTTCCCGAGATGTTGAACTGCAAAGCAACATCAGTGACATTGCGCACGTAAATACTGGTGAACGCAGCACCTTTAGTAATTATCGTGAATTCATGGTCGCCAATTTGTGCAGTTTTTACATTGAAGGTGTTCTGATACCCCAATTGTACACCTGTAGTTTCCAGTATTATAAGAGCATTAGTATCATCAAACGCTATCTCGATTTTCTTGTCTGTAATGGAAGTTCCTTTGAAAGGTTTTGAAAGGCTGTAACCATTTAATCGGATAGCAGCATGGAATTTTGGAGTGAAATCCTTTATCAAAGACAATCTGTGCGGATCATTAGTGCGTTTGGAGAACTCAGAGAATTTTGGGATGCTTTTACAGTCGAATACCTCCTGGTTTGGAGGGAAAGCGGCTTCAGCGCGGCATTCAGTCATCTCCCAAGATGTTTTGGGCCTGATTGACTGTTTGAGCGTGTTTAAAACATCTTCATCCGCAGTGTTAATTTGAGTTGTCATTCGGAACTAGCTGGTCTATGCGCAGTTATATACTCATTACTAGGATGCAGAAACCAAAACCTTATTAAAATTTAGAAACCCCGAAACAAGCCAATGCGTAAGATGCATGTTTAAGCACTAGTTAAACCCATCTCAATCGATCTGACTTCCTGGCAGCCAGAAACCGCCATACCCATATACAGAGGTTGTAACCCTAGCGGCCATGAAAGGTATCCATGGATAAAGCATAATCAATTAAAGACAGTAGTTAAATTTCATACTCCCAGCGTAATTCATATAGCTCAATTAATTTAATTAGAATCGAGGCTTCACCAGCACCCCCCCCTCGTCACCCATCCCATACTTACTAATAAATATCACACAGACTCACCAACTGGCACGTTTGGGCATTGGCAATGGTAGAAGCGAGCGAGGCCGGTTTGGCAGCGGCTGGCGAGTCCCCCCCAGCACCCAAGCAGCAGACGGCCCCGCCCCGCTCCAAAGCAAAGCCCCGTCACCGCAAGCACGAGTCCAAAAGCAAGCCCCGGCGGCACCAGATCAACACCGTTCTGGACCGGATCACCGAGTTCAATGCCAATGCACTGCTTAAATTCAACCCCGAATACAGCGAGAGCGAGCAGCAGTTTCTGTCCACCCTCGACACCTTTCAAGCCGGTGTTGAGCGGCTCCAGAACATGCAGGAACAGGCAGTGAAGCTCGTGAACGACTTCAGCCAGCAAGTAAGTTCGAGCCACAGCTCGCTGGACTCGGAAGTAGCCGAGCTGCAGAAATGGCAGGCGCCTGCGGAGCGGATTGCCGGCATGCAGCGCCGCGTGCAGGAACTCAAAGATGTGATGAGTGCGAGCCGGCAGAAGCTTGCACGCCTGGACGAGGAGGTCCGTGCGTTCGAGCAGCACGAGAAGCAGACCACCTCCCCCCGGTTCACGGCCTCGTGCCTTGTTTTCACCCTTTTGGTGTTGGTAGCTTCATACATTGTATATAAACTGTACTAATCGCGAATCCAGTAGTAGTCCGTGAGCCGGATGTACCGCTCGCCCACCAGAGCGAGGTAAGCCGCGAGCAGCTCGACCGCGAGGTCAGGATCCGCCGCCCGGCACCGCTCGAAGCCGTCGAGCGACAGCGACCAGACCTTTGAGCGGACCTCGGCGCGCACCGTGGCCGGCCGGCGGGTTTCGCGCGTGAGCTCGCCGTAGGCGGTCCCCGCCAGCGTTGTTTCGTAGTAGCCCGAGTCGTGCGTGATCACGAAGATCCCCGACTCGATGAGGTGGAACCCCGGCGGCAGGACCTCGCCCGCGTTGACGTGCCCCTCGTCGAAGTAGTCCGCCAGCCGGCTCCAGAAGTCCACCCGCCGCTTGGAGTGGGTGGCCAGAACCTGCATGATGAGCGGGACCGGCTGCCGGTGCTGCCGCCACCGGTGCACGGACTTCAAGTCCTCCTTGGCCGCAAGGTGGGCCGCAAGGTGGAAGTGCGAGGACCGCGGCGTTGTTCCGAGGTTTGTTGTGGAGGAGACGCCGCTGGGCACGCCGCTGGAGCTGAACCGCGTGTTCGGCGAGTCCGCGACCAGCGTCAGCTCCCACTGGTGGGGCGACTGGGGCACCTGGGGCACCTGGGCCGGTGCGGAAGGCCGGTTCTCGGTGTGCAGAGCCAGCCGCTTGCTCAGGCCCGCGCTGTGGGCGTAGTAGCTCTTGATGAACTGGTTCTCGCACCAACTAAGCGCGATGTTCAGCGTCGCAAACACCCGCACGCCCAGCACGTCGCTGGGGTCCACGGTCTCAGGCACCAAATCCACGGCCTTCAAACCGCGGATCTTGTGGCCGGCAGACTCCGCACCGGCGAGCACGAGCCGGATCCGGGCCGCGTCGAGCAGCCGCTTGAGCTTCAAAAAGGTGTCGACCGTGCAGTAGTCGATGTCGGTGACGTTCTGCAAGTCGATGATGAGGTACCGGATCTGCTGCAGCGCCCCCGGCCGGGCGTGGCCGTCGCAGATCTGCCGTACCTCGCGCTCGAGCGTGCCGTTGGTGCCGAAGAACAGCGCGCCGGTGAGCCGGATGGTGTAGACCTGCTTGCCCATGTCCCGCAGGAAGTTCTGCAAAACCGGGTGCCGGATCACCGTGGAGTGGGCGTGCTCCCCGGTCATTTTGGCCAGAACGGGGCTCTGGCGGGCGCTGCTGATCACGAAAAACAGGCAGGCCAGCGTGATCCCGACAATTATTCCCACCACGAAGTCGTACAGGCCCATAATAAGCGCGATCACCAGCATCGTGGCATAGTCCTGCTTGCGGACGCTGCCGTAGGTGTCCACCAGCGCCTCCGTGATCAGATCGAACCCCATCATGAAGATCAGCGAGGCAACGACAATAACGGGGATGTACCCGATGATCCCTGGGCCAGCCACCATCACCCCGGCCGTTGCGAAAGCGAGCATCACCCCGGCAACGGGCTTGTCGGCACCGGACTTGATGAACATCACTGAGTTCGTGTACACAAGGTAGTTCTGGATCGACCCGCACAGGGCCGACAGCGTGTTCGAGATCCCGTGGGCCACCAGCTCCTGGTTCACGTTCACCGAGTCGTTCTTAACCGCGGCAGCCAGCGCGGGGATGTTGATGGGGACGTGGATTAGCCCGAAAAAGGTCAAGGCGAACATCACGGGCACGCACTCGACAATCGGCCGTATGTGGATCAGTGAGGGGCGGTACAGCGTGTACACGAAGTACCAAGGCTCCCCAGCCTCCTGGGCCGGGAAGACCCAGCCGGCATCGCGGGCCATCTGCAGCGTGAGGTTCGGCACCAAAGCAATAACAACGTAGAACCCCACAAACGTCGAGACCAAAATGCCCGGGACGACCAACGGGTGGTGCAGGCGTCGCTCCGCGAACATCAGCACGCAGCCCATCAGCAGGCACGCGCCCCACTTGATTAGAACCTCGGGCCGTAGGATGTACGACAGGCTGTCGTAGGTGAACTGCACGCCGCCGTGGACCCGCGAGGCGACCTCGATGCCGGTGAGCACGAGAAAGCCGCCCACGCCGCCAATGCAGCCGAGCAGAATGTGCAGCGGGAAGAACCCGACCAGCGCGCCCAGCCGCAAAAAGCCTAGAAGAAAGAACGTGAGGCCGGTTACGAGGCAGCTCACGGCGAATGCAGTTACGGTGGTCGCAAGCACCTCTTCACGAGGGCATCCCTCCAACTTGGTGGCAATCGAGGTAGCCAGAGCGTGGAAAAACGGCACGATCTCAATCATCTCGGAGCCAATGCACGATTTGAAGCTGCTTCCACCTAAACTGAACACCAGCTGCGAAATAATGGTGCTGATGTAGAAAAGCGAGAGGCCCACGGACTCCAGCCCGTCGAACATTGCCGTGCCGAGGGGGAAAAGGATCATGCCGTACGAAAGCCCGTCGAGGATGTTCAGCAGCAGGCCCACAAGCACCGAGGGCGTGTACCGTGCCAGGGTGGCCAGAATGCCATGCGTTTGGGGATCAGAAGAGATTTGCACCTCGCTGATCTGGGGGAGCGGGGGTTCAGACGGTATTAAGTCTGCAAAGCTGTCGTCGTCAAAGTACCTCGAGTTAGATGGGTGGTCAGCCACCTCCGGAGAAGGAGCAACAGTCACCGGCTCCTCCTCAGCTTCCTCCTCAGCTTCCTCCTCAAGAATCCCATCAGAGCTCAGCTGCTCGAGCATAGCCCGGCTGGAGAGCGAGGCCGCCTGCTCCGTGACGCTGAAGGACTCCGAGAGCAGGTCGTGAGACTTGTGCGGCGTGATGGGCTGGCCCATGCCGCTTCCTCCCTCGAAGAGCCTGCGTCGCGGGGGGACCTTGCGGGGCGGCGGAGGGTCGTTAAACTCACCATCCCAGTGTCGGTCGGGCATGTAAAAGTGTGTGGTGTGTGAGCGGTTTTGAGGCACAGTGCCTTTATGGGGAGTCGAGGGCAGGGGCTGGGGACGCACGGAATAAGACATGACTGATTCCATTGTTGCGGTGGTTTGGGTAAACGATAAGATAAGATAACACCAAATAAACCGGCATTCGCATCTGAAACATTGCTCCAAGCACGTCGTTCCATGCACACATACCACACACCGGACACTGTCAAAACGGTTCATTGAAGTGAAAACACTCCCATACATAGTACTAGTAGTAATAATCCTAAAGCAATAATAATAAATAATTAGCGGGAAATAAATAGAGAGGTTTACGCGGACACCTCCGGGCGGGAAATGTGGGCGTACAGCGTCGAGAAAAGCGACGTGATCTCCGGAGAGCTCTTGATAAACGGCATGTCCCGGAACTGGTACTTGTCGGTCCTGAGCAGCTCCGCGAACGTGTGCATGAGCCCCCAAGGGTGGGGCCGGTGGGCCATGAGCCGCTCGAGCAAGACACGAGTGACGACGTGTTTTGCCTCGGTGATCCCGTCCTTGAACATTCGCTCGCCGAAATTCGTGAACAAAGCCAGAAGGAACCCCTTGTAGAACATGGTGAACTGCTCTGGGTACCGCAGGTGGTTCGAGATCGCCGAGATGAACGCGTACCGGTTCTCCCTAGAGAGCGTGAGCAGCATGCGGCCACACAGCTGAGCCGCTCCGCTGTCCTCAACGTTCCCCGAGGCCGGCGGTGACTTCGTGTACAGGTACGCGACGTAGGTAGCAAACGCGTTGTAGCCCAGCATCGACACCCCCACCGCATCGAAATCGATTCCGTGGTCCTCCAGAGGCTTGGCAAACGACAATGCGGTCTGGATGGCAAGCACGATCTGCGGCGTGAGCTGGGGCCGGGCCTGGCACGCGTTCTCCACCAGCTTCAGCACGTTGCGGCTCGCCAGCAGCGTCCTAGCGTCCTCCACCGACTCGAGCATCTCCGCACTGGGGTCCGCCCACTTGACCGGGGACTCCGTGACCGGCACCGGCAGCTCTACGTCACTAGGAAAGGCGCACAGCACGACGTTCCGCAGCTGCACGAACTCGGCAATGAGCACCGCCGTGATCTGGTCGCTGTAGCGTATGAAAAACGCCGGCGCGTCGTTCAAAACCACCAAGAAAATCCGCTCGAGGGCCTGGAACACGAGCCCGCGAACGGCCGGGTCCATCACCGGCGACAGCCACACCTGCCTCGCGAAGTTGAGCAGCCCCTCCAGCAGCACAAACAAGGTGGGCCACAGCTTTTGGGACTGCAGCAGCCGGCCCATAACGAACCGGTGGGAGACCAGCGAGATGTAGCACGAGGAGAAGCCCGGGAACGCCAGCGGCTGCAGGGTCACCAGCGTGTCGCAGAACGTCTTGAGGTAGGTTTCCGGCAAGGTGCACGCGATGCTCGACAGCAGCCTGAAGTACGGCAACGGCTCAAACGCGCCGTCCTCGTGGTGCTTGGCCACCAGCAGCGTCAAAGTCGTGAACAAACTCGATGCGAGCTCCTGGCTCTCCTTCACGGTCTTCAGCAGCGTCGTGATCAGCACGGCAATCGCGTCAACGCCCACAAACGACTTCGACTGCGTGTAGCTCTTGAGGCTCACAGTGACGGCGGTCCGCACAAAGTGCATCAGCTGTTCGGGGTTCGCGCCCCAGCCGAGGTCGTAGAGGTCGTGCACGAACGCGTGCAGCAATGCGGGCGAGTTCGCCGACGCGTGGTGCTGCATCAGCCGCGTCCACTCCGCGAAAATGTGGCCTTCGTTGCCGCTGCCTTGGCCGCGGGTCTCCTGCAGCGTCGAAATCAGCACGCCGGCCGCGGGGAACTGTTTGGTGTCGAGCCGCGCCAACGCCAGAATCGTGCCGGCAAAGTCGCTCCGCAAACAGTACGGCTCGGGGCCCACCAGCGCGTCCAGCAGCAGCCTTACGGCGTAGTTGATCACCTCGGGCTTCGCACCGGCCTCGGCAATGTCTTTGGTCAGACTCGCGTCGATCTCGGTAGGGGTAACCAGCCGGCCACGAAGCAGAGTGCCAATGACGCTCGCGTTGTACTTCTTCGCATCGTCGACGTACAGCAGCCACAGAACCACTTCTTTGGCAGTCAGGCCGGACATCCGGCACAGCTCGCCGAGCAGGAAGCACAGGGACTCCCGGTACAGCGTCGAGTTGGTCGATTCGGGGCCGAAAAGCGCGTGGACGACCATGTGCGATGCCCGGAGGGGGACCTCCTCGCTGAGTTTAGCACCGTTGCGGATCGAGGTAGTCAAACTCGACAGAAGCTGCAGCACCTCGTCGTCTTTGCTGTGGTCGCCAAGCCGTTTCTGGCTGCCTTTGGTCAGCTGCTCGAGCTTGCCGATCTCCTCGGCGAGTTTCTGCAGCTCGGCGGCCAGTGCAGTGGCACTCAGTGCAGCACCGCTTTCGACGGGCAGGACTGATGGTGCAGTGCCGGGTGCAGTACCTGGTGCAGTACCTGGGGCAGTGCCTGGAACAGAGGAGAAACCGCCAGTTGAGGGTGTGAGAGGTGCCGGTGCCTGTGCTGCTGATGTTTGCAGAGCAGCAGCTGAATTGAGTGCAGATGTAGGCTGCGACGTTGCTGCTGGTCCCTGCACTGCTGCCTGAGGCACAGCTGCGGGGTCCCCGTATGAATGCAGCGAGAACTTCTCGTAGATCTGCATCTGCTGGTCGCTGACTCCGGTCTTGTGCACGGCGAGCTCGTCCGGCAGCCTGAGGCTCGTGCGGGGCGGGTTCTCGGGTTTAAAGGGCACACCAGACGCCCGGGCCATCTGCCTGACCGTGTACTCGGGCATAAGCACCTCGTCGATCTCCACAACGGCCTTCTCGCGGGCCACAGACTCGACGAGCGGGACCAGCGACTCCATGGTTTCACGCGCGGCCTGGTTGATCTGGTCCAACAGCACCACCGCCTCGCCGTAGCCTTGGCTCACAGTCAGTGCCCGCAGGTTATGGGCGAGGGCCTCAATGAAAGGCTCCTTGGCGGTGATGATCGCCATTGACGAGGCCAGTGCCAGGGCGGGGCCATGAGCGGCCGCCTGTAACTTGCCCTCGTCGGGTTCATACGCAAAGTCCTTCAAAACCAGGTCCTTGGCGGTAAAACAGGCAATTGATACTGACCGGTCGATCACCGGCAGCAAAACATCCTGCAGCGTCTTGGACCGGGCCAGATCGAGCAGCTGCCGCAAAGCCGGGTGCGTGACGAAATCGGTGGTTCCCACCAGCGGGACGCCCGGGGCAGACGGGATCGGGGCCGTTGGCTGCTGCTGCTGCTGCTGCTGAGGCTGCTGAGGCTGCTGCTGGAACGCCGCTTGCTGTGGGGCCATGAATCCACTGCCAGCACTGCTTCCTCCAACACTGCCGCTGCCGTTCTGGAAACCGAATCCGTGAGGACCCGTGCTCGCAATGACGTTGCTCTTGAGCCCGTGGCCCTGCTGGATAGCCTGCTGAGGTGCGGCAATAATTGGCAGCCCGTTGAGCACTGCCGGCCCCCCCCGCGTGGCTGTGATGGCCGCAGAGTCCTCCTGCTGCTTAACATCGTCCCGGATGTACTGGGCCGGCTCGATCGACTCGATGCTCGTGCCTAAAGCGTTACCCAGCACCTCGATCTCGAACTTCAGCGTGAGCGGCAAAGAGCCGAAATGGTAGAGCTCGCTGAGCACGGCCAGCACCTTGGCAATATACGGATTGGTCTTCACGAACACCGGCGAGCCCACGGACTGGGCCAGCAGCCGCGACACGAACGGGAGCACCGCCCCCAGCTTCTCGTACCGCACGCCCTCGGCCAGCAGCAGTTTCAGGTGCAGCTGCTGGAACAGTAAGGGCCGGCTGGCGCCCAGCGTGAGCATTCCGAGGAACTGGCCGAGTCCCTTCAAAGATTGCCGGGTTTCGGACGACAGCGCTGATGGAGAATTGAAGGCGTGGGCTGAGGCGGCAATGATTGCGTCGATGCAGCAGGTCTTGATATCTGGGGGCAGCAAATCGAGCAGCTGGCTGTACAGCGCGTGGTTGTTGTGCTCGTTGCTGGCCCGCGACACGATGAACTTCGCAGTGTTTACTGGGCTCTGGTTGGCCAGCTCCTTGGCCAGCTCGCCGGCTTTGCCCACAATGTTTTTACTGGTGAGATTGTTGATGATCAGCCGGGCGCGCTCCGAGACCTGCCGGGAGGCCGAGTGGTACGAGTCGAGGCTGCCCGAGTCCTCGAGGGGCGTGTGCAAAATAGACCGAAACAGCGGGATCTCCTGCTCAACACCGCTGGGCTCGGAAATGCTCTTGATCTGCTCGTAGAAGTGCTGGTGCCGCTGCAGCCCGGAGATCCGCAGCAGCGTCTTGCAGTACTTCGGCATCTCCGCCAGCCGCTGCCGGAGCTCCACCAGCGCCTGCAGCCCGAACCGGAACATGTTGCTGTCGGGGTCCATGTGCAGCGCGTCCAGAATAAACTTCAGGGCAATCGCGAGGGGAAGCCCTTCAATCAGCCGGAAGTGCACGAGGCTGCCGAACAGCACCGCCGTGGTGGCGAGCGCCTTCACCGGGTACTGCGGGAAGAAGCGGTACTCGTCGAACAGCGAGTGCACCATGCACGCAAACAGGTCCTGGTCGCGGGGCACCTCGCTCTGCTTCAGCCGCTCGAGCATCGCAATGACCTCCTGGATGTCGTGCTGCTGCTCGTACATCTTCTCGAAGCACAGCTTCATCTCGGCCTCAATGTCGGGCGAAAACGAGAACTGCTCGCTGTTCTCCATGATCGCCTCGTCGTGGCCTTCGCCGAAGTTGATCAGCCGGGGGTAGTCGTGCAGCAGCTGCAGCTGGAGCTGCTGGAGCTCGACCTCCTCCTTCTCGGACGTGGGCTCGTGCGTCTGCAATAGCACAGCAACCGCGTGGACCATGTACAGCGACAGCTTGCCGTCGCTCGACTGCAGGAGGTGCGAAACCACGGCGAGCAGGTGGGGCCACGCGGGGGGGGTGGAGCCGACGAATTTCAGCACGAACTGGGTGAACTTAGGGGAGTGGATCATCGCGTCCGCTTTCATTGCTGTCTCTAGGGCCACGGGGTACAGCTCCTCGGTGGCCGTCCAGGCCTCCAGCAGCTTCACGGCCCGCGAGTGGGCGACGGCTTGTAGGAAAGGGGGGGTGCTTCTGACGTGCGAAAAAACGTGGGTTGCAAGCCGGGGGGAGCGGGGGATGCTGTCGAGCACAATGGCGGACAGCTTGGGGTCCCCGGCCAGCAGGAAGGGCATGCTGTCCTGCAGCACTGCCAATTCCGCATCGCTGACGGCTTTGTCGCCCATCTTGGCACTGTGGGCCAGCACAAAGCACAGCACCAGGGGGCTCTGGGCCAGGCTGGGGGTGAGTTTTAACGAGTGCAGCAGCAGCTCGGCCACGGGCTCGTAGTTCAGGGGCTGGGGGGGGGTCAGTCTATCGATAATCACGGGCAGGTGGTACCGGTTGCCGAGCTGGGGGGGGTCCAGCTGCATCAGCGACTCGGCCAGCGTGCGGCAGGTGGGTTCGCTGCGGGGTCTCATGCCGAAAAAGGTCGACACCGCTCGGGGGCCGCCAATCACCCACAGCAGATCAAGCACCAGAACAGTGGTCGTAGGGGTGAACTCGCCTTCAAGGGGGGTCGTGAAAAGCTCGGCCCAGTTGACACCAACGGCTTTCGATTGTAGGTCGATGGCATCGTGCTCGATTTGCTCCTCGAGGGGGGGAGTGGAGTCGGTAAGGCAACTGTTGATAATGGTTCGGGCGTACTCCACGGCTAACGTGCCTGCGTCGGGGCCGGCGGAGCAGCTCTTCAGCCTGGGCGCATACGCCCGAAGCTGAAGCTGTAACTCATCGAGTTTCTCGTGCATGTGGTAAGATGATGTACTTATGTAAGGATACCGTAACCTATAGCTCTGCTTAACACAAACCGCCAGGCATTGGTTTGGTTAGATATGTGGCTGGTTGGATGGTTGGATGGTTGAGCTGGATGGTTGAGTTGGCTGATTGAGTTGGCTGGTTGGTTAGGTCGGGTCGAGTAGGTTGATTGAGTGGTTGATTAGGTTGATCGTCTATTCAAGGCTGGTTTATATATTATGAAAAATTCTATTGTTGCTATAAATTCTAATACTTATTGCTGTTTAGTTGCTGATTTTGTTAATATTTCAGACAGACAGCTAATTGAGATGCAGATACTCGAAAGGAGGGTGGTCCTATCAACCATCATCCAGGGCAAGGTATTTGAAAAGTTTCTGAATTTAAAAAAAAATTCTGAACTTGAAAGGAAAAAAAAAATCCTGAATTAAACCAAATTCGAATGAACCAACACAACAGCCTGAGCCAGTATACACCGGCAACGGTGCTGTGTTACAATTGCAGTCGTCCCATTGATGGCACTACTGGCCTTACAATGTGCATGGACTGCATTCGTTCTACTTCTAAGCTCACCGTTGACATTCCCCGAGAGTCGCACGCTCAATTCTGCCGAAACTGCGAACGGTTCTTAGTTCCGCCTGCCACTTGGGTGACCGCAGCTCCCGAATCAAGGGAACTTTTGGCCCTGTTGCTGAAGAAACTGCCAGGACTCGCCTCGAAGGGCAGCAGTGTACGGCTGGTAGATGCGGGGTTTGCCTGGACTGAGCCCCACAGTAAACGAATCAAGGTAAATGTCACCGTCCAGGGCGAGGCGCAATCGAACTCGGGTGTCATTTTGCAGGAGTCCTTCGTGGTTGAGTTTGTGGTCATTAACACCCAGTGCCAGGACTGTGCCCGAAACTTCACCGTGCACACCTGGCGTGCCGCAGTGCAGCTTCGTCAGAAAGTTGAGCACAAACGAACGTTCTTCTACCTCGAGCAGCTCATGCTACGCCACAACGCCCATGCAGACTGCGTGTCCATCTCGGAATCCCGCGACGGAATCGATTTCTACTTTGCAAAGCCAAACCACGCTATAAAACTCTGTGAGTTCTTGGCAAATGTCGCCCCGACCCGCTCACAGCGCAGCGAACAGCTGATCTCTACCGACACACACACCGGAACATCGACCTACAAATTCAGTCACTCCGTAGAAATCGCCCCGGTGTGCCGCGACGATCTCGTGGTGCTGCCAGCAAGCCTTGCTGCTAAAATGGGTAATATCGGCCGGGTTGTGCTGTGCTCGAAGATCACCAGTGCTTTGCAATTCCTAGACGTGACCACTCTGCAGACCGCGGATCTCCCGGGCAATGTATACTGGAGAGAGCCGTTTCCGAGCTTGGTGTCATCAAACCACCTGCATGAGTTCGTTGTCCTCGACTGCGAACTGCTGGGGCCCATGCGGGGCCGCAATGTGCTCTGTGACTTGATGGTCGCCCGTTCTGCGGACATGTCACAGACGTACATTGTGCGATCGCACCTCGGAGCCTTCGTGCACCCGGGTGACACCGTGCTGGGGTACTTCCTCGTGAACACAAACTTCAATTCAGAGGCCTGGGACTCGCTGCCCGCCGGTGGGCAGCCAGACATTGTGCTGGTGAAGAAATCATACCCAAAGCGCCACGGACGACGTGTGTTCAAGCTCAAACGCATGGCCAAGGAGCGCGACGAGGGCATGATCGACGATGGCAAGGACGAGCGAGACTATGATGAGTTCCTCAACGAGCTCGAGGAGGATCCAGAGCTCCGGCAGGGCATCAATATGTACAAAGACAACGAGGCTCTTCAGAACCAGACACAGCAGGATGAAGGCCCGGTTATTGATGTTACGGAGTTGTTGGACGATCTAGCAATTAATTAAAAAAAATAACTTATTTATTTGTTCTCTTCCATCTTCTTGAAGTGGTTAAGCCAGTCCTGGTTAGCAGCTAGGAACTCGCCCATCTGCGATTTGGGAATCCGTAAATTTCCATTGAGTTGGGTTTCCTGGGTTGACTGGACGCTAGGCATCGAGTGAAGGCTCACTTTAGACTGCTGCCACTCTTTGAAAGAGTGGCTTGGGAACTTCGATGAGCCGGAAGCCGAGTCGAACTCGGTGTAGGTGGGTGAGTACTCGCTTGCAGCGTAAGTACTGGCGGTATCTAGGTCCTCGAGGTGCTTTGGGGTGGATTGAAGTCGGAAAACCTTGCAGAAAAGTGACTTGTAGGCGTTTATGGCCATGTCTCCAGTACCATAGCAGATGAAGAGCAGCCACGCAATACTGACGTTCACGTACCTCGTGACAAAGTTGACCACAGTAGCAATATGGGCTACGTTTGAGGGGCTCGCAGAGAGCTGTTTAAGGGTCACTCGGTAGATAGTGTTCCAGCCTTCGGGCTTGCCGTGGGACCACGCGATTGCGTGAATGCCGGTGCTTGACATCGAGATGAAATTCACTACGGCCACTGTGATTGAGAGAGGGACTAAAATACACCCAATTACTAAAGCAAATACGATTATGCGGGTGAATTGAGCAGTGTTCATGTTTGGTAAGAACGCAATGGTTTCCAGGGCTTGTTCACGGCCTCGGCGGTAGAACCTGAAACCAATGTAGAGCAGGGTGACCAAACAAATAAGCCCGAGAATTGGCATCCACATCAAATAAACGATGATGGTGGCCACACTGGAGTCAATCGAGGCGCTGCAGCCTAGGTCTTGCATGAGAATGTACCGCGAGTCCATGAAAAATGTGCTGATTGCAAGGTTAACAAGGGGGAGAAATAGACAACATGCAAGCTCAATGATCCCTCGCTTCCATGCAGTACTCTTCGTAACCAGCCGGGGACGATCTTTCAGCATTTCAATGATGTTCCAGTTAATCACACACTGTGCAGCCTCCACACCTAGCGAAATGGCCATCGTGACTCTAACATCGAGATCGCACCAGCCACTGCCATTCCACCAATCTAAAGTGTTTTCTGAGGTCCAATGGCACGCAGCGATGGTCGTGGAGAGCATGATGTAAAAGTAGAACATGGACATGGTCAGAACAGGAATATTGGCACGGGTAACAAGTCCACAGTGGGTATATATTACTGGAATTTGGAGAATAAGACCGGTGATGGCAAAGAAAAGAAGGCATGCAGGGTTGTAAGGGTGGATTCCATGGCTCTTAAACTTCGTTTGGAAAGCAGTGACGGCTGTGGCTGTGGCTGTGGCTAAAGCAGTGCCTGTAGCAGTGCCTGTAGCAGTGCCTGTAGCAGTAACAGTGCCTGTAGCAGTGGCCACAGCTGCAGGTGTCGTGGCAGCACCGGCAGTTGCCATACCGGCGCCCATCAAAGCAGCTAACGAGGCCATTACAGAGGAAGGGAGGTTGGATGCAAGTGATTCGAGTGCAGCAGGGGGTAAATTTGATGCTAGTGATACAATTTCAGAGGCAGGCATAGTTGCTGCCATGCTGGCGAGTTGTGCGGCAGGTAGATCACCTATAGCCGTAACCATAGCAGTAGTTGTGGTGCTGCTATCCATGTGGTTTTGTAATTTTGAATGTCCTTTATAAATATAGATTAGTTTTAAGACTAGGTCGGATCGTGGTCTATTTAAATAAATAGATTACTTTCAGATTTTCAGGTGTTTAGTTAATTTAACTTGCATTGCATGTTAGGGGAGGGGGTTTCCCTGTGTGAGCTCCCAATGTAGAAAGCTTGCAATGGCGGGCAACAAATAACCCTAAAATCAGATGCAAACACCCACTGTGCTTTTTTTGAAATAAACCTCGTCACATGAGAAAAAGGCTGTTAAAATAAATATTACATTAAAACTAGCCATAGTGCTTGAAATCCGGCGCTTAGAAAGTATTTAGGGTGGAACCGGTTGCACCTATGTAGTTATCTACTTAGACGAAATTCCCCTGAAATTTGACAGAGTTACTGAATATAATGCCATGTACAATCCCAAAGGAAAAGTAGGCTTAGGGGATATACCCTACATGACTAGTTGTGTGATTGATTCCTTTTTGTCAATGAAAAAAAATACTAATCCGCTCAGTGGTGCTGTCAGATCTGCATGTGAAGGGCGGTTTCAAGAAGACAGTGTAGAAAGTCTAGATATATATTACATTATGCTAAAAATGGCTAAATAAATTTGGTAGTTCCTTTTTTTGAACCAGGGTTGTTTGTTTATTCGTTCGTTTGTTTATTTTTGGTCGCTTATTGAGTCAGCTTCGATATCTGATGTATAAGTTTTATGCAGGGTACTGGGATATTCTTCTCACCCTCAAGCTTGATTAATTGCTCCATCAATCCTGTCTCCATTAAATTGGCTTTAGCTTTCGGAGTGCTTTCATAGGTTATCCAACTGATAATCTGCAAGGCTTGCACTAAAGATGAGCTAGCTGCCGCATGAGGAGCCATTAAATAATTCTTTAAGGTTGAAAATAATTCAAACAGCTCAACATGACGGCATAGGTAACGGTTACTATCCAGTAAAGACATTACTGCCGACAAAATTCTCTCAAATGAGATTCCTGTGGTCATAGATAACGCCTTATTCAGCGTGTTAATGTATGGGAGGAACCGTGGGAGTACTAGCTTTGGCTGTGCTTCAATCCAAGCAGTTACTGCTGCTATGGCCATTGCCTGCCAGCCGGATTCGGTAATCAGGTCGATAAACGAATCCAGTGCTTTGGCCTCCCACAAGGCGGTCCAACAATCGGCATGATCAGCATGGGCCAACGCCGAAAATATTGGGAAAATGAACTCTCGTAAACCGGGATACTCCCTCACACATACCTGTAATACTGTAAGTAGTCCCTGCTGAGACATCTCGCGTTTGCGAGACTGTTCAATGCGTGTGTAATTGAAAAGAGTTGGTACTAAACAATTTGCGGCATTTCGTGCTTCCAATGGATACCTTGATGCATTTTCTAATGAGAGACGAAGTTCCCGTATTAAGTGTGGGGCAACTCGGCCCTCTTGTAAAGCATCCAGCATGGGAGGAAGCGTGCTGATATTTTTAAAGAACTCCAATAAAACCTTACGGTGAGGGCTGGTGATAGGTAGTTTAATGTATGCACGCATTAGACGCCTCAGTATCCGATGATTTACGGTATTAAGGATGAGTTCCTGTGGGTTTCTCGAAAAGCTAACCACGAGATTGTACATGTTTGAAGCCAGAACATTATGGGACTCATCAGCCAACACAAACTTAAGGTGGAGTAAGTTCACAAGTTTTGTAAAGAGTCCGTATGCATTAAAATGGTGCCAAAGGTTCGCCCGGTGACGGGGTCCGCACACCCGAAACATTTCCAAAATTATTGATGAAGCACGAAGGATATCACTAGGGTCGCAGGATTCAGAAAAGAAAGAGCAAACAACCCCAATTGCATCTTCCCTAAATGCCAATTGCCTTGCAATCGAAATCTTGTCATCCTCAACCGAAGTAACGCTAGTCATTTTGGTCAACAACCGCAAAACTTCAGATGGAAGTTGCTGCGACTGGGCCAGCACGAATGAAAGTCCACCAGCAATGCAAAAGTTGGTAACAAAATCACTGCCTTTCTCAACGGGAATGCAGGCCTCCACTAACTCTAGAAAGGCTGCAATGGTGTTGTCAGCCTCACCCGCAACCAAGGACAATGACTTTGGCAGAACTCGCAATTGCTCAAGCGTCTGTCGTACCTGCGGCTTAGAAATTACCAGCTCACGAAGTCTTCCAAATACAAATATTAAGTCCCTGTGTGCAACTGTTAGTTGATCGACCAGCTCTTTGGCCTCCTCTTGCGCATTAATTAGCATTTCATCAATGTCATTATCCAAAAGATCGTTCAGTCCTGAGAAAGGATCGCGTGAATCTTGGCTTAAGTTGGCTATGTCACTGGTACTAGTGTTCGTGCTTGAATTGGTACTGTCACCCATCGAGTTGTGCAGTGGAGGATTCCAACTACCGTTTTTTCGTTTACTGGAATTAAACGGGTCACCTATCCTCAAGGACTCAACTTCATAGTCCTTGTCGTATATTTCAACACTTCCATCTTGTTCGACAAATGCAGTGAGTGGTTTGCGCTTTGGCTGGGGCCCATGAAGAGGCCCATCCACCTCCACTGATTTTACGGGAAGCATCTCAATTTGGCTGGCCTTTCCAAACAAACCCAAGGACGCAAAGTCGTCCTCGTAGTTTTCATCATCCGCAAATAGCTTTATATCAGTCAGCTCTTCGATTTTTTTGACAGGAGAGTCCGGAGGAAGAGGTCTTTTTGCTCTCAAATTCAACTTGGAGGGTACAGCAAGTTTCTTTCGTCGAGAGGGTGAGTTCCAGGCCCGCACAGCCTGCTCAGTATCCTGTACTTCATTAGACCTGTCACCTTGTCCATACTTCTTGATCCAGATGTGTCGTAGTAAGTTAGCAGCCGAGACTCTGAGTGCTGGATCCTTCTCAAAGCAGAGCATAAGAAAGTCGCGCAGACTGGCACTGGAGTCTGCTGGAATCATAGACAGTGAGTCTTGTTGTACAATCGCGTACATCGCAGCAATATCACTTCTAGTTCCAAACGGGGGCTGACCGCTTCTTAGCTCTACAATTGTTGCTCCTAGGCTCCACACGTCACAAGCGGGACTTGGTTCCTGCATTTGAATAATCTCTGGAGCCATCCAATGAGGAGTTCCAACAACACCAGGTCTTTCGCCAGAACCAGAACTATTAATCTTTGTGGCTACTCCAAAATCAGCCAATTTGGCTACACCATCCTTTGTAGTGAGAATATTGGCGCCTTTTATATCACGATGAATAGTACCCTGTTGGTGGAGGTACTCCAACCCTTCAAGAACCTGTCGCATGTACTTCGCAACAAGAATTTCGGGGAAAGATCCAAACTTATGAAGAATCATTGCCAAGGATCCATTCTCACAGTACTCCAAGACGATGTTCAGGTGGGTATCATCCTTCATGAATCCAAAGTATTTCACAATATTAGGGTGTTCAAGGTCCTGAAGGAGATCAATTTCTCCCATTATACTATCTACCGACTTGATTCGGTCAAGAGGAATTTGTTTGATCGCCGCAACCTCGGCTGTTCTTAAGTGGATCGCTTTATAAACGGTTGCGAAGGCACCTCTCCCAAGCCTGTCACCTAGGGAATAGTTATTTACGGCTTTTCCACGTCGCGGGGTAGCACATACTACTCTACTCCCCATTGCATGAGCCTTTTGGCCATCCACCTGGCGGGATTGTAGTGAATCGCGACGCTTAGGAGTGCGAGGCTCCTCAAGCATTTGTTTACGTAGGGTAAGGAGATCTCGCGACAAATTGAAATTATGCAGTCAAATTTTCAATGTCCGTGCTTTAAATGTCATATATACAAACACATATATTGATTTTATAAGTTCCTTGATATTTTAACTCATTCAAAAAAAAGTGTAGATTGGAATTAGATCTACTCCATCTTTTCACTTTTTCCGGAAATACGATACCTAATCAACTAACATATTATTTTTTCAACTTTCGCAAGGTTGCTCCATTGAACAACCAATCGATTTTTGCACTGGGAATACCATCTACTGCCCGCAGTAAAGCCTCATTCCCGTCGACTAAGGCGGCAACACCCGTTCCTAGCCTTTCTAGCGCTCCTTTTCGCAAAGCAATTAAAGGAATATTATGAGAGGCACTTGCCAATGCCAAAGGCATACACTCAGCTGCACTTAAATCACTTCGAGCCACAAACAAAGCCTTGACCTTCTTTGTTTCCAACGCACGCATAGAATCATTGAAACCAACCGCGAATTCGTCACTGGATCCCCTTGCACACAAATTGACCAACAGGTTAATAATTATATCGTGCTGATGATCAGCAATTGGCGGCCATTCTGGCTTGGAAAGAACGTCTTCGATGGCCGACATTGAAAAAGTAGGGTATGGTTCACCTTCTAAAGCGTTGAATAAAAAGTACAATTAATAAATAAATTATGATCTATTGAGAGCGCGCTGATACTCCAGCCACTCACTCTTTCTTTTTTCAGAAACAAGTTTAAGTTCACGCTTCAGGTCGCGAATTTGGGCTCTAAGTACTGCATCAGCACCGAGTTTGTCAAGCTTGAGCTCCATCAGATGCTCGAGGCTCTGTACCTGACCCTCAAGAATGAGGAATTTACGCTCCTGGTCGGCAGGAACCTTGGAATTAATTGCCATTTCAGCGACTTTACGGGTATACTTTACCATTAGGCCAGTGAGAGACGGAATTTTGCTGGTTGTTTTGTTTTGAGACTTCTTCACAATCTGTTCGAGTTCCATTTCTACATGTTCCTGGAACTCCTCACCCATAACATCAAAGAGCTCAGCGAAGAACTTCCTTAAAATGTTGTAGTTAGTGCTCTTGGACTCTTTATTGATTTCCTCCAACTGAACAATTGTGTGTTCTAGGTCCCGCCTAGACTCCTGGTTCTGATGGAGCAGGTTTACGAGCTCCTGTTCACGTTGTTTAGCACTGTTATTTTCGTCAACGAGCTCCCGGATGCAAGTTGCCGGGTCTCCTTTACGACCTACCTCACTGACTACAGTGGTAATTTGAGAGTGCTGAGCTTTTAACGATGATGCAAGGCCAGCAACACGCGTGAGAGTCGAGTTCTGCTCAACTACACCCCGAAGAGCACCCACCAAGTCCTCTGCATTACAGTTCTCAGGTACAATATCTGGAAATTCGGTGTGTGCATGCAAGAAGAGATCACGGTCGGCATTCATTGCAGTTTCCAACTCGGTATATGTGGCTTGGATATCATAAATCTCGCCAACAAGCTTGTTCGTGCGGCTTTGGTGCTCTGCCAATTCGTTTCCAATGGAATCGCGGGACTGCTTAATATCCTCAAAGGCAAGAGACTTTCTCTCCAAGGCACGTTCAAGCTCATTAATTCGAGTTTTTGCCCTCTCAAGCTCCTTCATTACCCCAACAATATCTTTTCCATTCATGTATTTACGATACTGCTGCAGCTCCAGCCGCAGTTCACGGTTCTCGGTTTCTAAGTGCTGGGCGTGATCAACACGCTGCCTGACACCCACAATACTGTCCTCCCCAAAGTTTATCAATGGGATATGGCTATTAACTCCTTGGAAAAGAGACTGGCGATTGAGAGACTGGGGAGTACTAGACTTTTGGCTTTGTGGGCTTTTCGAAGGACTGTTGGTCGGTCGGAAAGGAGAGCCATTTGACTTCACAAAACCACTTCTTACCGGAATTTCCTCTTCCTCATCATAATCATCATCATCATCATCATGAGTTGATAAAGAACGTAAACGAATATTAGACGGTACTGATGACGAAGGAGGGAGAGACTGTGACACAGTTTTTGAGGCAGATGTTGGAAGAGACTTGATCGAGTTGGTAAAACTCAGGTTTGTATCGTCGAAGTAGTCTCTGGCATTGCGTTCTTTGAGTACTACTTGCTCAACTTCGGGAGTATACTCCACTGGTGAGAGTGAGGCAGAGGAGCTGGTCCCGGAATCTTTACCATTATGTATTCTCAACGACCCAATGGTCTCAGTTAGTGTCGCGGGGTCCATCAATTGAAGTGATTTGATTTAACCGCGCTGCGGAATTAACTTTCAGTTATAGTAAATAGCTATTGGGCAGTGATAAATAATTACATCATCAAAATACCCAAGTTTGTATTCACCACGTGACGATTCGTATTCCTACCCAATGGAAACCAAAGTGGCAACCCCAAAGAGGAAGAAACCCTTATAGGGCGGTAATCTCAAAGTGGAAAAAGCATTTATCACCATTAAAATACATAATTATCTACGTTTAATCAACTCCTTGGTTCAATCGAAGGCTCATGAAGGCTGTTCAAGCTCGGTGGACGGTCAAAGAAGACAGGCTCGGTTGGCAGGGGGAGAGAACCTCTGACCCACCACACTTCGATGGAGTCAAACGCCTTTTTACCCTTCAAAGGAAACCCGGAAATCCCATCAAAGTCGTCCCACACACAATTGACTACACCGGAGTCGTTCGACTGCTGAATGGACACCGGCTGCGTCCACTGAGAAGCACTGGTTCCAGGAAGGGCAAGCGGCGTCGGACTCAGCTCGAACTTGGCTAGATTTGGCTCATAGTCAACATTAAACGGATACAGAGCACTTGCTTGCGGAATACGAAGCCCGGCAACTCTAGTGTAGCCAGTGTACTCGAGTACCAGGTCATGGGGCAGCTTCGTGTGGAGGTTGGCCGAGTTACGGAGAGTGTGCATACGCGAGAGCATGCTGACATTCCAGTTACGGACTTGAGTGAGGTCTCCTGAGCGTAACGGCCTAATAACCACCTCATACTCCTCCAGCAGCGGGTTTCTGATGATGACATGGGTTACCAGAACTCCGCTTTGGTTGGCTGACCATTCGTGCACAGAGTTAACACGCTCGAGGTACTCCAGAAAGCGTTGCTGGCTAGGAATTGAGATTGCATTCATGAGCGGGAGTCTCATACGGTGCTTGGTGAATTCCATACTTGCCTGCTTAGCGGACATACCGTGGTAGAGCATGAGGTAGGCCGATATCAGCGAACCGGTACGGCCCTTCCCACACTTACAGTGCACCACAGCGACATTTTTTGGGTCAGACTCAAGGTAACGGCTTATTTCCGTTAGTGTATGGACCAAAGTTTCCACCGGAACCGGCCGGTGGTCAACCACCGGCACACGAGTAACTTGCTGGTTTCCATCGCTGTCAATTAGTGAAGACGGGTCATACCCGAGTTCACAGTCCTCTTGCAGGTTCCAGACGTGCCAATGGCCAGCATTCTTCGCATTGAGGAATTGAAGCAAGGTCGAGAGCTTGGTTCGGTAGACAGCTTTGAGATACGACGTAGTGGGCATCGCTGCGGCAATTAACTGAGGCGTAATATACGCCAAGTCCATTTTGTTTCCATTGAAATTCTCTTTATGGTGCAATGCACTCACCGCTGCTTTAATTAACATGAGTGTAAACAATGGGCCACCAGTACCCTGAACTATTTTTATATATTTACTCGACCTTCGTAACCCTTTTAATGTAGAGACAACCAATGTCCAGGTAAGTAGTAATTTCTATAATGATTTCCGCCACAAATGAGGAATAAACACCCAGACACACTCCACACACGGTTAAAATGACATTCTGGTCATTCACTCTATGGTTAAGGTGGGAAAGCAGGTTTCCAGCGATTCCCACGTACGGAGCAAGAATCAACGGGTTCCACATCGGGTAGGCCTGGCTAGTGACATGAGCGGTAATAATTCGGCCCACCAACAACGCGAAAGCAAATGCAATGGTCAAAAAGAAAGGCAGAAACATGCTGTACGAAATCACGTCCCACGCTAGAAATGCCCAGATACCGAAACCGGCCCACAGAACGGTAAATGGGAGAAGATCCGCCACCTTGGCAGTTTTAGTGGTGCGAATAACATTGACAATTGCCTGTTCGGTGTTAAAGAGCACACCAACTACGGAGATCAAAGTGGAGACGTCTCGGAAGTTCAAACCTCCAGCAACATTCTGCTCCCACATCTGCTGGCCAACCAAACCAACCACAATTTCCATGCCTGCAATCATCAGCACACCCTCAACTGGTCCTGAAAACACCGAGAGGTAGAGGCGGTGGGTGTGGTACTCCTCCCAAGTGGAGACCACAAAGTTCAAAGTGCACAGAAACTGACAGGCCAACACCCACGATTTCGGGAGATTGGCAACTGAAGCCCACACATACGTGAGCAGTGATGTGTTGATGGCATCAACGCAGTGATCGAACAGCTCGCCCAACGGAGAACTGGTACCTGTGCGACGGGCTTGCTGGCCGTCCAAGGCATCCAGCGTCTGGTAAGCAATCACATCGAAGGCGTAGGCAAAAAACACCCATCGAGGGGTGCTGAAACCGTCAAAGTCGCTGTTGTAGTACCAGGCTCGAGTGAAGCTGAACACCGAAAACATCAGGCCCAGCAAGGTGACCATGTTTGGGGCCAGCCACAGCGGCAAATAGTTGACCAGCCATGTATAAGTTGGTTTTAAAACGTACTTCGAAACAAGCGAGTGGTCCTCTCCGGCGTACTTGTACTTTTTCAAGCCCGGGAGAGCCGTTTGCGGGAGAAATGCGCCCATCGGTGTTGGGTTAGGCACTGAAATTCCGGGGCTTTACATGGCGGAGGCTAAACGGCGAAGTGTGGGATTTGCAAGCGAATCAAGAATATGCATATAGAGTTTTTATCCAAACACAATTTTCACCGAACTCGGATCTTTCGCTCGCAAACCTGCTTACACGTTTATTACCTATATGCAAATGGCCTGCGTTTAATATGCAGAGAGGGCTAGGCACGTGGGCTTATCTTCATCATGAAGTTTGGAGAGCAGCTAAAACAGAGTCTAATTAAGGACTATGGATACTATTACATCAATTATGATGAGCTCAAACGGGAACTGGGTCTCAGACGTGCTCGGAATGACGAGTCGTGGAACACAACCGACGAAAGCGAGTTCGTGGCCAAGCTTGAGAACGAGCTCGAGAAGGTCTACAATTTCCAGAAGCTGAAGTCGAACGAGGTGAACCGTCGTATTAAGACTGCTGAGCGTGAGGTCCGCCAGGTCGTTGCTGAAAGCGAGGCGAACCCGAATGACGTCGATGAGGGCGAGTTTGAGGATCTCGAGGATGAGCTGAAGTCGATCATCGCTGATGTCCACGATCTGTCGAAGTACAGCCAGCTCAACTACACCGGATTCCAAAAGATCGTCAAGAAGCACGACAAACTTACTGGCTGGCACCTCAGACCGATCTTCTCGGCCCACATGAACTCCAAGCCATTCTTCAAGGAGAACTTCGACAACCTCATCGTGAAGCTGTCCAAGCTTTACGACCTGGTTCGCACTCGTGGACACCCGTTTGTGGGTGATTCCAGTGCGGGTGGGCAACAGCAGAACTTTGTGCGTCAAACCACCAAGTACTGGGTCCACCCTGACAACATCACCGAGCTCAAGTTGCACATTCTCAAGCACCTCCCAGTGCTGGTTTTCAACGCCAACAAGGAGTTCGAGGCTGAGGACAACGCAATTACTTCGATCTACTACGACAACTCGCACCTCGACTTGTACCGTGGACGGCTGGAGAAGACAGAGGGCGCGGAGGCAATCCGTATTCGGTGGTACGGCGGAATGAACACCGATACCGTCTTTGTGGAGCGTAAGACCCACCGTGAGGACTGGACTGGCGAGAAGAGCGTGAAGGCCCGGTTTTCCATTAAGGAGAAGTACGTGAATGACTGGGCAAGTGGAAAGATGACCTCTAAGCAGGTTTTTGCCAAGGCTCGTAGGGAGAACAAGAAGAGTAAGAAGGAATTGGATGCTTTGGAGGCACTCGCTAGCGAGATACAGTACCGCATCATCCACGATCGTTTGCGACCTGTTACCCGTTCTTTCTACAACCGCACGGCTTTCCAGCTTCCGGGTGATGCTCGTGTGCGTATTTCGCTTGATACTGAGCTCACCATGGTCCGCGAGGACGATTTCGATGGCCTTGACCGAGCCCACAAGAACTGGCGCCGAATGGATATCGGTGTTGACTACCCTTTCAGCCAATTACCTCCGGGAGATGCCGAGAGGTTCCCGTACGCCGTGTTAGAGGTGAAACTTCAGACCCAGATGGGCCAGGAACCTCCGCTTTGGATTCGAGACCTCGTTGCCAGTCACCTTGTTGAGGCCGTTCCTAAGTTCTCCAAGTTCATCCACGGTACTGCAACACTGCTTCCATCCAAGGTGAACCTCATTCCGTTCTGGCTGCCTCAAATGGACACAGACATCCGCAAACCTCCGGCTTCGCAGATTGGTCACGGTACACAGAGGGCTTCAATTGAGGCCAGTTCTAGTGGCCCTCAGGGGGATGAAGAGTCGCAGGTTGGAAGAGTTCGGTTCGCCTCGTCTTCACAGGCACAGAGTCAGAGTGATCCCCACGCTACAGAAAATACTGGATTACTTTCGGGTGAAAACAACAATGATCGTACCTATGAGGACTCCTTTATCACTAAGAACTTTAAGAATGCGGTTGCATTTGTTTCTGAGGTGTTTGGTCTGGATGTTTCAGTTTCTAGGGATGCACCTGGAACCGTTTACCTTGAGGATATCAAAGTGCCTGCGGGGAAAACTATGTCGATTCCAGTGCGTATTGAACCGAAGGTCTACTTTGCCAACGAGAGAACTTTCTTAGCTTGGATTGAAATCGGAATCTTACTGGGAGCCATGGCAAGTGGTCTTCTCAATTTCGGTAATGCGATCGCAGTAAAGGCGTCATTTGGGTTCTTCTTGGTGGCTGTAACCACCATCGGATACTCCATTTACACATACATTCTTCGGGTTATTGCTTTGCGTAGGCGCTGGGCTTCGGGATACACTGATAGTTACGGACCTGCTGTGATATGCTTTTCTTTGGCCGCTGCAATGGGCACTAACTTTGTTTTCCAATTCTTAAACAGTGAATAAAAAAAGTATTTTTAATAATTTTGCTATAAAAAAAGTATGCGTATGCAGGGATGAGATAATATGCACCTCACAACTCCTTGAACATTCCCAGCATGATATAAGGGCTTATTTAGAACTAAAAAAGGTATGAACTGGCTAAATATATTCCGATGGTTTCGACCAAATAGGGTGTCTGTGGTTATTCTTGGCTCACCAGGCTCAGGGAAAACAACGCTATTCTTTGAGATGAAACGTCGCTCGCTTCCACGTAAACAAAACATGAAGAATTGTGAGTCCTTCAGTAGTGAAATGTGCTATAAAAGGACTATCATACGATTGTGGGACATTGGTGAGTACAGCTATCTTTCAAGACTAGCTGCCACAACCAATATTATTTTACTGGTAGTAGATTGCAGGAGCACAGAGAGTATTAAAAATGCTAAGAATATATTGGACTTGTTTATTTATACGCCAGTATACTCTGTAAAACAAATTTTAATTGTGGCAAATATTAGAGACCTACGCTACGAAATGCCACTCTGGCAGATATGCGATATTTTGGGGCTTTGGAGGCTTAGACATTTGTACAATTGGCGAATTATTAAATGGTGGCATAAATATGATGATGGAGTGGACTCCTGTTTAGATTATATAGCAAAGTAAGCTATTTTATTTTGGTTTTTTGTTTTTTCTTTTCTTTTCTTTATTTTGGAAAAATAAATCTGAATAAGTAAAATAAGATATTTAAAGAGTGCATAGAAGGAGAATAAGAGTGTTTAAAATGCAAAAGCTTCTTCATAGTATTGTACGAGGTTCTTGCTCTTGTTTAGATTATTCGCGACGGCAACGCGCATATTATCACACATCTTTCCTGGGCCACAGGCAAAAAAGCAAAGAGGTCCTCGACTATTGTGAATGTGATCAAGAACCAGTTCGTTAATATTCACTCGCTGGTGCTTTACAATATCGTGGATTTTACCGTCTCGTTCCCAGTGAGACAACTTCTCAATGTTGTCCTCATCGTCTAGTATCTGGTGCTGATCCTTATACAACTGGTTGCGGAGGAAGTGTCGATGATGTGGTTCTCCTTCGTAGGTAGAAATGTGGATGTTGACATTTAAAAAGGTAATATGAGACATCTCCATTATTTCCTTTTGGAACCAAATGAGTGGTGCTAAATCTCTGATAGACCAATAGAGAGTTACCGATTGCAATGTCCCATCATTTCGGGAAATGGCATGCTTTAGGTGGTTATAGACGCCTGTAATCCCAATTCCACCTGCCAGAAACACCATTTCATGGTATGGTGCCATGTTGAATTGGACACCATAGGGTCCGTCTAGTAGAACTCGCCATTTCGTCTTACTCCCAATGTTTTTGGTGAAGCCTTTCTGTTTTTTAATAAACAATTTAACGCAACCTTTCTCATCCACTTTAAGATCGCTATGACCAGTTTCCTTACTTGAGATATCTGAGGATTTTTCTTCGTCAGAAATCGCACAGTTGTTTAGTTCATACAAGGCAGTAAACGGATGAGACTGAAAAAAATATAACGGATGAAGGAAATGAACAAACACATATGAGCCAGCTGTCGGCTTCCATAGGTGGCTGTATTTGATTTTGAGCATAAGAACGTCTCCGTAATCTTTAACTTCACACTCTGACCCGGGCTTGTTCAACAGAACTCGGCCAATTCTACAAACGCGGTCAAATCCCCAAACAGCGATCATTGAGTATAGCATCTCATAAGCAACTTTAGGACTCTTCAGGTGCTCCCAAATACTAGCGACAGTAACCACGGCTAGTGCAAAGTGGATGTGAACAAAGATATCGTACCCACGAGCTCTTAGAAATTTAACGGCCTGAATGCACGCAAGTGACATTGATAAGATGGCTACGAAACCCATAACGAAGTATTTTTGGTCCCAGTGTGCACCATATGTACCAAATTCACTGAAAAGAATAGTGAAACAAGAAGCATGCATAACAATAAGTAAAGTGGCCAGTCGAGCCAAATGCTTATGCCACACAATGAATGTGCTAAACTGCCATCCGGTCAGCCAGATCAGGAAGTTATTCCGACCAGCGAACAAAAATGCAGGTACGAGCAGGTATAAAGCAAACCAAGCGCAGCGATAGGCTAGATAGAGTGAAATGAACTGTGAACGTGTAGCAGAATCGAAAGGGCTGGTTACTACTGAGAAATTAACGGTCAAGAATACAATCACTAGAGCGTATAGGCCTGCAATTAGCAGTGCATGGATTCGCAGAGGAAACATCAGTGGCCAATTCATGACTTCAAACGGTTCTGCCTGTTCACCATTAAATAATGTTGGCATTGAGATATACTTGCGAAAGTACCGACCGATTGTGGAGTTCTGTAAGATGCGAGTAGGCCCAGGTAGGATCCAAGAAACCAAATTCAATACAATTTGCAAGACCATGATACCAAAAATGTATCCAATGAGTCCTTCACCCCAGTGAATGCGAATATAGCTCTCACGATGAATAGCACGCCCTGCTCGTGGAACATTGTTTTCTAACAGTATTGTGTCAGAAATACGGAAAGCACCGGTCTTTGAGGTGTTTGCTTCTAGGAATGTTTGTGTTACAGGGGTGTCTTCTAGGCTCAGCTGAACCTCGTTCAAAGAAGGTGCACTCAATTTCACATTAGAGCACGCTTCATTAAATGCATCCCAAGACGAGTCAACTGCTTTATCAGCATCAGCAAGTCGGGAAGAATCATCTATGCACAAGTACAGTGTGCGAATGAAGTCTTGATTTGTGCATTGGCAGGTGACGTTAGGCCATCTGCCAAAACCTTTACACTTAAAAGCCGAGTTAGTTGCTATAGCGGTAGAGCATATAGAGAAAAAATAGTCCTCCTTAGCCTTGACCAGTGATGGTAGGAAAGGAAGTATTTGTAAAATGAGCATTTGTATCGATCAATAAAAAATAACTCTCGAGCAGATGCCGTTTATATACTAAATAAAATCTATTTAAGGCACAACTTATTTTGCTGCTAAATTATTACGCGATTAGAAGATGCATATAGAATGCCATTTAATAAATGGAAGGAACAGGGTAGGGTATTTCTATACAGTCCACGGTGTGTGTGGGCTTGGTATTTTCCTGGCCAGCTTTAGAAGCTACACTTGAAAGGAATATATATATATTCGACCTAATAAGGCCATAAAACACTCATGTAGTTGAACGTTCATTATTTTGGTAGTAATATTAAGAACGACTATCAAACTAGTTAATTATTTACACGCCTTGTTACAAGATCTAAGATGATTCCTGACAGGCCCAACCCTAAAAGTGGGTGGTTATAACTAAGCCCAATTGAAGGCTCATTCGACATCCAAATTACACATGACTACCTTTCTTATCATTAGCGCCAAAGTAAAAAAGAACTCCCCCCATGTAAATTAGGTTTAATTATAAACCAGCTAACCAGATAACCTATTTATATTTAAGTTTTTCTTTCCACAATAGACATAAAACTCAATGAGATAATTATTATTATTGAAATTAGCTTAGCACCTGAAACGGTTTTATGCAGGCTATTTTCGATTAAAGGCTTGATTCAGGCTCAGCAACCTTACTGGGTACTTTATCCTCATCGGATAGGCGGGTCGTCGGGCTTCCGAGAAAACCCTAATTAGAGGTCTTTTTGTGGAGCCACTAAATAATTATAATAATATGCAGGGCGGTTTCAACTTTTAGTGGTGCTAATAATAATTTGGGCAAGGTTGAGTTATAATTAAATTAAATAAAGTCAGTGGAAAAAAAGTGTATGTAATTGGATAATTCAGCGCTTTATGAGTCCCATTTCTACCAAAATCTGGAAACTGTGTGTGTGCCACCCCCCCTTTGGGATCCAGAATCTCCTGGGCTGTGGTTTGGTGAAATTTCAAAAAAAAAAATAGTTGCCACAAATGAGTGCAATTTTGTCGGCAGACGACCTTAATGACTTCATTGCACCTGGAGTAGCATGTATAAAACCAGTCGAGGTCCCTAAAACCAAGGACTATGCCGAAATAACAATTGGAGTTGATGGCCAGCCCATGGAAGAAGGAAAAGAACTTGCACCCGCACAGATCAGTTTACAGGACTGCCTGGCCTGTAGCGGCTGTATCACCAGTTCTGAAGCCATGCTTGTCGAGCTTCAGAGCCCCAAAGAACTACTAGTACAATTGAATTCGTCCGAGGAAAAAGTATTTGTAGTTTCAGTGTGCCACCAGACCCGAGTTTCACTGGCAAAAGCGTACAGTATAACCTTGGAAACAGTCGATAACAAACTCGCTTCGTTCTTTTTGAACAAGCTGGGCTTTAAGTACATAGTTGGCACTGAAATTGGCCGGGCAATTGCATTACAGGAGACCTGGAAAGAGATCCAGTCGAAGCACGGCTCTAGTGACACCCAGAACGGACCCATTTTATCCTCCATATGTCCAGGATGGACGCTTTATGCCGAAAAAACCCACCCCCACGTCCTCCCCTACCTTTCATCCGTGCGTTCCCCCCAGCAGATCACTGGCAATCTAATCAAGCGACTCACTGCTAGGGAACTCGGTATTGCATCATCACAAGTGTACCATTTAAGCATCATGCCCTGTTTTGACAAGAAACTAGAGGCCTCACGTCCTGGATTCGAGATTGATGACCAGGTCCGCGAGGTTGACTTGGTAATAACGGCCAAAGAGCTTGTGGACCTTCTTAAAACCGAGTTTGAGACCTCGCTTCCCGATATCCAGGAATTCAAAACCCAAATACCCACCCCCCTAGGCTGGCCCGCTCAAGACCAGTGGAAGAGCAACGTCGGCAGCAGTTCAGGCGGGTACCTTGGCTATGCACTGACCCAGGCCGGACCTGGCCAGCTGCTGGAGGTCCCAGGAAAAAACAGTGACTACATTGAGTTCCATATTGTCCAAAATGGCGAAACCGTTTTCAAAGGCGCCCAAGTTTACGGTTTCCGCAACATTCAGAACCTAGTACGGAAGCTAAAGACCAAGCCGAAGTCCCGGGTCAGCAAACCCAGCAGCAGACCTGGCAAGCTCCAGCAAATAAGCGATCCACACAGTTTAGACTACATTGAGCTGATGGCATGCCCCGGCGGCTGTGCTCGCGGCGGAGGCCAGATTGGTGCACCCGCGAACGTGCCCTCAAAAGTGTGGACAGCCGAGATGAACGCGGAATACAACCAGATAGAGCAGATAGAGGTTACCAATGACCGTGTTTCTGGGTACTTCCGGCAAATGGAGATCGAGCCGACCCCCCAGCTGCTCCGAACTACTTTTGAAGCCGTTAAGCCCGACCCCTCGCTGACCGCGGCACTGACCGTTGGCACGCAGTGGTAAGCCTTGTATATTTAATATTTAATATTTAAATTTTTGTAAACTACACACTCCCTTAACACTCGTTAGCACCACTTAGGTTCCGGCCGCTCGCATTCCTCGTTGCCCTAATGACATACCATCTGATCCTGTTACGGCACGGCGAGAGCGAGTGGAACCAGGCCAACCGGTTTGGCGGCTGGGCCGACATGAGATTAAGCGAGAAAGGCCGTTTGGAGGCACATGAGGCCGGCCTCCGGCTCAAGAAGTACGAATACCCACCCATGAAGGTGTTTACCTCCAAGCTCAGCCGGTCGATCCAGACCACGAATATTCTGCTGGAGGCAGCCGACAGGCTTTGGATTGACGTTGAACACAGCTACCGGATAAACGAGAGGCACTACGGGGCACTGCAAGGTCGCAATAAGGAGGAAGTGGAGAAGCAGTACGGCCACGAGCAGTTCATGCTTTTCCGGCGCTCGCTGGACGTCGCCCCCCCCCCAATTGACCCCCAGGACCGTTGGAGCCAGGTTAACGACCCCCGTTACCACGACCTGCCCTCGGTTCCGCTGACGGAGTCGCTGGAAACGATGGCCGAGCGGATCCACCCCTGGTGGGTCGACTGCGTGGCCCCCACGCTGCGGGACCGCAAGAGCGTGCTGGTTGTTGGCCACGGGAACTCGCTCCGCGGCCTGATCCGCATTCTGAGGGGCATCAGCAACGAGGAGATCAAGAAGATCGACCTGAAGACCGGAGTGCCGTTTGTGCTGGAACTCGACGAAGACATGCACGTGAAAAACAACGACAACGACCACTGGTGTACGTATATACATTGATAAATAAGGTTCAGATGTTTTCGCGGCTCTCAAACGGGTTGTACAGCAAGAACTTCTGGATTAAATCGACGTGGGTTAGCACCATCCGCCGGCAGCAGTACCGCTTCAGTCCCAACCGGTCGAGCGCGTCGCCTTCAGACAGGCCTTCGTCCTGCAGAAGCGTAAGGTAAGGCTCCCATTTGTCGCCCACGACCTTGCCGCACGAGAAGCACCGCACTGGGATGATCATGAAAATTTGTTGATGACAAAGGGCTTCTGAATATGGGAGAATAATGAAATAGTTTTGTGGGCGGATGCGTTCGAGTATTTTTGCTAGTGAAAACATGTGAAAATTTATATACTTTTCACCTGAAGTGTGTTTTTTCTGCCGACTCCGTAGTGAGTGTTTGGCTGTGAAGTAAATTCTATAAAAATACGTTTACATCGTAACACCAGATAGATACTGCAGTTTCATGCTCCTAATCGAGTTCCACCGATACCCACTCAAAGGAGATTCAAGTGAAAGTACAGGCACTGCTAGAGAGTACTACGTGTGAGGCTTAATAGAATTTCTGGATAGCGATTTGGTACTGATCCTTGTCTTTGACCTCACAATTGTCGTAGAGCTTTTTCATAGACTTTTCGGAGAGGTACCAAATTGCGTTCGCTTTTGCTACTCCTTCAACAGCCTTAGCTACAGTGTAAACGCCGAAAGCACATGCGCATGCACCGGCATTTGGAATAGCATCAGGCTTGCGAGGAGCATCAACGGGCGCGAAGCAGTAATCGCTTCTCCAGACTCCCTCGGCCACTCCTGCAATAGAGTTGGCCAAACCATACACTGCGCCAGTTAAAGGCAGACTAAGACTAACCATTTTTTTTGTGGTGGAATTTGTGGTGGAATTTGTGGTGGAATTTAACAGGCAGGGTTACGTATATAGTTTTCAGTATCAATATCCAGTCGTTAATTATGGTGGAATATTTCAAAGAAATTTGAATTCAATTCTAAAATCCCAGTGTGGACATGATTGAAAATAGTGGTATTTAGATACGTGCAACCAAGTGCATGTGGTATGCAACCTCCCATCTCCCGCCAGGTCCTGGCGAAACTGTTCCCGCCAAACGCTCCATTGATGCCGGAAATGCCAACAATTAACATCAAAACAGCCCAAGTACCCGAACTAAAGCCCACCAAATGTCCAGTTCAGCCAATTGAGACTGACATGGCCACCAAGACCACCCGCCAAAAGCTGGCAACTGAACAGGCAGGCCAAAAGCGGGCAGGCCACGAACAGGTACACCAAAAGCTAACAACTGAGCTAAACCAAGAACTAAACCAAGAACTAACAGAACTAACAGACCTAACAGACCAGGAACTGCCAATGTACGATACCCCACCAGCATGCCGAGAACCAGTAAGTCCCCAACTCTATAAAGGTCTAGACGAGCTATCTAACTTCCCCCTCCCCAAACTGCATCCAGAGTCTCTCGTGTGTACCCGTACCAGTCTCTCGTATATCCAGATTGTGGCCCCCCAGCTCAGCGGACTCGCCCAGTCCCTGCTGGACTGCATCAATGCTGCCCCCCCAACCGCCAGCAAAGCCAAACAAGCCGCTAAGCTGAGCTACGTGCGAGCCGAGGCCGCATTAGAAGTCTGGCACGAGCTCCGTCCCACACTGCGAGTCGGCATGTTCCGGCGCGGCCTGTCCGAGCACCAAGCCGAGCAAGTCATTTGCCTGGCTCGCGAAATGTGCTATGTCGTGAACAGTGCCGCCTCTGTCCGCCAGGCCCTTAGTGTGCTGGTGGAACCGCCGGTGGAAAAGCCCGTTTGGTGCCTTGGATGACTCATGAACATCCTGGTTATCAAGCTCGGCACATCGAGCCTCTTTGACGAGCAGACGATGGACACGCGGCTCGCGAACATCGCGCAGCTGGTCGAGATGGCCGTCAAACTGCGTCGCGAGCGCGGGTACCGCGTCTGCTTCGTGTCCTCCGGCGGAATTGCTGCCGGCCTGCAGCGGATGCGACTGAAGCAGCGGCCCCGCACGGTTGCTGGCGTGCAGGCCATGGCAGCGATCGGCCAGTGCCGGCTGATGGCCATCTGGGAGCAGCTGTTTGGCCACTTCGAGCAGCCCGTGGCCCAGGTGCTGCTGACCCGCACCGACATCGCGGACCGGGTGCAGTACATCAACGCCTGCACGGCCCTGAAGGAGCTGCTGGAGATGGGCGTTATCCCGATTGTGAACGAAAACGACACGCTGACCTCCCGCGAGGCCCGGTTCGGCGACAACGACACTCTTTCCGCCGTGGTGGCCGGCATGGTCAATGCCTCGCGGCTGTTCCTGATGACCGACGTTTCGTGCCTGTACACGGCCAACCCCCGGCTCGACCCCGAGGCCAAGCCCGTCCGGCTGGTCACCGATGCCCAGGCGGCAATGCAGTCGGTGTCGACCACTGGCAGCGGGTCCGGGGTGGGCACCGGCGGAATGACCACGAAACTGATTGCGGCCGCGCTGGCCACGAGTGCCGGCGTGGCGATGTACATCGTGAACTCGGCGTACCCCACCACGGTGAGTGCCGTGCTCGACGACGAGGAGAACGGCACCGAGCCCAAAGACTCTAAGCACCTGTACACGAAGTTCGCACCCCAAAAGTCGCACACCCACAGCGACCGGCAGTTCTGGCTGCTGCACTCGCTGACCTCGGCCGGCCGGGTCCACATCGACCGGGGCGCGTACAATGCCGTTACTAGGCGGGACCGGGCCGGTCTGCTTCCCGTTGGGGTCGTTAAAACTGAAGGCCACTTCCACCAGGAGCAGTGCGTCGAGCTTGTGTGCGAGAACGAGGTTGTGGGCCGGTGCCTTGTTAACTACTCCGCGAGCGAGCTCGACCGGATCCGCGGCAAGCACAGCCACGAGATCGCGAAGGTGCTGGGCTACGCCGACAGCGAGTACGTTGCGTTTCGGGACAACCTGGCGTTTTATTTAAAGCATAACTAACTAGTTAATATCAAACAACGGCTTGAGCTTCTTGATGAGCAGCCAGTCCTCACGGGCGACCTCGCTGCGGAAGGCCGGGTCCTTGAGGGTGTCGATGCTCTTGCGGGAGAGCAAAGAGTACATCTGGTCCTTCTCGGAGATGTGGCGGCCCCAGGTGGGCATGTTCGTCATGTTGCCGGAGTCCAGGCGGATGGCAATGCCGCCTTTGGCCTGGCCCTTGCGGACCTCGTCGCGGCTCTTGTGGTCGACCTCCATGCTCTGCACGCGGCCCAGCGGGTACGTCAGCTTCATGCCGGTGGTGGGGTCGGCTTTCACAATCGCAATGGGCGTGCCGATCCGCAGCGAGCCTTCAATGATGTCGACTCCAATGATCATCGGACTGCGCTTGTTGATGACCTGGATGATGCTCAGCACCACGGGGTACACCGCGTCGTTGATCTTCTCCTGCTTACGCTTCTCGAGCATCTGGGCCTGGTACTGCTGGAAGTCGTCAAAGAGATGGTAGATGATGTCGGCGGTGAAGATCTTGATGCCTTGCTCGCTGGCGTACTGCTCGGCGTCTTTGTCGACTTTGACGTCGAAGCACAGCATCAGCGCCAGCTCGGGCTTGCGGTCCAGCATTGTGGTTGCCCGCATGACGTCTCGCTTGTACACGGGTCCCAAACCAATCGACATCACGGGGATCTTCATGTCTTTCAGGAAGTCGAGCAGGGCTTCCAATGAACCCAGCGTGCTGGCCTGCACACACACACCTTCGCCGCTCTTGTCTACCATGTCGAGGAGACCGCTCATGTCGTCCATGACGTCGTCCATCAGCTCGTCCTCGTCGTCGTTGGGGCCAACCAGCAGCAGGCGAGAGCCGGCAATCGCGTGCTCGAGGTCGTTGGCACTGATCTTCACACCTTGAGCGGCTTTAACCTCCTTGTGGTGCACGTACTGGCTCTTGATACGCAGCTCGCGGGCGGGCTGGGGGGTCAGCAGCGCTCGCACGTTGGTGGCTATGGGGCCGTTGGAGCCACAGAGCACAATCCGGTCGCCTTCGCGCAGCACACCGTTGGAGAGAACCACGTCGATCGTGGTACCAAGGCCTTCCACCACCTTCACTTCGAGAATCGTGGCTTCGAGCTCGCTCAGGTACATCAGCTGCTTGGACATACGCGAGGTCGTCAGCTCCAGAAGGAGGTACAGCAGATCGGGGACACCTTCACCGGAAACCGCCGAGGTGGGCACAATCGACACATATTTGGACATGTTCTTGTTCTTGTAGTACACTTCGGAGTTGAAGCCTTGCTCGGCAAACAGCAGCTTCGTGGCTTGTAACCGCTCCTCGAACTGGCGCTTGACGGCGTCGGTTTGGTGGGCGAGCGAGTCGCGGAAGTTCTGGTTGCTGACGGGGTCCCAGCCGTAGATACGATCGATCTTGTTCAATGCAACCACAAACGGCGTCTTGCGGTCCTTCAACAACCTAATACTCTCCAGGGTCTGGGGCTCCAGTCCGTGGTTGATGTCAACCACTAAAATGGCAATATTACAGAGAGAGGAGCCTCGAGAACGCAGGTTCGTGAACGACTCGTGGCCGGGGGTGTCGATGATCAAGAGACCAGGAACGTTGAACTGGGGGTTCGCGTAGTTCTTCATGCTTTCGGCTTTCTTCTCAATCATGTCGATGGGGAAGTAGGTCGCACCAATCTGCTGCGTGATTCCACCGGCCTCGCCTTCCTGGACGTTCGTCTTACGCATGTTGTCCAGCAGCTTGGTCTTACCGGTATCGACGTGACCGAGAATGGCACAGATCGGAGACCGCAGGTTGTCTTCTTTGGCATTAGCAACGGCTTTAGCATGACGCAGATCACGTTGGCGCTCAACCTCAGCGCGTTTCTTCTCGTCAACCTTTAACTGGTTGAGGTCGTGGGAAACAGACTCGGGAGTAGCACCGCTTTCAGTGGAGTTGGCAGTGGAGTTGGCAGTGGAGCTGGCAGAGCCGGCAGTGGAGCCAGTGGAAGGTTTAGCAGTCTCTTGCTGGCTCTCCTCCTCTTCTTCAGATTCTAAACCAGCCTCCCAGTCACTCAAAAGAGCCTCGTCTTCAGAGTTCTCCTCGGCTTTAACATCCTTCTTAGCCTCCTCTTTAGGCTCACTTTTAACCTCCTGTTTAACCTCCTGTTTGGGCTCAGCTTCCTTCTTCTTTTCAACCTTAGGCTTGGGCTTAGGCTTTACCTGGGTCTCAGATCGGCCTTGCAAGCCTTGAACCTGTACACCAGAGGCAAGAAGCTGCTCACGACGGCGAGCAAGGAGTGCTTGCTGCTCTTTTTGTTTCTTAGTGAGGAATTTGCCTTGCTTCTTCAGTTCCTCCTCCTTAGCTTTCTTCTTTTCGCGCTTGATTCGCCGGGCCTCTTCTTCGGCCTCTTCCGCTTCCTCAGCTAAACGTTCTTCTTCCTCGAGTCGCTGCTGCTCCTCTTCGGCTTTCTGACGAGCAGCTTCTTCAGCAGCAGCCTTAGCGGCCTGGGCCTTCTGAATTGCCGCCAAGGCAGGGTTCAGTTTGGACTTCTTGCCTTTCTTGCCTTTGGAAGCAGACTCGACGGGCTCGTTGGCCTCGTCAGCACCGCCAGTTTCCTCAGATTTAGATTCCTCAGCCTCGTCAGGACGTTTCTGGGGAGCCGAGGCTGCTTTACGGGCCGCAGCGGCCTTCTTCTTAGCCTTCTCACGCTCCTTCTTTTCGCGCTCTTTTTCCTTCTTCGACTTCACCTGCACAGCACCAGAGTCCTGAGCAGCGGCCTCTTCTTGCTTCTTAATGTCCTCGCTCTTCTTATCCTTCTTCTTCTTGTTTCGCTGCAAAGCACCCAGCAAGCCGTTATCAAACTCCTCCTCCATGTTGGCCTCTTGGGGAGCTTTGTCGTCGTATTCATCACCACCAAACTCACTCTGGTCATCGGCATCAACGGTCTGTTCGGCGAGCTCAGGATCTTCGTCCCAGAAGTCGCCGCCCGCCTTGGATTTACTTTTCTTTGCCATTGGTGTGTGAAAAATGGTCAGAAAATTTGTCAGCTAATTAAGGGCCCGGGCAGAATTTCACTCCTGGGTGGTGCATCCGGCCAAATTAGAGGTTTAGCTAACCAATTAACATGTTTTTATAGCTAAATTCCCGCAAACTAGCACCACTAGCTGGTAAATTAACCGTTTTCTACCTGCACCCCGGCGGCCTGTGGATTTTGGAAATTCGGTAGGAGGATATACACGTGACAAGCCACAAAATATTTCAAGACACACCTACACTTTCACAAGGAACAACCTTTCAAACGGCACTGATTGATTCCTCTGCACCATGTCGACGACAGCGGAGAAGATCAAAGCGATCGAGGATGAGATGGCCAAGACCCAGAAGAACAAGGCTACCTCGTTCCACCTTGGGCAATTAAAAGCCAAGCTAGCTCGCCTGAAGCGAGAACTACTGACTCCCAGTAGCGGAGGCGGCGGAGGCGGAGCCGGATTCGACGTTGCACGTACAGGAGTAGCCTCAGTTGGATTTATCGGGTTCCCATCCGTTGGCAAATCGACGCTGCTGTCCATGCTGACCGGAACCCACAGCGAGTCGGCTGCCTACGAGTTCACCACCCTGACAACCGTCCCAGGTATTATCAGGTACCACGGTGCCAAAATCCAGATGCTGGATCTTCCTGGAATCATTGAAGGAGCTAAAGATGGCCGAGGACGGGGTAAACAAGTCATTGCAGTTGGCCGTACCTGCAACCTGCTCTTCATTGTTTTAGACGTGAACAAACCGCTGCAGCACAAACAGGTGATTGAGCGCGAGCTTGAGGGCTTCGGTATTCGAATCAATAAGGAAAGGCCGAACATCGTGTTCCGCAAGAAGGAAAGAGGTGGAATCTCCATCACCTCCACCGTGCAGCTCACCCAGATTGACAACGATGAGGTGCGGGCTGTGATGAATGAGTACCGTATCAACAGCGCTGAGATCGCCTTCCGATGCGATGCTACCATTGATGACCTGATTGATGTTTTGGAGGAGCACAACCGGTTCTATGTGCCTGTTATTTACGTCCTGAACAAGATCGACAGTATTTCGATAGAGGAACTCGACATTCTCATGAAGATTCCAAACTGTGTGCCCATCAGTAGTGAAAACAAGTGGAACTTTGACGAGCTGCTGGAGCTCATGTGGGAGCGGCTCAGCCTGGTGCGGGTCTACACAAAGCCCAAGGGCAAAGAGCCGGACTACACAGAGCCGGTTGTGTTGAGGCAGGGCCGCAGCACCGTCGAGGATTTCTGTAACTCGATCCACAAGTCCCTGGTTGAGGATTTCAAAAACGCTGTCGTCTACGGAAAGAGCGTAAAACACCAGCCTCAGCACGTTGGCCTCACACACGTTTTGGAGGACGAGGATGTGGTTACAATTATTAAAAAATAGTTTTGCATGATATGTATGTAAGTTTGTGTACTTGAAATATCTAAATCCAATTGAAATATAGAAGTGTGTGTGAGGGCCCTGAAACTTTGTCATCATGATTGAAGCCGAGTACCTTGAGCCAACTAACCGGCTTCCTGCGAGCCTCGTGGACAAAATGCAGCCCGATATTCAGTTGGGAAGTCGCTTGTCTTCGCTGGTTGCCCAGTTCCCACCTCACGATTCTCGCCAGCGCCTGCACTTCGCCCGTACCGGTCTTGACGGCCATATATCCAGCCTGCAACTTGTACCTGTTGAGCTCGAGAAAAACGGCGCGTTGTCGATGACACGGAGAATAACCTCCACCAAGAATAATGTGCGTGGCAGGGCTGGCCAGATGCCGTTTACGCCCGGTGGTTTGGAGATCCATGAGCATGTAGAGGTACAGGCCATGCACCACGATGCTGATGGCCTGCTGGACATAGCCCCAGGACTTTCACGAAGTGGTGTGTTTAATGCCGAAAGTACGACCCCCGTGCTGATCGAGGAGGAGCAGAACGAGAGCGAGGAGGACGACGTTGAGGATGTCAGTGATGAGTCTGAGGAGGTCGAGGAGCTTTTGCCGTCCGCTCACAGTGTTATTGACGAATTGTTACCGGATACCGCCAGCTTTGTTAGAGACGTGGTGCTTCCTACTACTTCCGAGTCGAAAGAGCGGACCTGGGCCCACATGGTGGATATCAACAAAAAGATGGATAACTTTGCCGAGTTGGTGCCAAACCCGGCCAGGACCTGGCCATTTGAACTGGATAACTTCCAAAAGGAGGCGGTTTACCGGCTGGAACAGGGCGATAGCGTGTTTATTGCTGCACACACCTCGGCTGGAAAGACGGTGGTAGCCGAGTACGCCATGAGTTTGGCAGCTCAGCACATGACGAAGTGCATTTATACGTCCCCAATTAAGGCACTGAGTAACCAGAAATACCGTGATTTTAGCTCGGAGTACGACGTGGGTATTCTTACCGGAGATGTACAGCTGAATCCAGATGCAGGCACGCTGATTATGACCACGGAGATTCTAAGAAGCATGCTGTACCGTGGTGCCGATTTGATTCGAGATGTGGAGTTCATTATCTTTGATGAGGTCCACTACGTTAACGACAGCGAGCGTGGAGTTGTTTGGGAAGAAGTCATTATCATGCTTCCAGACCATGTAAAGCTGGTGCTGCTCTCTGCCACCGTGCCCAATACTTTTGAGTTCGCTAATTGGGTGGGAAGGACTAAGGAAAAGGATGTGTATGTGATCTCCACTCCTAAACGTCCGGTTCCGTTGAAACACCATTTGTGGCTAAAGAAGGAAATGATTGAGGTGGTTGATGAGAACCGAAATTTCAATCTCAAGGAATACACACGGGCTCAAGACCTGCTTAAGCCGAAGAAACCGCAGGTGCCAGTAGCCGGCCCTGGTGGCCGTGGAGGCAGTGCAAATGGTAGAGGAGGTGCCAACGTTCGAGGAGGTGCTAACGTTCGAGGCGGTGCTAACGTTAGAGGTGGTTCAGGTGCTCAGGGTGGACGTGGTGGTAGTTCAAGTGGCCAGATGGCGCTTAAGAAACAAATGGGTCCCACCCATGGCCGGTTCAATAGCGGGACTACCACCAAGACAGACCTCCTCAGTCTAGTAGAACACCTCAAATCAAAGCAACTGCTTCCCACCGTCATGTTTGTTTTCTCCCGTAAGAAGTGTGAGGAGTATGCTCAATACCTGCAGAGCGTCCAGCTGAACACAAGCAGAGAACGCTCACAGGTGTTCATGTTCATGGACCGTGCTGTTCAACGCCTTCGTAAAGAGGACCGAGAGCTTCCGCAAATTGAGATGCTGCGTTTGCTTCTTCAGCAAGGAGTTGGTGTGCACCACAGCGGTTTATTGCCGATCATGAAGGAAGTAGTGGAGATTCTGTTTGCCAAGGGTCTTGTGAAGCTCTTGTTTGCCACGGAAACCTTCGCTATGGGACTCAATTTGCCCACCAGAACGGTTGTTTTCACTGCAGTACGCAAGTTTGACTCCAAAACAATGCGGTACCTCACTCCGGGAGAGTACACCCAGATGGCCGGCCGTGCTGGTCGCCGTGGTCTGGACACCGTTGGTACAGTTATTATTATGAACAACAACAACCAGGAAACCATCCCCCGTGGCACAATTGAGGCAATGGTACTTGGAACCCCCCTGAAACTGTCGTCCCAGTTCCGCTTGACGTACAACATGATTTTGTCGCTTCTGCGGATTGAGGCCCTGAAGGTCGAGGACGTCATTCAGCAGAGTTTCAGCGAGAATGCTAATAACATTTTGCGTCCCCAGCACCAGCAGCAGCTCATGAAGATTGACCGTGAGTCCAAGCAGATCCGCGAACAGATTGCGAGCTTGGAAGAGAAGCATGGCCTTCATGAACTGTTGCCGATTGCTTTGCACTACTATGAGTGTGCGCAGCCCTACCAATTGCTCACCAAGAAGATCTACTCGTTCATTATATCCAACACGCGTCCCGCAACAATTGTTGGCCACCTTGTGGTTTACAAATATGGCAAGTATACTCTGCCGACGCTGGGTATAGTTTTGAATCTGCAGCGTGAGAAGAATGCGATTTTTTGCATGCCGCTTGCCACCATCGAACAGAGACTTGCGACCCTACCGGCCTTTATCGCCGGCCTTCCTGAAATTCTTGGAGACATTCACCTGGAGCCGGTGCCCAAGAGCCAACCGGTGTCGGTACAGCCTGAGCACATTCTGTTTGTTTCTAACGAGCTATTACGTGGTCAGAGACGCCCAGCTGCCAAAATGTTAGCCGAATGTGCTGGGCTGCCGCTGTTTGAGTCCGAGTTAGACACCTCGTGGATCCGCAGCATGGAGTTCCGCATGGTTTGGAGGGACCGTATTGCTGCTGGAAAGGAGCTGCAGATGGTAGGGTCTAGTTTGATATCCTATGAAAAGAGCTACTTAGAGACTAACAAAAACTCGTCGCTGGTTCCGGTGCTGGAGCCAGCCGGAAAACTAGCGGCTTTGGAGCAAAAGGCCCGGAACATCCAGAACAGTAGTTCTGGTGCCAACACAGCTCTGCTTCCGGAGTATAGTCAAAGAGTTGAGCTGCTGCAACATGCGAACTACGTGGACGATGGAATGATTGTGGCATTGAAGGGCCGGGTTGCCTGCGAGATCAGCACCGGGTACGAGTTGTACGTAACCGAGCTCATTATGGACAACTTCCTGGGCTCATTTGAGCCGGCTGAGATCGTTGCCCTGTTGTCCGTGTTTGTGTTTGAAGGAGCCAGAGGAGTCGAGGAACCCCCCACCGTTACACCTAGACTAGACGAAGGCCGTGCCCGACTGCTTGAGCTCGTGTCGTATGTTCAAGGTTTGGCAGCTGAGCACCAGGTCTCGCTGACACAGGACGAGGCTGACTTTGCCGAGAGTAACCGCTTCGCACTTATGCACGTTGTCTACGAGTGGGCTCGTGGCATGACATTCCGCGAGATCACTCAGCTTACCACCGTGCAGGAGGGAACAATTGTGCGGGTTATCAACCGGTTAGATGAGGTGTGTCGCAGCGTGATGTCCGCAGCCCGGATCATCGGTGAGGCCACCCTCTACGATAAACTAGCCGCTGCTCAGGAGATGATCAAGCGAGACATTGTGTTTTGCTCGTCACTTTACCTCTAATCGACCTCAAACGAATTAGGGGGAAATTAAATGACGGTGACTAGAAAATTAAACTTAAAGTTCGTTACGGATTCAGTGGTTCGAAAATACATAAAAGGCCGTACTTTGGAAAGAATTGTATTCATCCAGCACATTCTTCACTGACTTTTATTCACTCTTTTACAATGTTCCTTGCTTCGCTTTCTCTTTTGCTTTTCACTGTCGCTGAGTACACTACCTCGCCCGAGTACATGGACCCGGTCGAGCCTTCCCTGGTTGAGGACTGGTGGAAGAAGAAGGGCTGGTACACCGGTGGCGGTGGGTACACCATCACTTATGGTACTGACACCAACGGTGGTGGCCAAGGCTACACCTCAGTCTTCTACTCCGTGATTACCCAAACTGCCACTGTGGAGAACCCCGTGACGGAGTACATCACTCTCCCTGGTTTTACCTCGACTCTGTCCTACATTCCCCAGACTGAGGTCACCACAATCCACCATGTTCAAACATCGGTGATCACCGTTTATGCTGCTGCTAACGCTGGCGTTAGCAATGCACGTACGACTTCGCGGTAGGCAGTGCCAAACCGACTACTATCACTATTTAGTATAAGTATTTCAATTTCAATTTCAATTCCAATTCCAATTTCAATTCAATTTTTTTTTATTTATATTTCACCTATGTTATTTCACCCAAGCTATTAGGACCGGGTCAGTATCCAATTAGAAAGCCCATAAATTGCTGACCAAATCACCCTACCCAACATGATGCGGAGACTTAATTTGAGGCAGCTTGTTCGTCACCAAAGTACACAGCGGGCGTTCCCTGTGGGCTCGCGTGAAGGTGTTCCGCCTGCTGGATTCCGGGTTCCGCCTCCTAAATCCTGGGACGACCCCGAAGGTGAGAGTGCACTCTCGAAAGCCACAAAATGGTTCCTGCTTGCAGAAATGGGTCGTGGAATGTATACTGCTTGGGAGCAGAGTTTCCGTGCTCCTTATACAATCTATTTCCCCTACGAACGCGGTCCTATTTCCCCGCGATTCCGTGGAGAACACGCTTTGAGACGGTACCCTACTGGTGAAGAGCGGTGCATCGCCTGCAAGCTGTGCGAGGCCGTGTGTCCCGCCCAGGCCATTACTATTGAGGCTGAAGAGCGTGTTGATGGCTCAAGAAGGACCACAAAGTATGATATCGACATGACAAAGTGCATCTATTGTGGGTACTGCCAGGAGTCGTGCCCCGTGGACGCCATCGTTGAGACTCCAAACGTCGACTTTTCCACAGAGGACCGTGAGGAACTGCTCTACAATAAGGAAAAGCTGCTTGCCAATGGAGACAAGTGGGAGCAAGAGATCCAGTACAATTTAGATGCGGATGCGAACTACCGGTAACAACAGCATAGTGGTTTATAGATTATTTAAAGGTAAAATCAAGTTTAGCATCTGTTATAACAGCAAGTTTAGCGTCTTGTTAATACCAGCAGACTTTACCATATTACCATATACACCTACCATACAATGGACACTCACATACAATGTGACTCCTAGGAGAGGATAAGGTCATGGACATTCGCACGAAGCGAATGGATAATTTATATAATTAACATACGAGATTCCCAATGCAATCAGCTAAGCGATGCTAAGCTAAATTACTGGCTGGAAGGACCAGGGTTGGCCCGACGCTTACCGTTGATGAGGGTGACGTTAACGAAACGACGAATGAAGAGGGCACGCTTCTTAGCACGGCCGGTGGGGCGCTTGGGCTTATCCTCAGCCTTGGGCACCTTCGGGGTCTTGGCACGGACACGGCCGGCACTGGTCAAACTACCGTGGACTTTTCCCATTGTGTATGATGATGTTGGAAAGTTAGATTTGGTGATGGGTATTGTATGAAGAGTTGAGTGGTGAAAATTTTTCATATTACTAATAGGGCTGGAACGCATAGTCTAATCGATATAAATGTAGTATCAGTTTAATTCACTGCAATTAGCGGCAATTCGCGCCAATTCGCCTTGATTTTTAGTAAATATTCTACATACTTCACAACTTCTCATAATCCAGCCGTCCCTCAAGCTTCTTGGTTTCGGCCACCTTGCGCACCGCCTTCATGAGATCGTTCTGAACGATGTAATCGCGGTCCTGCCTGATTGCATAGAAACCGGCCTCAGTGACGACGTTGCGAAGATCCGCACCATTGAACCCATCGGACATCTTCACGAGGGCCTCGTAGTCGAACTCGCCGCGTTTCGCGACCTTTTCGCTGTGAATTTTGAGGATTGACAGCCGCCCGACCTCGTTCGGCAGCGGAATCTCGATTTTGCGGTCCAGCCGCCCCGGACGCAGCAGTGCCGGGTCCAAAGTGTCAGGGCGGTTGGTCGCCATGATCACCTTGGTCTGCCCCAAGTGGTCGAATCCGTCCATTTGGTTTAGCAGTTCCATCAGCGTGCGCTGGATCTCGCGGTCGGCTGAAGTTCCCTCGCTGAAACGTCGTCCGCCAATTGCGTCGATTTCGTCCATGAAAATGATGCAAGGCTCGTGTTCGCGGGCGTAGCTGAACATTTCACGGATCAGACGCGCACTCTCGCCGATATACTTGTCCACAATGCCGCTGGCAGGACTGAAAATGAAGTTTGCCCCGATCTGGGCCGCCACGGCCTTCGCAAGCAACGTCTTGCCTGTGCCCGGCGGACCGTACAAAAGAACGCCCTTCGGCGGTTTGATTCCGACTCTAAGAAACAGTTCTGGGTTTTTAAGCGGCAGCTCAATGACCTCGCGCAGTTCGCGGATCTGCTCGCTGAGTCCACCAACGTTGGCGAAACTCATGTCTCCGGGGTCCATGGTGGTCATATTGTACACGAGGGGGTCAACCTCGCGCGGAAGAATGCGCATAACGGTTAAAGTGGTGATATCAAGCGCCACACGAACGCCTTGCTTCAGGTTCTCCACCGGGATGGTGTTGCGGAACCCGACTACGTACCGGGGCCCGTTGCAGGCCTTCACAATCAACCGTTCCTCATCGAGGACTTTGAGCACCTCGCCGATAATCTGGCCAATGGACTGCAGCGCCTTCATGTCGTTCTCGGTCTTTATGAACTCGGTCTGCAGGTCCTTCAGGTTCTGGCGGTACTGCTTGAGCTTGTGGCTCATGTCGTGGTGTTCCTTGATCCTCTTGGTCAATTCTGCGAGCGCACGAGTGCGTTCGTCGTCCTGGGGCACAGCCTCAGCTCCGTTTTCCTCGGCCTGGAGTGCAGCGAGAAGTGGATCGGACATGGTGGCGTAAGGGTACGGTTGCCCTCCAGCTATTTAACGAAGATAAACAAAACCAGCACGAAATTAGGGGCATATAATAAAATAAAATTAATTAGCTTATGAGATGGTATGAAATACATGATTAACGAATGGACTTGCGGGATTTGCTCTCGATCTGCATCTGCAGCTGCTGCTTACGCTGCTCGAGTTCCTGCCGCTGCTGGTCGAGCTGCTCCTTAATCTCGCGGTGCTTCTGGAACAGCTCAGTCTCGCTGCTCTTGAGCTTGGTTTCCTTTTCTGTGACCTTTTGCTGGAACACGGCCCGCATCTCGGCCTCCATCTTGGCGAGCCGCTGCTCGTGCTGCCGACGCTCCTCCTCCTGCCTCACGGCCGGGTCGGGCTGGTCGAACACGGAGTCGTCCTGCTTGACGCCCAGCTTGATGAGCTTTTCGGTTCGGTAATGCTCGTATAGCTCGCTGGTGCGGGCGTGGAGGTCCTCCATGTGGTTGCGGATCAACAGGCTCCGCAGCTTAACGAAGTCGTTGTGGTCCTCGTTCATGACTTCAATCACACCCCAGGGATACTCGCGGCCAAGCACAGAGTGTCCGTTGCGGTTGACTACCAGACCAGTGGAGCCAACCACCGCGAAGGGGACGCGGGCCTTGAGGTCACTGAGCTCAGCTGTAGTCTCCTCGTCATCAAACTCGTAGGACTCGGGCTCAAAGATCGTGATCTCCTGGGCCCTCAAATCGGCAAGAACCATCTGCTTGAACTCAAGCAGCTCCTCCTCGGTCTGGGTGTCCGCTTTGGCGATAATCGGCACAATGTTCACTTTTTTGTGCAGCTTCTTCATCACCACAACGTCGAGGGGCTTCAGCGAGTGGCCGGTGGGGTCTATGAAAAACAGGCACGCGTGGATACGGGGGTCCTTGATCGAGCCTGCGGCACCGGCGGCCAGGGCCTCCTCGTTCTCGAGGTACTGGTCGAAACGAGCATCGACTTCGTCGGAAATCGACTTCCAGGACTCGAGATTGTTGATATGGTCGCCGTAGCCGGGAGTGTCCACAACACTGAGCCGGAGGGTGACACCGCTCTCGTTCAGCTCAATCTTCGTGGTCGAGATGCCCACAGTGCCGCTCTTGTGACCGTCAACGGTTTCGTAGGTGTGGGGGGCATCAAGATCGTGTACTGGAACCTCAAAAAGAGTGTTCAGCAGCGTGGACTTCCCGAGCCCGCTCTCGCCAACTACAAGCAGGTTCAAGTCAAATCCCTGGCGAATTGACTTCTGGTGCCACTGCTGGGGGAGGTTAGAGAAACCAACGAAGGAGGTTAGCTTGCGGCGAATAATCGAGGGCTTGGCAACTTGGGGGGCCGTTTGGGGGGCTGCTTGGGGGGCTGCTTGGGGGGCAGGTGCGACAGCGGGTGCAAACGGAACTGCGGGGGCGGTAGTGGCCGGTACAGAGGGCGGGATAAAGGGGTGCGCGGCTTCGCCCCGTGAGGTGCTGGATGGAGTAGCAGAGCGTGCCTGCTCGGAATGCTGGCCGGTGGGGGGGGCACCCTGAGTGTAAACAGTGGTGGTGGTTTGTGTGGTTTGCACGGTTTGCACGGGCTGGTTGCTGCTCAACGACAAGTTAGACGTGCTATTTCCAGCCTCAGAAGATGTCCCGGTGGGGATGGGGCCCGGAGCAGACACACCAGGCGCAGCATGGGAAATCTCACTGGGGATTGACGAACTGGTAGGCAAGCCGGCAGAAGACGCAGACGTTGCAGAGTTAGGTGCATTCGAAATGCCCGGAATGACAGCATCGGGGTCCGAGAACCGCTCTGTAGACTCAGACGCGAATGGAACGGACATCTTAATTCTTGAGGTCGCGTGTATGTGAAAGAGAAGTGTTGACGCGTGGGATTACTACGCGATGCTTAGTAACTGTACCAGTGTGTCTGTGAGACCGGGGAGGTTTATAGTGGAATTGCCCGGATTCTAGTAATTAGTACTAGTTAAATCTTAGCTGGTTGGAATAATTGGGGGTTAGAGAGTATATCTACTTTAATAAATCTTTGAAGAGGTGATGGGTATATGGAATTGGGTACCATTATAGACTTGTACGGTGAGGTGTTAATTGTTCAAATATGAATTGAGGCTGTTTCTAACCCCTTATGCTTTTTTATTTCTCTTTTTATGTTTGTTTGTAACTTTAGTGGTTCAATGTCCCCACAATGAATGGCTTTGCAGCGCTGGATAAAAATAATTTCAGTCTGGGCTAGGAAGTGAAAAATGGGAGTTGAGAAGAGAAGAAGGAAGAAGGCGCGGATCCAGGCGGATTCCTCGGATTCCGAGAGCGAATCGGCAAGCTCTGCTGCTGAATTGAGTGGATACAGTGAAAGCGATAGCGAACCGGAAGGGGAGCAGGAACTAGAGCCGAAATCGAATTCGGAGTCCCAAGATACTAAAACTCAGACACCAAGGGAACGACTGCACAAACTTCCCCAGAACCACGAAGCAGACTTCACGCAGTTCTATCTTAAACTCGTAACTGAGCAGTTTGGTGACGACCTTGCTGCTCTTCGTCAAGCAAATGACTTCACAAACGCATCGATTGCCCAGCTTGTAGCCGGTCTAAAGCAGGGCGTCGACATTTTCAGTCCTGACCAGCAGGAAATTCTGGCAAATGAGCAGCCTAATCAGTTAGAGTAATGAATATATATGGAAAATATGCAACTTGGGTTTATACAATGAAAGGCTAGTGGATTGGCTTCTCATCCATTGAGTAGCTCGTAGTGTCCCCGAGGTCAGTGGAATAACTGTCGGATCCGTGCTGCATCCGAGCTTGCTGCATCTGCTCACGGTGGTACTGAAGGTATATATTCTGCGGTCGGTACCTGGGTGGTCTCTCGGCAGCATTCTGGCTCTCGATATCCGAGGGGCCTTTTGCATGCTTGTAGGGATTGGGGAACATCCATCCACATCCAGGAACGGGTGAAAGGCCATTCCGCATCCGTGAAATGGACATAAGGTATCCGGAAACCGGGATCATAATAAGGATGAATGCAATCAGCAATCCAAGAAGAAGCCAGCGGCCCCAGACATGCCAAGCATCCTTAAAAACATAGTAACATCCATCACTGTAGCATTCTTTTTGTGCAGCAGCCATTTGGGTCTATGTAGCTTGTTTTGTTGACTTAGTGGAAAACTCAATGAAAGACGAATTGGTAGTTTCAAAAATAGAGTAAATTGTGCCACAAAAAAACGCTGATAGGGAGAAGCAAATTACACTGTCTCTTGATACCAGATCTCAATTTTGTGGAAATAACAGCAAAGATATGACACAATAAGAAGAAAAAAAAGTGTAAGCCTTGACGAAAAAGATTGTTTAGGGATCGCGTCGGTTTAGTGGGCTGGGCGAGGCTGGGAATTCCACTGAGGAAGCCCAAGCCCATGTTTCGCCCCCTTGTTTCAAGATGAGGTTTAAGGGTTGGTGTTGGCGTTGGTGTTTCATGCACATATACCGAAAAAAAATATGCAGATACAATTAATTATATCTTGAAGATTAACTTGTGGAATATATATGGTATGATATAAATATAGACCCCTTTATTTAGTCTTGAAACGCAACATTGCGTCTTTCGGCTACTCCAGATCGTCGAGGTGCCTTCACCTCGTCTGAAATTGGTTTTTCATCGTCATCAGCTTCATCAATATTATGCTGGTCGGAAATGTTAAATTTGTGGAGATGCTCACTTAATTCTCGATCAAAGTGGCCTGAGGTTCGTGGAACTTCAGGATCTAAGAACGGGCTGTGTTGCTTTTCAATCTCCTCCATGGGCTTCTCGGCATCGCCAGGCAGAATCCAGGACCACCACGTATTTTGGCGCTGGCTATGGTATTCCTCACGAACAATATCGACATCTGATGGGAACCATATGTGCTGGACAGCAACATAGATGAATCGCGGCATGATTGCAGCAATTAGCGATAGGAAGAAGTAGGCCCAGAATATGGCGGTATCGTACATCACCTGTGCAGACCTGTAAAAGAAATTGGACGCAATGAACGAGGTGTAGATACCAGTCCAAGCGAATACCAGTCCGTTGGATACAATATACACCAGGACAGAGATCCAGTCCCATCGATACTGGCCCAAAATAACATAGGTGTTACAGGCAAATACAGCAGTGGCACATACAAGAACACCCATGCCTTGCCTATATGCAACATCCAGTCCACTCGGGTTGTAGAACTTGCCGTCGAAGAAGATCGAGTATGCGAAAAAGTATGCCACAGCACTCTGGTACATTCCATCCAGCACAACCACCAAGTAAGTGAGTTTAGTCCAGGCCTTTCGGAGAATTCCAGTGGCATACAGTTCAGGATTGCTTAACAGAACATGATCGGGAAGGTCTTGGTCAAGAATTCCCCTGGCAACTACCGGCAACGACACAAACACCGAGTTGAACAGCGTTAGATATGTGTAGTCATAAAGATAACTTTGATCGTACTGAGCCCAAATGTTGTACCAAAACAACGTCAGTGAAAACATGAAATTCTCAAACAACAAAGTATCAATCATTGCTGCAACTCGCATGTACGACCAGCGTCCGTGCACCAGCAAGAGCCTCTGTAAAAATCTGAACTGCCCAATGGCAAAGTCTGAACTCATAGCAGCCTGACGGCCTTCAACGCCAACAATACCGATACCAACATCGGCCTCTTGGATCATGGATACGTCATTGGCGCCATCGCCAACTGCAACTGTCATCACGTCAAAAGTGCTCTTCATAATATGCACAACCGCAGCCTTCTGACTAGGAGAAACTCGGCAACACAATACGGAGCGACACTTCTTGCCAAGCAAGGCAAACTGGGACCGATACAGCGAGTTACCAATCATCTGTGAGAGCACCTGGCCATCAATGATGAGTGCATGTCGGCCTTTAGCGGGTCCGTGATCGGCACCGGCCTCCTTCAAGGTTTTTTCATTGGCCTCCAGTCCCATTTCGGAGAGTCTCAGGCCAAGCTCCTCGGGGTGTTTTACAATTAGCAGATCCATTGAAGTGTTCAGAAGGTTACATGAGAATCCAATGCTGATAGCAGTCTCCACCTTGTCACCAGTGAGCATCCATAGCTTGATTCCAGCACGACTAAGAACCTCAATGGTGTTAGGAACATCTTCCTGCAGTTGATCCTCAATTCCAGTACCACCAATGAGCTCAAGATCACACTCAACCTCATGAGACAGCTCTTCGAGTAGCTCGTCACGATTGGCACTGGCGCTTGCATCGTCAAATCGGTCAGACCAGTTACGGGCAAAGTCTCCGTCGATTTCCTTGTATGCAATCATAAGTGTACGGAGACCCTCTTCACCAAAGGCTTCCAACTGCTTGGCAGTGTTCACGAAAACCTCAGACTTGCGGCACTTCTCACTAAGAAGGCTTTCTACCATGGAGTCTGCACCCTTAAGAAGCACAAAGTATCGGTTGGCCTCGTTTTTAACAATCACACTCATACGCTTACGATGAGATGAAAACATAATAGTCTGTAAAATCTCAAATCGGTGGAAAACACCTTGCATGTCAACAACTTTGCTGTGTTTGCCGTCCTCAACAAGCGTGTATCCAATGTCACGAGCCATATTAACAAGGGCACTCTCATCTGGAGACTCCGCTTTATGCAATAAAATCTTACCGTCCATGCGGCGGTAATCTAAGCTTTGCTTGGGTCGAGCGGAACTGACCGACTTCCGGCCGGCACCACCGTAAACCTCTGCAGTACGTGTGCGTTTCAGATCCAAACTCCTACCGTGATCCTCTGAATGGGCAGAAGAGATGGATAGGTTCCGGGTACGTTGTCTTGAAACCACTGAGGTCGACTCACTGATTCTTCTGTCACCGCTCTGGCTGGGCCTAGAACCATTTAGCACCCTTTCAGGTGGTGTGAGATCCTGTAGGAACCCATCAGATTCTTCAAGTGGCCCATGGATACGCTCTTGTCTGCGCAATTCGTCCATCACTGTGGCATCGCGAGAATCGACTACAACCGTATTACACAGCGCAAGCGCTAAGGCAAACTGCTCAATACGCATACATTGCAGGTTGCCACTGGCACCTTCCATGTCATCGACGATTGGAACACTAACCAGCTCGGGGTAGTCAACCAAGTACGGATTGTGGTAGTGTTCCTCCAGAAGCTTGCCCATATTGGTTTGTTCAGCAGAAATCTTTGCCATCATTTCGCTGCGAATGGTATCGACATCCATATTCTTGCGTTTGAGTTGGCCTGCCATGGACTCCGTGAACGCGGTACCGTAAACCTTGCCATTAATGGTACACTTACGGAAAACCATGGAGTTCTGGGTGAGTGTACCAGTTTTGTCACTGAAAATATATTCAATCTGTCCAAGATCATCACTGATGGCCCAGGACTTAGGTGTACAGGGGTAGTCCGTCTCCTCATCGTACATATAGGTGTCGGAGTAGATAAAGAACGCAGTTAAGGTTCTGGCAATTTCAATCGAAATATACAGAGAGATCGGCACTAAGTTCTGCAGAACCAACATGGCAGCAAAGAATGAAACAAATCCATTAAGCGCTGCATTCTTTGTCTGCAAACCCTCTTCAAAGTAGTATGCAATATTGTTGCGTTTACGCTGGAACTTGACACCCTCAACGACACCAGAGATAAAGCATAAAACAAACAGGAATGTGAAGGAGCAAGTGACGTAAAAGTTTAGCTCTCGTGCAAGCCTAGATCGTTTCGTTGGGGTCTCACCACTATTAAGCATGATTTTGGACTCGGCACCGGTGTAAATAGCGTAACCAATAACCCATCGGGAGTTACGCACAGTCGATCCTCGCGGTAAGAAGTTGATCGGGAGTAATGGTTCGGTAAGACCGGTGGCCAAATCTGTGTAATTAAAACCAAAGCTATCAAGGTCGGAAGATGCTCCCTCAACCTTCATCTCGAACTTCATCTCATCCAGTTGCCATGGTCGGCGAATATGTTTGGTTGAGTTCAGTGCTTTACGGGCTTTTAAGCTGCTTTCACCATCGAGGTTTCTGGTATCAATGAAACAGTCTCCCTCCCGGTCACTCGAACTTAAAATTACCAAATCTGCAGGAACAGCTTCGTCTGCGTACACTTTAACCACGTCTCCTACTCGTACATTCTTCCAGTACGTCCTCTCAAATACCGGTTTGACGGAACCACTAGAGCTGAAGTCCCGGTTGGCCTCCTCACTGTCGGCCAACGAGGCTGAAGTCGCTGATTGGTGGTCATTAATATCAGCAACATCTAATTCTGGATCCTCTTTGCGGCGCAGAGCGAACCATGTACGTCTGTAGAAATGACTGCATGACTTTTTGAACTTTCTCCATGCGGAAACACTGTCCTCGGGACTGTTATGGTTATGCAGGTTCTTTAACACCACAGTAAGTGTGTTATTCAACTGCAGATCAAGAACTTGTCGCCTCCAGTCCTCGAAACCGTCACGAAGGGCCGTGATTACAACAATAGCAATGATCGGCACAGATGCCAAGCCTGCGTTATTGACACCGAATATGGAGAATCCAGAAAGAATTGCGACCGCAAGGAAATAAATATTAGCCACGTTCTGAAACTGGAACACAATATTCTTCGGTAAAAACGTAAGCGGAGTATACTTTGTCGTCCGTACTTTGTTTGTGGCGTATTTTGCTCGGGGTTTCTTCGTTTTGGGGTCTACTAATTCTTCTGGAAGCTCAGAGTTGAAAATAATAGTTCGGGGCTCAAAATTAAGCTCGGGTTTAGTGAGCCCAAAAAACTGTTTCAAGCCGGGAATATGGCTAAATAGGATGACCATAAAGTCCTCTAAGAACTTGGCACCGCCATCATCGTCGATTTTAGACTGCTCGAGCGCGTTAAGCTTGCGCTTATACTCGCTAACTCCATCAGCAGCTTTGTTGGCTGGGTCTCGCTTGAACAGCTTTCCCATGTGTTACCAAGTAGCGTCAGATCAGTGTTTGTTTGCTGAGGTCTTTCGTGGTAAGGGCCAAGAAAAACGGTCAGGGTTGTTACATTCCAAAAGCTGCTGGGTAAGCACGGTCCTCGAAAGAGCTGCTAACCAGATGGGAGTCTGGTTATAACCTACTTACTACCCAGAATATTTGATCAAGAAGTATCTGTAATAGTTTGAGTACAATAATTTTACTTTTCTTAGTATTGATCACTATATGACGTATGTACGGTTTAACCTTAAATGACGTTTTTGGGTATTGGGGCAGGGAAAACTTCCCTGCTCGGCTCGGCTCGGGCCAACCACAAAATTTAAGCTAAACAACAAGTATAATCCGATGAAAAAACAAATTATCCATGGGCTTATCAGTACAACCACAGATTATGAAAAAAAAAAACAAGTAATACCAACTGTTAACAAAATAATTGGCAACTGGTAACTGGTAATTATATTATATCTTATGGGAAATTAAATAAATTCGTTTATAACAACTTAGTGCATCAATGAAGAGTGTGTAAAAACTTATCAATGTGGCCATAGTCCAAACTGGTACCCATGTGGCCAATGCGGAAATATTGGTTGGCAATTGAGGGAAGAATTCCACCTGCAAGAACAAACCCACTGCTTAATGCCTTCTGCAAGAAGGCAGGGAGGCTCTTACCTTCAGGAAGGTAGGCAGCAGTCAACCCATGAGCGGCTACATCGCGATTTTTCGCGACCAACGCCATACCATGGCTTTCCAATGCATCCTTCACCTTATTGCTGTATTCTGCATGCAGCTTAATACGCGATTCCACGATTCGAGGAGAGTAGGCAATCTTCCTGAGCGAGGTGTGGAGGGCCCAAATGGTTTGAACAGCAGGAGTTGCGAAGTACGATGGCGTGCCCTTCTCGTAGGCCTGCATAATTGGAAGCCATCGATTGAGGTCTGTGAAATAACCGTGCACCTTCTTGTTACGGTTATTCAAAGCGCGCCTGGATGCAATGAAAATAGAGAGCCCGGCTGGGACGCCAATTGCTTTCTGAGAAGCAGTGAGAACGAAGTCAAGTTTCCATTCGTCAAACTTCAGCAATTCGGCACCAACAGAGCAGACTCCATCAACGAAGATTAGCGTATCAGGGCTGACTTGCTTCACTAATTTAGAAATTGCTTCAACATCGCTAATAACTGCGGTGCTGGTGTCAACGTGAGTAATGGTTATGGCCTTGTATCTGGTTGTTTTTAATGCTTTCTCGATTTCCACGAACGGGACAACATCACCAACTTCAGCATGGAGCTCGGTAACATTGACATCGTAAGCCCTTAAAGCATTTGCCCATCCACTGGAAAAGAATCCCGTATTCAGAACTAGAACATGGTCCTGTGGTTTCAAGAAGTTTGCAGCACTAATGTCCCAGCCAAGAGTACCGCTACCGGAGAGAACAAATGGCTGAGCCGACATGTCTTTGTTGAAAAATAGGGTGCGAAGGTCGTGGAGAGTTTGCTGAAACACCTCGACAAATGGCTTGGCCGTGTGGGCTACTGAGAAGTGTGACATTGCGTGGAGGACCTCATCGCTAAACTCAATTGGTCCAGGGATGAGTGTTAGGTTGTGTATCGGTTGGTGTGACATGGTTGGTTGCACTTTATAAAAGTGGGAATTCAGGTCTATATATACCTTATGTAGCAAAGAGTGTTTGGAGAAACACTGGCTGTATAATAAATGTGGGGTAGTGGTAAGGGCATATTAAGTTATTCCAGAATAGGCTAAAAAAACAGATATTCATGAGCGGTCAAACAGATCGTCTTCATCGTCGTCTTCATCAAACTCTTCGTCTTCATCCGACTCGTCATCTGACTCGTCATCATCGGATAGACTTTCGTACATATCTCCATACTCGTCATCGGTTAAATCGCCCATACTTAAACCCTTAAGGATCTCGTTCTTGGCCTCGGTTTCGCTAGCGACCGAGTATTTTCCTTCAACATAGCACCAGGTGAGTTTAGCTTTTGTTTCGATAATCGCTCCCTTGCCAATAATGCAGTTCTCAAGCTGCACGTCATTCTCAATCGTCGCGTTATCAAGAATTACGCATCCATTAAGTCGACATTTCTTGCCAATGGTGCAGTTGTTACCAATTGAGGTTCTCTTGACGCTTGACTTCTCTCCAATAAGTGTATTATTACCTACAAGCGAATCATTACCGATCATCGCTTGGCCAGGCTCTCGTTTGATATGCCTATCATTACCACCGTCTTGGTGCATTTGGCGAGCTTTAAGCTTCAAAAAGTTTCGATTGGCCTCCATATAAGTTGAAAGGCAGTTTGCTCGTAAAAAGTTGCTTTTTTCATCAAGTCTTTGTAAAACGACGGTTTCACAAACCTTGCGATGGCGCCAAGTCCTTCGTCCAATGTCTCGGATGACTTTGGAAATGGGTTGGTTGAAATTGATGTTCTCATACTGCAAAACTTTGCGGCTAATGAAGAAAATCGACGAGCTCAGCAGGTCCATTGTCGCAACCACTTGAGGGAACTTCCACAACATAGCCATTCGAGCTTTTAAAACTTTGGCCTCCTGTACCTTCTTGCGCTGATAAGTATCGAGTAAAAACTCCGCTTGCTGTGCAAATGACGACGAGTGGCCAGATGGGGTAGAATGCAGAACCACATCTGGCTCCAACGTCTTCAGCTCCACAGTCTCCAACGAATTTTTGTAGTAAAAGCTTGTTACAGCGGTATTGTCGTCTTGTGCTCGTACCACTGAAATCAACGACTCTGGGTCAACTTCGGTGATGAAGTCGCATGGAATTACGGCAATATCACGTTGGGGCTTAAGGGCCCCAGCCTCCTGTAATTCTTTAAGCACAAAACCACTCTGGTGCGATTTACTGATGACAAAAAGCGAGACTTTCAATTCCGATGCATGCAACGCAGCCTCAACGTCGTTGTAATCATCCTCATTCACTGCCACGGTGATGCTTGAAAACCCAGCTTTCTTACACCACTCAACCGCATATTCAATGAGAGGCTTGTTTCCAACAGGTAACAATGCTTTACAGGTGCCGGTCGTAATTGGATGTAGTTTGTGGCCAGGGCCACAGAGAATCACGGCTTGAAATTCCATAATGAAAAAATGGGCTAGGGACGTGCTCACATAGATCTGGCTAAATAAAAAGTAAAATAAAGTGCAACGATGTAAAATAAATATTAATGAAATAAAGTAATAAAATGCCAGGTTGATAAAATGCCAGGTTAATTATGATAGGATTTCTCAACTTTCCTCGTCAGTTTCTCTATCAGGTTCGTATCCAGAAATTAACTTAGGAACCGGTGAAACGTCATATACTCGACTTCCTGTACCATGAGTCTTCCTCACATGCCGTCTAAAAGCATCTGAGCGATTGTATATTTTGTGACATCCAGGAAAGCTGCAAGTGTACATGGGGCTGTAATGCTTTGTTCTGATATGCCGTGTACACTCACTACGCTCGTGAAACCCCACTACTGACCAGGGGCATCGAGCTTTGGGGCATAAAAATGGCCGGAAACTGCGATTGTGGTTTGAATCAATGTGTTGACAGAATTCAAGCAGGTTTCTGAACCTCTCATCACAGTCACGACCACAGCCTTGAGTGCCTCTAATCAGTCGGTAGCACTCATCTAGAAGTACTGGGTCATTGGAAACATCCGCACACCGCGACCACGATGCAGGAAGGTTTTTCAAACGACGGTCGATTGGCTTAAGTTCGTCTTTCCGTTCGGTTGTGGGTTTAGAATGCACCCTCAAAATTGTTTCTGATATGTACCTGTCGATCTGGAAAGTACGGTTCTCAGATGACACAGAGGAAATAGGGATATCATTTTCCGATTCTAAAGGTGGGGTGTGTGGTAATAGCGGTTTGCTGACGCGGCGAGCTTTTTGTTCCTCGAGCTTGTCAGCAGCAGCAGCGGCCATTGAGGCCTCAATTAAAAGAGAGAGGTTATTTTTATCAATTGGGTGCATTTGAGGTGGTGTATGCATGTTGTTATTCACTGCGAAATTCAGAACCTGTTTCAATGGTGGCAATGGTGAATCATAACGCAGATGTGTCTCTACTGGAGTTTGAAAACGCCCAGGTGGTGTTGGCATCTCAGATGATTGCGGAATATTGTTCGAGATCATATGTTCAAAGAAAAAGTTATAATCGGGGGCGACTTCTGCTTTTTATAAAATTTTAGGAACTTATTCCAGACAGAAGGATTGAGGGAGAAAATAAATATATCAGGATCGAAACGTATTATTCGTCGTCGTACCGATCAAATTCTGTTGTTTTTTTATATTCTAACCCCTTTAAATGGCGATCCGTAAGTCTGATAAATGAAGAGAAGGGCACAATCACTCGAAGAACTTCCACCGTCCGAGAAAGTTGTGGATTTGTGGATGACAGCTGAGTAATTGGATGAATCAGCCACATCCACAAATTGCCCCTACCTCACCTGCCGAGTAATTTGCGGAGCAAAAACGCAGCGTCTTTTTATTTTAAATCGCCAAGTTTAATGAAAATTATTTTTTATCGAATTAAAACAATTTATATTTCTATATTTCCAAGAATTCTTCGAATTATTCAGAAATACCTCTATTTTTCACTATTTTAATCAACTTTTTTAGCTTACCCAGCAAGAATTTTTGACACCTAACAAGGAGGTGGACTGTAACCCCAAACGTAGTTTGATTAGACACTACCCTTAACGTCGCAGATCTGTGTCTATTACTCAAAAGTAAAAAAAAAAACGCCTAAATTTGGCTTTATTTCTCTAGAACGCTATATTTATTATTTAAAATTAATATATTAACGTGCATAAAATTTACAGAAATAAACAAAAAGAGCCAAAAAAAAAATTCTTGAAAAAGCTGATCCCTAACCGAGAGAAACTTTCACTCTCAAGTAGCTTAGTTAGTAAAACTGGCGAAGTAGAGATAAGATCTACATGATATTGTTTCCATATAAATTATTTTGCGTAAGAATAGGCAAGAAGAAGCGAGACTAAGTCGTATTATTAAGTTTGGTCCCAAAACTATCCGTGTTGTGGTAGTTTGCGATCAGGTGATGGGTATTCCCCCTCCCCCTCTTTCAGCGGCTAGAAAAAAATTGTTTGAGGTTTAGGTTACGAAAAATCAAGGAGGCCAAATGAGAAAATACGCGCAGTCGACAACATCCATTGTTTGCGCACATACGGCCCTATCCCTAAAACAAAATCTTAGTGATCAAAGGAATTTACAACGCATAACGAATCAAGGAGTAACTTAAAATCGAGTATTAGAAAAAAGATTTCAATAGCAATTATTTGCATTAAATTTTGTTTGAATTTGTAAAACTAACTTTGTGTGTGGTTTTAAGAAAGATTAAGAAGTAATTTGTATTAATAGCCAAGTATAACAAAAAAACGCGCAATTCTAAAAATAGTACTTCGTCACCGAACCACAATTCCGGATTTGAAATGGACCCTTTGTGTACGTATTTGTAATGCAGCAATTCTGGAATGTATGCTCACCCCTGCCCAGTATTACTCACGCGTAAACGAGTAATCCGATATCCACACATAATATACAAAATAAATACTGGCTTGTTCCTACAATCATAGTGATCCAGTAGATCAAATAAAGGATCCTTGCTCCCTGTGAACCTAACTAAAGATTTAATCTGATCTTGATCTTATTATCTAGAAAGCCATCTTAACTCGAACCTCTAATACCCGAGCAAATTGAAAACTAAAGTCTATTTTTAGCCCTATTTTTAACCCTAACGAGAATTCACAACAAAGAAACCCTATTCGCATGCACAATATGACCCTTCTAGATACCTCTTTTAAGAATTGCGGCATTCCGAAGGGGTTCAAAAATTCAGTATAAATAGACCCTCTTTCCCCCACCGATCTCTTCTCTCATCCATCTTTAGGAACACAAACTTACCTTCATTCTTTAATAATGTTCTCTGTTCTTTCTCTTGCCGGTGCTGCCCTTGCTGCTTCTAACGCCACCACCACTGTTGAGTCGACTGCCTATGTCACCATCCCCTGTCCTTCCAACACCACCTTGACTTACGGTTCTACTGTCTACACCGTCAGCGAGGCCACCACCCTTACTGTTGAGGACTGCTCTTGCACCGACAACCACAAGGTCCCCACCGCTGCTGCCGTTGCTTCCTCGGTTGCCCCCGTCGTCTCCAACACCACTGCTAGCCACTCGCCTGCTCTTTCTAACAACGCTGGTGCTGCTACCGTTGGTGCTGCTGCCGTCGTCGTCGGTGCCGTTGCTTACCTCCTCTAATTTAATTAAGTATACCATGTATCTTTGATCACATTTTAAAAATTTTCATTTTATTTAATGTTAAAATTATCTAACTGTTTGAGTTATCTGACACTTAGAAATGCTGTTTAGAAATGATAAATAGTTGTGAAAAATTCAAATAGATCAATAGAAAGTGATTATTTTTAATTTTTCAAAAGAAAAAAATGGTGCAATTTTGCAAGCGGTTGGCAACACGTCAATTATTGTAATTACCACTCGTGACGAGGGTTTGGTCACACAGGCTTGCTGCCCAAGCACCAATTTTAGCATCTCACCACCACCTTACATTTATGGTTTCTGCTGCAACTTCATCTTCTACTTCCGGTGCTAGTTCTACAAAGCCCACAGCTGCTGGTTCTGCCTCTGGCTCCACTGCTTCATCTAATTCATCTGGTAAGCAGGCACATGCTCACAATATCGCTGTTTTGTCTCAGACCCTTGAGTTCCGCTGGTTTGTGGCCCACGTCTCTGTGGTTGTGAGCACTTTGCTTTCTCTGGTTTTCTTCCGTTGCCACAAGCTTTCGAACTATTTGTACCGCCTTGGCTTCCTTTCTGCATTTGCCAGCTTTGCCATTATTCTCTTCCAAAAGTACGGTAAGTCTCGTCCCTCATTTGCAGTTCTTGCCCATGATGATAACTTCCACTATGCAGTCTTCACTCTTCTGTGGCTTTTCACCACCCGCAGGATCCTCTCCCTTCTCCCCCTTGCTATCTTCTCTCTTTTCCACACCCTCACTTATAGCCGCTCGTTCCTTCTTCCAGCTCTTGGTCGTGCTGACTCGCCGCTTGCCAAGCGTATTGATGAGGTCGTGAAGCACTACAACGAGCCCCTCACTGTTCTTGCTGCTAACTTCGAGATTGCTCTTGCCGTTCAACTCTTTGTGCTTGCCTTCACTTTCTCTAAAAGCAGCATCTTGCAGCTCATTGGTTATGTTGCTTTCATTCGCCTGCGTTATGCTACCTCAGCCTACACTCGTCACGCTCTTAAGGCATGGGAGATTCGTGCTGACCAGCTTCTCGGCCACCCAACTCTTCCTCCTAAGGTCAAGGAGCTCTGGGGCCAGGCCAAACAGTACCTTGCTAAGATCCCTGGTCCTGCTACCAAATAGAGTGACGATCCACCTAATTAAGTGAATGCGATCGTGTTATATTTTCTTTCTTGCTTAAATTACAATAATTTTTACATATAAAAAAATTAATATAAGTTTTTAAACTCACATACACATAGACACACACAGACACACACACTACACACAGTTTAGTCATGGACCTGTACAAGCAGTTCTTCCGGGTGTATCCAGTGAGCCAGCTCGATTTGAGCGAAGAGAAGAAAAATGCCGCTAATTTTGGCGGTAAAATCTACCTCCCAGCATCAGCATTGGCTCGCTTGACACTAATGCGTATCAGCTATCCCATGCTGTTTGAACTGCGGGCCAGCAACAGCTCCAACGCCACCTATGCCGGAGTCCTTGAATTCATTGCTCCAGAAGGTCGTGTTTATGTCCCACAGTGGATTATGGACACTCTTCGTTTGAAACCAGCTGCATTATTAGAGATTCGAAGCACATCTCTTCCTCTAGGCAGCTTTGTTAAGATCGAGCCGCAATCTCCCGACTTTCTAGAGATTTCCAATGTACGTGCAGTTTTAGAGAGCTCACTTCGCAACTTCTCTGCACTTCATACTAACGACATTTTCCAAATATCCTACAATGACCACACCTACGGTATCAAGGTGCTTGAGTGTCGTCCCGAGACCGAAAAACAAGCAATTAGTGTGGTTGAGACGAATTTGGAGGTTGATTTCGCACCACCTGTGGGGTACATTGATCCAGCATCTAAACGTGCTCGCACAAAAGAGCCCGAAGACGACTTCGGCCAAACTAAACCCACTAACTCGGAAACCGCTGCACAGTATGTCCAGCAGGCACTTTCTGTAGCTAAACAGCAAAGTGGTATCAGATTAAGCGGCAAAGAAGTGAAAGTGAACGTGTCGCCGGTCGACACCAGCATCTACTCGAACCGAGATGCTCCTGAACTTGATCTTCCGCAAGGCCAGCTATTTTTTGGGTTCCCTGTGGTCCCAATTAACCAGGAGAGTGAGTCTAAACCAAACTTATTCACTGGAGGTCAAGCATTACGGGAGAAAAAAGCAGATAATTAGTTAGATAGGTCATTATTTTCTAAGTTTACGTAGTCGATCAAGGGTGTATTGTTCGTACTCCAAAGAGTACTCTTGAGGCATTGATACTACAAGTTTCTCTCCATTATGGTCAATAAACTCGCGAGCCTCTTTAATAGACGTAAATACCCGGCCATTTTCCGTTTGGGGCGGGTTGGCAAGCGCAGCCATTAAACCAGGTATTTCCGATTTGAGAGTTCCTATTTCACGGTTCTTTAGTGTAGAATATTGTTTTTTTGTCTGTTCATTGAGTTTATCTTGGAAATATCGACGTTTCTCAGAATCTACTACTTGGACTCCGGGACCAAATTGGGTATCGTAAATAGATTTTTGGGTAGGATCGGAGAGAACTGTAAAAGCTGCATTTAAAGCAGCGAATTCTTCAGTTGTAGAGCCTCCAGTTTTATCTGGATGTACCAATAAAGCTTCTCTTCTGTACGCTTTTCTGATTTCTTGCTGGCTGGCACCAGGGCCCACCTTCAATACCTTGTACCAATCCATCCCCCAACTTATATAAACATGTAAGCTCCAAGGCAGTAAAATCACAAAGCAGTAAATAAGAACTAGTAAATAAGAACTATAATAGGAAGAACATTAACAATAGCTGGCAAACAATTCCGTAAAAAAATAAGAACTGGATCCGCTGCTGCCGCCTGCTTCCTGAAATTGTTGTGGCGGGGTTCTGGGCCGAGTATTCGGGCAGTAAAATGTATTTTAGCGAACGGAGCATGAAGAAACCCGTTGCGGCAGATGTGTAGGCAAACACACCCCATTTTAGCGAGGGCTTAGCCGATATGAGCTGGCAAAGAGTCGTTAATGTCACCGCCACAAATTTATATCCAGAATAGGCGAAGAGATCGGCAAGCGACGAATTCGATGCAGCCAGCAGGTATGCGAAAAACTTTAGCAAAACAAGCTCACCAACAACCATTGCCAGAGCTTTTGACGCACGAGCTCCAAACTGTTCGGGGTGGAATGTGCCTTTAACACCCTGCACCAATGCAATAGCCACAAGGTGGGTAATGAACGCCATCAGCGGAATGTACATATCGGGCGCGTTCACATCCTCCGAGGGATAAGCGTATGCATCATGAGCCCCATCACTCTGAACAGGCTGTAACTGACGGCTCCAGGGCTTGTGGCGCCATGGGAACAGGATCAAAAGCAGCTTGCGACGAACGTAGCTGTTACTCACCTGGAAGTAGTACTGCAGTGAGATCGCTGATCGCAAGTACGTGCCAAAACTTCGAGAAAGATAATCCTGACCGTAACTAAGCGCATGAGAGCCAAGCTCCGCATTGTTCACTAAATTCATAGGATTGAACTGCTGAGGTGGTGCCTGTGGGATCTGGGTGTTTTGGGCCTGTTGGGGCTGGTACGATGCTTGATTATATCCTTGGTACTGCGAAGTATACTGGGGAGCTCCATTATTCAACTGCGAGTTCACAGCATCTAGATTTATCCGGTGTTGAGGAACCGGATGGTGAAGTGGTGGTGACTGCATGGAGAGAGGGTACCTTGGAAAGTGAAAAATATATATAAACCACAAACCGACCACGAAGTGCTAGGCTCTCTGCCTCACACAATCTCTAGCAATTTTGTTATTTAGTTTTTTTCGCTTTCTTATAAACACCTTGTAACTATTTATTTATTTATTTTTCTTAAGAAAAGGTGTTTTAAAGCGTGTTTAAGGGAGACACAGACAGCTAAGGCAAGGGCATGCGTTTAATTCGGCAGTTCAGCAGCTGTGCACTTCGCAGAGCAGAAACACACTTCGGGTACCGCACCGTCAAAGCCGAGGACAAAGCCGAACTTGTACGCTCCGTTTTCTCTAATGTTGCTGCTAATTATGACTACATGAACGACGCTATGTCTGCAGGCGTGCACCGAGTATGGAAAAATGAGTTTGTCCAGCGCTTAGACCCCGGCAGACGTGCTGGAGGCGAACCACTTAGATTTTTGGATATTGCTGCTGGATCGGGAGACATTGCTCTTCGAATCCTCGAACATGCAGCTGCCCAGCATGGGGATCACGAGAGTACAATCACCATCAGTGACATCAACCGTGAAATGCTGGCTGAGGGTGCCAAGAGATTTGAGACCACTAAGTACCGTCAGGGAACCCCCAGTGGCTCTCGCGTGAGCTTCCTTGAAGCGAATGCAGAGACACTAGATGACATTCCGGACAACTCGCAGGATATGTATACGGTGAGTTTTGGAATTAGGAACTTCACCGATATTCCAAAGGCTTTGAAAACTGCTCATCGTGTGCTTAAGCCAGGTGGAATCTTTGCTTGCCTTGAATTTAGCAAGGTACAGGTCCCAGGTCTAGCCAGTCTGTACAGTCTTTACTCATTCAATGTCATTCCTATTTTGGGACAGGTTCTAGTGGGTGACCGTGATTCTTACCAGTACTTGGTTGAGAGTATTGACCGTTTCCCTGATCAAGAAACTTTTGCTCAAATGATTAGAGATGCGGGGTTCGTAACCAATGGACCGGGGTACCACAACATGACCTTTGGTGTTGCTGCTATGCACGTTGGTATGAAACCCAACAACAACAACAGCAGCAGCAACAACAACTAAAGCATAACTAAGCGGCTAAATTTACCTCGGTTAATACATCGGATTAACCTTGAGCTAATTATTTTACAATGTTATCGTATTCATAACCCTGATTCATTTTGTTGAGTAAAGAGGGATTTTCTTATTATACGAGTCGGATATAAAATATAGTTGTACATACCCTGTAAAGTATACATTCTAGCAATATAGCAAAGTTTCAGCGAACAATCTGCTGGTTTTCCTCTGTTCCTGAGTTTGTGACACTTACGTCGTATACAACCGTGGTAATGACACCTTATGGGTAGGGTTTACACAGTATAGCTCAAACCCATGTGCTCGAACGGTCTAGAGATACAATGGCTTTAGGACCTCGTGGGCTTCTAAATTTGTCTAGATATTTTATTTATATAGTAAAAATAAAAATATATTACTATAAAATTTATAGTACTTAACCATCGTTTTCCTTCATTGAGACATGCAGGTCGCCAAGGGGTCCTCACTGCATATGCGAGCAGATGTTTGTCATGCCATAACCACAGCCGAAGAAGAAGGGGTTTTGTCTGGGGTACGCAAACCCCATAAATGTTATAAATGGTTATCTTGGACCTGCACCTCATTTACAAAACCACGCTATAATGAAGACATTATCCACTCTTGTACCACAATCTAATATCGAGGGCAGTAAGAGAACTGTTTTTGATTTCATATCGAATATTTCTGATCCAAGTGATACCAGAACTAATAGATTCGACAGAGAAAGGAAATATCTAACTTACGAACGCATGATATCGAACCTCAAAGCATCTCGACCTTAGCATTCCTGCAACATTCCATCTAATATACCTTCTGTCATCACAACCTAATACTCATATTTTCCCATTTTCCCATTTTGTTTTTCCCTAAGCATAATTTAGTATCTACATACATTTCTAATATATTTTCCTCATTAAACCGTATAATTGGGGGCAAGGTCGGGAAAAAAAAGTGGGGATAGTGTTCCCTCTCGTGGTGAAACTTCCAATTATTATTTACCTAGCCCATGGTGAAACTCGGTTCCTTATATCAACTCGGTGCTGAATTATGAACACTTGGAAATCAATTGAAAAAATCCGCCAGAACGGACCACTAGTCCACTGTATTACCAATACTGTGGCTGCAAACTTCGCTGCCAATGCAGTAATTGCTGTTGGTGGCTCTCCGGTTATGGCTTCAGATGTTACCGAGTCTCCAAACTACACAAGAATCGCACAAGCTCTTACAGTAAACATTGGAACCTGCACTCCTACCTTAGTTGAGGCAATCAAAAACTGCACTGAAGTGGCAAATGATCGTGGGCTTCCATGGGTCCTCGATCCGGTGGGTGTGGCTGCTACCAAATCCCGACAGGATCTCTGCGCTGATTTGTTAAACAATCAAGCACCTGGTGTTTTGAGAGGAAATGCCTCGGAAATTATGGCAGTTGCAATTGCTACAAAGGTTTTGGATCCCAATTCAGGCGTTGCCGGAGGAAAGGGACTGGACAGTACCATCGAGCCGGAAACCGTTGTGCCAGCAGCTCAATTAATCGCTCGCAAATTTGGGTGTATCGTTGCTGTGAGTGGATCTTGTGACTACGTTATTGGTCCTCATGGCGAGGCTGCCAGAATTGTTAATGGCGACAAAATGATGGCACAAGTCACTGCAACTGGCTGCTCTTTGACTGCGGTTTTAGGCTGCTTTGTGTCTTTGGCCCATACTACCAGCGAAACATTTGAACAAGTCGTTAATTGCATCACCTACTACTCTGTAGCCGGTGAGCTAGCTGCTAGACACGCAGAGGGCGGTAAAACCGGCACCATGCATGCTAAGATGCTTGACTACCTTGGATCAATGACTCGTGAGGAGTTCTATTCGGTTGCAAGACCCCCAATTGACCTGTCTATGTACCTTGTCACCGATCCAAAGCTCAATTTAGACCGACCTGTTACTGAGATTGTTCGTAGTGCCATTGAGGGCGGAGTCACTGTGGTTCAGTTGCGAGAGAAAGACTGTAGCTCGGGAGAGTTTTTGCAGCGTGCATTAGACGTGAAGGCTATTTGTGATAGGTACAGCGTTCCTTTGATTATAAATGATCGTCTGGACATCGCACTTGCCGTCGATGCTGCAGGTGTCCACATTGGCCAGTCAGATTTACCACCGGAGACCGCCCGAAAGCTTTTGGGACCTACAAAAATCATTGGATTGAGTGTAAGTACTGAAGAGGAGTTTGAGAAGTTGAAAGAACTAAAGGACTTAAAGATTATTGATTACATTGGGGTGGGTCCAGTGTACTCCACTGCTACTAAGAAGGATGCCAAACCCGCGATGGGGACCGCTAAGCTTGAAGAACACCTAAAAACTACAAGCTATCTGGCTGTGGCTATTGGTGGAATTGACCAGTCAAATGCGGGCGATGTTATTCGTACTCCAGGGGTCCGGGGAATTGCTGTGGTGACTGCAATCACAATGGCCGAGGATCCAACGGCTGCAACACAACTTCTAAAATCTATTTACTACACTAAATAAAAATCACTTATTATTTACCGCAATTTATTACCGTTGGGCGGGGTAATTGGTACACAGGACCCGAACTCAGGACCGCATATGAGAACCCTGGTGGTAGATAAATGCGTTTATCACCCTTGCCCCCAATTTGTGGTTACTCGGTGTCGTTTCCCCTTAACCTGTACACCGGACCCGTGCAGGCATAAATACCCGCGTTCCAAACTTGAGATCCTAAAACCCCGTAATACAAATGGCGTGGACCGACGAAGCCTGGAAAGCAATTGAAGACATTTATGCCCAGATCCTGGACCTTGAGTTTGTCAAGGGCCTTAGTGACGGCACTCTAGACGAGGCACGCTTCCTGGAGTACATGGTTCAGGACAAGCTTTACCTAGCTGAGTATTCCAGAGCACTTGCATTGGTTGCTGCACACGCAGAGGACCCTGAAGACGTTTCTCAGTGGTCTAAGTACAGTATTAGTGCTGCCACTGCTGAGGTCACTCTTCATGATTTCTACCTTGAGCACTTCGACGCTTCGGCTGCAGTGAAGGAGAAACTGCGGACTGGCAGAAAGAACCCCACTTGTGAACTGTACACTTCTTTCCTTCTCAAACACACCGGTACCTCTCCACGCGAGGTTGGTGCTGCCGCTGTTTTGCCCTGTTTCTGGATCTACGATGCGGTGGGACGTCACCACGTTCAGTATGTTGAGAAGAATGGTCCTCACAAGTATTCTAAGTGGATTGAACTTTACAGCAGTGGTGACTTTGACAAGGAGAACGAAGTTGCTAAGGCCTACTGCAACAAGCTGGCCGAAAAGGCTAGCCCCGAACGTCGTGCCCAGATGACTGAAGCATTCATCAAGGCCTCAATTATGGAATTGATGTTCTGGAAGGCTGCATGGGACAATGAAAAGTGGGTTCACGAAAAGTGAACTACTTGTTTGGCTACCCTGCCCAGATCATCAACCACTATCTATTTTATCTTATCTAGTTATTTAGCTCAATTGACAATACATTCCTGTTTAAAACCGAAAAAAACTAGCTCTATCGACAGTTAGGAGGTGTGGAATTTAACTGCGCGTATAAATAAATGCCTGAACACGGGTTTACACAGGTATCTCGTATTATGCGAGGTGCCGCACGAGCTTTTCCCGTTTTTATGACATATACGTGTATTAATCGAGGAAATAAAAACATAACATATGAAGAAATACTATTCAAAACACATATTAAACATTGAAAATTCAAAACTATATCCCCTTTGTACAAATTCCACCGAGCTACACGATATTTCAACTGACCGAGTACTTTATCTGCTTGCCCTGGATGTTAGGTTTCAATGGCATTTCCCAGAGCTTTGTCTATCGCTGGCAGTGACTGCTCCGGTGGTGCAGGAATCCAGGCTGATTTGAAAGCTTTTAGTGCAAATGGTGTATTTGGACAAACTGCTATTGTAGCGTTGGTTGACGAGAATACCCAGGGTGTTTACAGCATCCAAAAGGTGCCTGCGAAGTTCATTTGCGATCAGATCAGGACCTGCTTGGACGATATAGGAGCTGATGCGATAAAGATTGGAATGCTAGACGACTCAGACGTTGTTCGTGCAGTTGCAAACACTCTTGATGAGTACAAGGGCACTCCGGCTTACAATAATATCGTTTTGGATCCGGTAATGGTGAGTACTTCGGGCCACAAACTGCTTGAGGACAGTGCAATTGAAGTTTTAAAGACAGTTTTGATCCCTTATGCTCGTATTATTACCCCTAATCTCCCTGAGGCTGAACTACTGTTAAACAGGACCATCAAACAGGTGGATTTCGACCAGGCAGCTCGTGATCTGAGTAAGTTGGGTAACTGCTCTGTGTTCTTGAAGGCTGGACACTTGGTTGATGAGACCCTTGTGGACTATTTTTACGATGCAGAGAAAGATATTATGGTCGAACTGCCTTCTAAGCGCATTCACTCCGAGAACACCCATGGAACGGGCTGTACTTTGTCTTCTGCACTGGCTGCTGAGTTGGCTAAGGGTGTTTCTTTGATTGATTCGGCTAAGAACGCGAAGAATTACATTGCCGGTGCTATTGAGGCGGCCAGCACCCTTACAATTGGAAAGGGCCACGGTCCTGTCCACCATTTCTACAAATGGTGGTAGATAAATATAAGTAAATTTGATAGTTTAACGTTTTTAAGTATATAATTTTTAGTTTTCTAGTTGATTTTATTCGAGTGTGTGGATCCATCATGGATTAATTAGTGGCTAGGGTCTAAAAAACTTAGATTGGCGACGCGTTGAATGGCACATTTCCGCCGACCAGACCAGCCTTTACCGCAGCTGGATGCCACATCAGCAGCGCGGAAATTGCATAATGTAAAATTTAATGATGCGTTGGATGCAAAAATGGGATTTGAGAGGTTCGAATCCGGTGCCCCCCGCAATGGCTGGTTGGTAAACTTTCAGCCAACAACAATTGATTTAGGCAGTGATGATACTCCGCAGGGAAAGTCTGCTGTTGATTTCTATTTTCTTGATGAAGAGGGTGGATATTTCAAAAGCACAGTTCAGTACGACCCGTATTTCTACGTTAAGTGCCACGCAAGAGAGGGCGAAGTGGACGAGTACCTCAAAAAGAAGCTTGGACCTACTCTGAAGTACTCACAAGTTGTTGAAAAAGAGGATTTGGCTATTCCAAACCATCTTCTTGGCCGAAGAACTACGCTTATTATGCTGAAGTTTTGGAGTGTGGCTGATTTGCTCACTGCACGCAAGTCTTTGGTTCCAGTAATTAGTGCCAACAACAAACGAGGGGAGGTAAATATGGACTATATTGATACAATTCCTGTTGAGCAATGTGTTCACGATTTCCGTGAACATGACGTTCCGTATCATGTACGTGTGGTGATAGACTTGGATATTCGCGTTGGTAAGTGGTACACAGTTTCACCATCCAAGATTGGAAATTCAAACTCTGTTCAACTCTCTGAAATTGACCGTGAAGAGCGTGCTGATCCTGTTGTAATGGCTTTTGATATTGAAACAACCAAACTCCCGCTGAAATTCCCTGATGCAAAGTATGACCAGGTAATGATGATTTCATACATGATAGATGGTCGGGGTTATCTCATCACCAACCGGGAAATTGTCAGCGAAGATATTGAGGATTTTGAATACACTCCCAAACCGGAGTATCCGGGCCATTTTACTATCTTCAATGAATCCAATGAGCGCAATTTGTTAACTCGTTTTTTCGATCACATTGTCGACGAGAGGCCCACCGTTATTGCCACATTTAATGGTGATTTCTTCGATTGGCCGTTTGTGTGTGCCAGAGCCGCTGTGCATGGCATTGATATGAAGGAAGAAATTGGATTTGCTGTAGACGCAGAGGAGGAGTTTAAGAGCACGTACTGTGTTCACATGGACTGCTTCCGATGGGTGAAACGTGATTCTTATCTGCCCCAGGGATCCCAAGGTTTGAAGGCAGTTACTACAGCAAAGCTTGGTTATACACCTTTGGAAATAGACCCGGAACAGATGACACCTTATGCAAACGAACGTCCGCAAGTATTGGCAGAATATTCAGTGTCAGATGCCGTTGCTACCTACTACCTGTACATGAAGTACGTCCATCCGTTTATTTTTTCACTGTGTACAATTATTCCCTTAAGACCTGACGAGGTTCTAAGAAAGGGAACAGGAACTCTTTGTGAAATGCTTTTGATGGTCCAAGCATATATTCGGAATATCCTACTACCACACAAGCATGCAGATCCTCCTGAGCGATATTACAATGGTCACTTGGTAGAGTCAGAGACCTACGTTGGTGGACATGTTGAGTCTTTAGAAGCAGGGGTGTTCAGAGCTGATATACCCACACATTTTAATGTTGAAACAGGCGTTATCGACGAACTTTTGAGCCAGTTAGATGATGCTCTGCGTTTCACTGTTGAAATTGAACTTAATATGAATGTGAACGACGTTGAAAATTACAAGGAGGTACGGGAAACTATTGCTAACATGCTAGGTGAACTGAAAAAGGAGCCGAAAAGGATGGAGGAACCTTTGATCTACCACGTGGATGTGGCTTCAATGTATCCGAATATTATGACATCAAACCGTCTTCAACCTGATTCTATGAAGAGTGAACGTGACTGTGCCATGTGTGATTTTAACACCCCTGACAAGACTTGCGATCGCAGGTTACCATGGGCATGGCGTGGTGAATATTTTCCAGCCCAAAAAGACGAAATTCTTATGTTGCAACAGCAGCTGAAGCGAGAACGTTTTCCACTTGCTGACCAGGCAAAGTCTAATAATGGAAAGACATGGCGTGAGTATGATGCATTGACCAAGACAGAGCAACTAGCTTTGCAGCGTCAAAGAGTATCAGACTATAGCAGAAAGGTTTACCATCGTTTGCGCGATTCCCATACCGTAGAAAGGGAAGCCATTATCTGTCAAAGGGAAAATCCATTCTATGTTAATACTGTTCGTGACTTCAGAGACCGCCGTTACGATTTCAAGGGTAAACAAAAGGTATGGAAACAAAACTTAGGTAAATCCAAAACTGCTGATGAGCGCGAACATGCAGGAAAAATGGTTGTGTTGTATGACTCACTCCAATTGGCCCACAAGGTTATTTTAAACTCGTTTTATGGATACGTTATGCGTAAGGGCTCGCGTTGGTACTCCATGGAAATGGCAGGAGTAACATGCTTGACCGGTGCAACAATTATCCAGCTCGCCCGAAGTATGGTCGAGAGACTTGGCAGGCCGTTGGAGTTGGATACGGATGGTATTTGGTGTATTCTACCAAAGAGCTTTCCCGGTGACTTTGAGTTTAAAATGAAAAATGGAAAAGGAACCCCATTTGCATATCCTTGCGTGATGTTGAACCATTTAGTTCATGAGAAGTTCACCAACCACCAATATCAGACTCTTGTAGACGAGAAAAAGTTGATTTGGGAAACTTCAAGTGACAATACAATTTTTTTCGAGGTTGATGGCCCCTATAAAGCCATGATGCTTCCTAGCAGTAGGGAGGAGGGCAAAGGATTAAAAAAACGATACGCTGTATTCAACTTCGATGGCTCTTTGGCCGAGCTTAAGGGCTTTGAAATGAAGCGCCGTGGTGAGTTGCAACTTATCAAAACATTCCAAACACAGCTCTTCTCCCAATTCTTAAAGGGAGACGATCTGAAGGAATGTTATGACGCTGTGGCAAAGATTGCAAACTCTTGGCTTGATGTTTTGGATACAAAGGGAAAAACTTTAGAAGATGTGGACCTCATGAATTTGATTAGTGAAAACAAAAGCATGTCTAAATCCTTGGAAGAGTATGGAGCTCTCAAGTCTTCTTCGATTTCCACTGCTCGAAGATTAGCCGATTTCCTCGGCAAAGAGATGGTAAAAGACAAGGGATTGGCGTGTCGATTCATTATTAGTGCCGAACCTGCTCATGAGCCTGTAACAAACCGTGCCATTCCGGTACAAATATTTGACGCACCAAGAGCTAAGCAAGAAGAATTCTTGCGTAAATGGCTGAAAAAACCTCAGCTTGACGACTTTGATCCGCGAAACATTATCGATTGGAAGTATTATCGTGAACGTCTTGCTGCTACCATTCAGAAATTGATTGTTATTCCCGCGGCCCGCCAAGGAATTCCAAATCCTGTTCCAAGAGTCCCCCCTCCTCAGTGGCTTATTCGCAAACTTGCAAATGAATCAGACGGAATGAAGCAACAGACTATTGGTTTCACAAAAACTACAAAGGCTGAGGCTTTATGGGGCAATGAAAGCTCTACAGATATGGATATTGAGGAGCTTCCAGGAACTAATGGTGTGTCTAATAGTGCTCTGAAAAAAGCTACAGTAACGAAGCGAAAAAAGACGGACACTTCAGAATCTTTAAGCGAAGTGGAAGCAGAAGAGGTCAGTGCTAGTCTCGCACCGGACTGTGACAGTGATTATGTTGGATGGCTGGTTTATATGAAACGTGTGTGGGCAAAACAGAGAGTTCAAAGAGATGCCAGGAGGCAACTCTTTGGGTCCACCATGCGCAGGACAAGAGGAATCCAAGGGATGCTGAGACAGCAAACCGAGTCTGCATGGAAAGATGGAGGTGGCATATGGGAGTTGTTGCAATTGGCTCCTACTTCTGATCTCGGCAAGGTTAGAGCAGTTGTTTTGGTGAATTCTCGCTTGCAAACCATTTACATTAATGTAAAGCGCGAAGTATTCGTGCTGATAAAACCGAACCACGAATTCCCCTCACCGGTGGTTCCGGGGATTAATTTAGAGCCAGCAAACGATTATATTCTGCCAAGCGGTCATACGTCATCGAATTTATGGAAACTGACTTTAACAGAGCAGAGTTTTCAGGAAGAGCATACGCGTGCAGGGGGACTTTTCCGAGCTCGTGCTATTGAAAAGGTATTTGAATCCCATGTTACTGCCGCGGACCGTACTATCTTGAAGCTTGGTCAACGCTGCCAACTTTCAAATGCGGTTGGACTACTAGGAAAGGGATTGGATTCAGGATTTGAGCTTGACTGGCTTAGCCCCGCTGTAGTGCCTGCCGAAACAAATGGCAAACATAAAGACCAGCTATCATACTACAAGGGTTTAGACTATGTTTTTGTTCAGCATTACGAAGTTCACGGCCGCCATGCAATTATAATCTTTGCTTCTTGGATCAATGAAGTGACAGTATTGGAACTTGTAAAGAGATCCAGTGACGACAGTGGGTGGACTACGCACTTGCCGTCAGAGTTTGCTAACCAATTGATGCTTTACAAACCCGAACAACCTTTATTTGCTTTCCCCGAGTCTGTAGTAATTTCGCCAGAATCGAAGACTATAGAAACCGCTCCAAGGTATTGGTCTACAGTAAACAAAACCCTTTCAGCTTTAATTGCTTTAAAACCTCGTAGTAGTGTTTCGGCGGTTATTTGTGATCGCGGTATTAACTGGTTGGCTGGAAAATTAAGAGTACTAAGTGAGTCTCCATCTTTTGGAATGACCTCAACATCGTCTGCTGCATTGCCCAGTGTTGGCTGGCAGGTTCCATTAGCACGAAAAGTTGCTAAAACGTTACTTAGAGCACAATACACACTTGAAAGCATGCAGACTACAGCAAACCATGCCAATGTACCCTTGTGTAACCTTCCCAGTGGTGATGATATGAGATATGTGGTGGATGTTGCTTTTGCTAGAAAACTACAGCAAACTAAAAACATTTTATGGTGGGGTGATCACAGCGACTTAGAGACCTTTGAGGTTTCAAATGACCAACAAATTATTCCTGCGAATACCAAAATGATTAGTGGAAGCGAAGGTACTGTTGAAGGAAATGTATACCCAAATGTCTGCTTGGACATGTCCGTTTCTAACCTTGTGGTGAACACAATCCTTACTGCATCTTTCTTGAATGCTGCTGAGGGCAGTGAACAGGCCGACCCAGAGTTTTTAGTTGATGCATTTAGTCCTTCGGCGTGGAAAAACCTCGTAATACTTACAAAGGAATGGTGGGCAAAGGCTTCGTCGGGTGATATTTCAGCTGACATCTGTATCCAACAGCTTTCAGGATGGGTATCATCACCATCATCCCAGTTATGGAGTGCTAGTCTATCGCACCAGATACAGACACTAAGTGAAAAGGCGTTGCAACAACTGTCACGCGAACTTCGTAAATTTGGCACTCGAGTCATTTATTCAGAACGAGACGGCCAGCGAATTGTTCTGGCAACTAATAAAAAGTCTGCGCCTACGACCGTTGCTTTCGGTGGGTTAGTTGTTAAGGAAGCAAAGAGTAAGGATATGTTTACTTACCTTGATATATCCGTCAATGAAGTCTGGGATTTCCTGGTGTGGATGGACCCTGCTAACTATGCAGGGCGACTTCTTGGCGCATCTGGCGAGTTTGAATACGTGAATACCTGGCACATTTCCGAATATCTTCCACCGTTACTTCTAGATGAGTTCAATGAGTGGGTTCTACAATTTTTGGCGATTATTGCCGAACTGAAGGACCAATACGTCGAAGATTTGTCGGACCACAAGGGCATAACTAATGGCAAACTTGACTACTCCGCAACTATTCCGTCGGATTTCTTAAACTCGATATTTTCTCGCCTCGAACGACCACTTTCAAATCGTGTTCGCCAGCTGCACAGTCGCAGATTGGATGCAATGGCACGTAACTCCGGTGATACAACGTTTGATATGCCTTTGAGAGCTGGGTCGGAAGTGCTGAAGGCAGAGAACTCTGTTTTGGCATTTGTCAAAACTCTGCTTTCAGTTTATGCGTTGGTAAACAACACTACAGACTATATCAAGTTACGAAGAAATTTGCTAACTTTGTTGGATGTGGGAGATTTTGATTCGTCGTCTCAATTTAAGAATCCTGCAGCGAAACTAGTTGTGAACAACATGATCTGTGTCGGGTGTATGGCTTGTGTAGATGTTGATGTTTGCCGACCAGAACCTGCAGATTCGAAAAGATTTTCATTCCTTTGCCCCCGATGTGGTATTGAGTTAGATCGGGTGTTTTTAGAGGAGATGCTTGTTCAAATGCTAATTACGGCCATTTCGCAATATCAAATGCAGGATCTACGATGTAGTAAGTGTGGAAAGGTCAGACCCAACGATATGGCGGAATATTGCCCCTGTTCTGGCCAGTTTAAGAACTCTATCAGTTATGAGTCCATGCTGAAGAACCTAACAGTCTATCAACATGTTGGAAAATATTACGATCTAAGACTGCTTAATGACGTAATTGCACAGTATTAGAAATATGTAGCTCTAAATGCCTTTAATTTATTATCACACCTATATATTAGAAGGGGAATATTGCTTGGAGCTTTTTATTACAGACAACCAAATACAATATATTAATCAGTATACAGCTCTCGTTAAGAAAAGGTCGAATGGTCTAGTCGGTTATGGCGCTAGTCTAACATCTACGAGAGTTAGATCACTGGAGGTCCCCAGTTCGATCCTGGGTTCGATCACTTTTTTCCTTAAAAATCTAGTTTCGTAAACAGGATATATATGATTACATTTTATGGCGGAATTACAAGATAAGGTCGAATGGTCTAGTTGGTTATGGCGCTAGTCTAACATCTACAAGAGTTAGATCACTGGAGGTCCCCAGTTCGATCCTGGGTTCGATCATTTTTTTAACCCTCAAACCCAATGAATGTATGTGTAATCTTATCAAAACGGGCTTTGGTGTCACTTTTGAGGCTGCATATAAGTTTACCATTTCCCAAACACACTTTAAATGAAACTTTCGTTACTACAAGCAATCGTATGGACTTCATCCAGCACTTTTGCTGCGCCTATTAAAGAATTTGTACCTACAAAAGAGTGGCAATTTGTACCTGAAGACCTAGCTATTCCAGGTGGTCTTGAAATTAAAATGGACCTTGAACATGGAGGTAGATGGGCCCGATATCCTAGCAATTTTGAAAAAACCCATCACGAACAACCTTCTACCGATAGTGACAGCTCTATAAGTCTTGTTTCGCTTTCTGAATCCGATCTTGGAAAGTTAGAAGAGAAGGCATACGATCATGACTATGGAACAGACATAATGCGTGACTATGGGGCGTCATTGATCCATTTATACAATTCCAAAGGACCACTAAGTGATCATGCAGGAAGAATTATTGGTATCTGTTTAAGAAACAACCAGGATGCAGCGAGAGCCTTTACACCCATGAGCTATGATCTTTTGACCGATCTACCTGTTGAGAAAAGGGCAATAATGATATTAAGTGCAGTGATCACTACTCCAGAAGGGCTAAAACTTGCACATACACATGATAACTTACAAACTCTAAGGGAAAACATGTCTTTGAAGAGACCAGACGAGTCACTGGCAAGACCGATTGTAAGTTTAGTAGAAAATCTTGCAATTGTAGGAGAGACTAACAATGAGTTATGCCAGTGGGCTAGCTTTGCTGATAGATCAGGCCTGAAAGTGTTAAAACAACTTAGTTCAGACATTTATGCCGGTAAAGAAGACTTTGCCCATGTCAAATGCACGAAACTTCTGCGTCAATAAGTAAGTAAAATCGGATTCAATTACATAGATACACATTTTTTAGTTTATTAAAAACTCTCAGACAAAAAAAACCCTGACATTTTGGTATGCATGAATCCTTAGCCACAGTTGATGTGGATCTTAATAAACTCTTTTCCCAGGCTTTTCCTGGAAATTCACCCCAATTCTATGCCAAAAGTCCAGGAAGAGTTAATATAATCGGTGATCACACTGATTACTCCTATTTACCCTGCTTGCCTGCAGCCATCACTAACAGCGTTGTAATTGTTGCGGAAGTAATTGAGGATGAGTCGGACAAACTATTTGGAACAATTGCACTAGTAAATACCGATGAAATGAATTATGAGCCTGTTGAATTTAGCACTGTTGATATACAAATAGTTGGCCGATCATGGGCAAACTACTTCAAGTGTGCATGGATCAGCGCACTGGAACACCTTAACCTCGTCAATCTTGATGTAGGAATGAGATTGCTGGTACATAGTGATATTCCACCTGGTGCAGGACTCAGTTCTAGTGCTGCTGTTGTGGTTAGTAGCCTGATGGTAGTTTTGCAGGCCTATCGTATGAAGCACAAACTCCTACAGTTCCCTCTTACTAGGACTGAGTTGACCAAACTCAGCATCACATGTGAAAAGCTAGTTGGTGTGAATAGTGGCGGGATGGACATGGCAGCCTGTATATTTGGACAGCCTGATCACTCTTTACTGATATCATTTTATCCAGATCTGAGTGTCACTCCCGTTAAACTCAGCCCAAACTATTCACTAATTATAGCAAACAGTCTCATTGAATCTCACAAACTAGAATCAGCAACCGAGTGCTATAACCTGAGGGTTGTTGAGGTGACAATTGCAGCCAACATTCTTGCTAAACTACTTAAGGTAAATATTCCTCCTTCTGGAAATCTCAAAGCCGGAACTTTGTTGGGGGTACTAGTTGCAAAATGTGGCATGACGGTGGACATAGAAAATCTTGAGAAGATGGCAGAGAGTACAGTTTCACTGATGAAAGATGAGTATAGTGTGCAGGAAATTTGCCAATATCTAAATATCTCATTCTCTGAGTTCAGCAAAAAATTTACACCAGTTTTCGATGTAAAATTTACTGAAAAGCTCAAATTAAAACAGCGCGCATTGCACGTTTATGAAGAAGCGATACGAGTTTTGAAGTTCGTTACCTCACTCGATGACCCTCAATTGTTGGGAGAGCTTATGAATGACTCGCAACGAAGTGCAGAGGAACTTTTTGAGCATTCTCAACCCGATTGCGAGAAGTTGTGTCGTATTGCTCAGTCTTCAGGTGCATTCGGGTCACGAATCACCGGCGCAGGATGGGGAGGTTGTACAGTACACATTGTGCCCCTAGAAAGGGTTGCTCAAGTTAAAGCAGCTATGAATACAGAATACTACATGAAATATGGATACCCACTTGCAATTACTGAAACCAGAGCCGCCGGTGGGGCTGTTGTGTATGAGCTCTGAACGGTGGAAAGGGGGCTAGGATTTCTAAATATTTGTCAAATGAATGTGCCGCACTTTTTAGGCAAACTTTTCGTTGATTTAAATGCGAAAAAACCAATACTTAAGGAGGAAAGGCAACTATTACTTACACCTCAAGGCCTTACCACTGCTATGAATGGAAATATCAATCTGAGTGGCCACCAAGTGGTAGATTCATTTTGGAAAGAAGCAATCCCGCAATTAATGGACGTGTGCGTCGCCCAAGAGCCTCAAGATCAAATTGATAAGCTTCAGGTGTACATCAAAACTCTCTCGCGTGAGGCTGCCCACCAACAGTTGTGGTTTAGCCAAATTGTGAAGTTGAACTGCGAGGAATTGTGCATGAGAATATCTGGTTTACGGGATAACAAGATACTTGAAGACGCCGCAAGTACAATAAGACATTTTTTCCGAGTGACATTGAGCGATAGTGAAAGAGAAGAGGCCAAGAAAGGCAGGACCATGGAATGCTACCCCGTTGCATGCCTTCTACTACGGATATATGTGAAAATGAACGCATTCTCCCTTGCTGAGGGGATAATACAGGCAATACACCAGTACTCACAGTATATACCTCCCCTAAGCGAAGTTAATTGGCATTCTAGGGTGCAATATCTGTACTACTGTGGGGTTTTTGCATTCCACGAACAGAAATATAAGGAGTCTACGGATTTCTTCCAAGGTGCAATAGATTCCGCTACATTTGGATCGGATTTGAGAATGACTAGTTCTCAGTTCAACAAGCTCATGTCGTTTAACATCCCTGCTCGATTTATTGCCTACAACCAATGGCCGACTGCTGAGGTATATGCACTGATTCCCCAGCTATCGAATATATACAGGCCACTCATTGAATACTGCAGACAAGGTAACTACAAGCTCTACATCAAGGCACTTAAAAAACGTTCCAGAGAGCTGAAACTCCGGAGACTCTACCTATCCTTTGAAGTTATACTTACCAAATTGCGGTTACACGTCCTTCGTCGATTATGGATGGTTGATGATAAACCCAAAAGGCTTCCGATCAACATGTACACTAATGCCTTGAAACTTTCGGGTTTTGTGGGTATTGACGACCAAGATGCTGAATTTTATCTTGCCCAGCTCATCCATCAAGGTGAGGTTAAAGGCTACATTCATCATGAGTTCCAATTACTACTGTTGAGCAAGACACAGCCCTTCCCCCAACTAATTAAAAATATCGTTAGTACATAATATTTATTCTTCATCCTCGTCCTCGTCCTCCTCTTCGGCAGCTTCGATCCACTCTGTGGCTTCACCGAAACGTTCGTTCATCAGAGCATAAAGGTTTTCACTTTCACACCGGATTAGGCGGCCACATTTTTTCCTGGTATACTTTTGTTTCCAGGTGTTGTGGTTTTTAACGGTAAACACAAGCGATTTGTCATGAAACTTGCGGATTGCAGCATCATCGGAGCTGGAAGGAAATTGCCGGAGGGTATCCTCTGGGCCAACAAAACATACAATTGCACTCAAACGGTCCTTCAAACACCGGTGGGCTGCAGTCTGGACAGCATATCCATAGGCCTGACCCACACCCACAACGGAAATCTGCTTTGATTTAAAAAACCGCACCGCATTTTCGCATATTGTGGCCACAAGCTTGGCCGGAGATGTCGACTCCAACGGCGTGACGAAAACGTCAACCACACCGTATCCCTTCCCAATTGCCCATTCGATATACTTGGCACATGGGTTGGCAACGACACTCTCATCAGGACGAATTCGTCCCGTAATGGGATCTGAATGGGCCCAAATCAACGACATTCCGTGGAACAGCAACACAACATGCTCCTTGTTGTAGATGTCGGGTGTAGACATGATTTCAGAATCAATGGGCCCCGACCTCAACAGCGGCAGCTTAGCAAACGAGTGAACATTAGTGAGCTGTGATGCTTCGTTTCCACGAACCAGATCCATCAATGAACGAAGATCAGGCAGCTTAGTATCTTCACCGGAAGTGTTGGTGCTACCGATATTGGCACCCAGGCCAGCAGTAGTAGAGCCACTAATACCGCTAGAGACAGAATTAGAATCCTCTTTCTCGTCTTCTTCACGCAGGTGCTCGGCCTTCTCGGTTAGCTGCTGCTGCTGTCGGTTGTATGCCTCTATTTCGGGCTCAAACTTGATTGTGGGGGGCCCCATACTTTTCCAGAACTGTGACTGAATCGCTCGAACCTCAGCAAACACTTCGAGAGCAGCATCACTTGCTAATGTACCGGTGGGGCGCCCAGGAGGGTCTCCCAACAGTGTTTTTGTAATGGCCAAAGCCGAGCGTGAGATCGAGTCGAGGTTATAGCCACCCTCTAAACAGACCACTACTTTGCCTTCAGCCAGAGTCATAAGGTGTGCCAACATGTGTTGGTAGCCCTCGGGAGAAAGATGACAGCCTCCGATGGGATCGCCATCAGCGGCATCAAACCCAGCACTGACGATGACCAAATCCGGGTCGAATTCCGAAGCGATGGGCATAATAATACGATTAAAAGCGGTGAGATAGTCACCATCGCCCATTCCACCACACTTCCACGGAATGTTCACCGAGTATCCAGCACCTTTGTTCACACCGACAACGTCGGCACCAGCGAAGCGAGTTCCCGGATAGAAAGTTCCGTTGTCGTACCGGTGTGTACTGATGTACAGCACGCGGTCGTCCTCCAAAAATGCCCTTTGGGTACCGTTTCCGTGATGGACGTCCCAGTCGTAGATGAGAATTTTGCGGACCTGTGAGGGGTAGTTTTTAAGCATCACTTCGCTGGCAATAGCAACGTTTGCGAACAAACAGAAGCCTGCGGGGTTTCCAGGCTCAGCGTGGTGGCCAGGAGGTCGAATAACAGCAATGGCATTTTTCACTGAACCTTCAACCACACCTTTACAGGCCTCGATTGCACCTCCAGCACTCAAACGCGCAGCCTGATTGCTATCATTATTCAAGTAGATCGAGTCTCCTCGGTCTGTTTCTCGCTGGAGGTCTTCCAGCTGCATACCAGCTGTGCTTTTGATAAAATCTATCATTTGCTGGGTGTGAACCAGCCTCAGCTCTTCCTCGGTAGCCTCTCGAGTAGGCAATTTTTTCATTAGTGGACCCAACTTCTCACTGCCTTGCAGGGTCTCGTCGGTAATGAGACCTGCCTCTGCGATGGCTCGATAAATGCGGAACGTTCGTCTGGGATCCTCAGGATGCGGGTCTATATACGATATGGGATCCGCAATTGGACGTGAATGGTACCGCATTCGTACATCATACGCCAATCCAGTTTTTTTCCCCAAAAATTGCAGCTGGGGTGCTCTTGCAGGCACAACGATTGCATGGTCCTGGTACTTGTTTTCTTCTTCAGAAGGCACTGGATCATCGTAAACGGGGGCTTCAGCAGCGATGGTGCGAACAGATTCATCTACGGGGTCTTCAACCACATCGGAGGTGGACTCTTGTTTAACCTCCTCTTCTGGCTCTGACTTGACCGTAAGCTCTTCTTTTACAACAGCTTCAGTGTCATCAGTTTTAGCACCGTCAGTACCCAAAACTGGCAAGCTATCTGCTGGTTTGTCATTCACCAAGTTCACCTCCGTTGCCTGACGTTTGGCCTCGTGGAGATCCTCCGAGGCCTGCCGTTTCACTGGAGAGCCGCTAAAATCCATAGCCCTTGCCTTGACAGCGGCGGCTTTTGGCTTTTGGCTGCTGCCATTAATGCCAAACCCGTATGTCATCAAAGTAAGAAAGCAGGACTACTTTAAACAACTTTTTATGTTTAAATAGTTGAAGATCTTTAAATTTTTTTTTTTTTTAAAAATTTAAGCCATTTTGTTTGCTAGAATATCAGGTTGCTACTTGGGCTTACACAAGTTAGTAATATACCTGGACTTGATTGCTATGTTTGACAGGACCAAGTTCAAAGTAGACCTGAGCATTGATAAAGCGACTCGAATTCCATATGCAGATGGCCATTTGTTTGTGAGATGGAGCGTGACAGACTCTGCACGTCCTGATGCCCGTGGACGCACCAGTCTCCACAAGATCCATCAAACTGAAAGCAACTTTGACTATACTACTTCGTTCCACCAAAGCATTCGAATCAAGAATCCATCACGGCATTTAAAGCCATGCCCGACCAAATTTGAACTTATGTGGTCAATGGACGATTCTAAAGCAGTTAACTTGGGAGTCTTGAACCTCGACCTGTCGGAGTTCGCATCATCTACAAGACGCAAAGCAGGCGAGGAGGAGCACGAGCATTTCAGTGACCATTCTTCGGAGCCATACGGACGCTCTTTGATGTACATTCTTTCCGGTGCTCGCACCAATGGCTTGCTTCAGATTCGCATCAAGCTTGACGTCATCTCCGGAGCCGATGACTTTGTTGTTCCTGAGTTTACTGGTCGTGCCGTTAATTACCTTAATGAAGGCGAAGATCAAGACCCAAATAGCTCCTCTGGTTCCTCTATAGCCAACCACAGCCGTGACAAGCTTCGTAAGCTCCGCGAAGCGGTTCTGCAGGATATTCGTGCCGACAGTGATAACAACCGTGACAGTGAATGGTACAACCTGGACAACCTCATATTGGGCAAAAATATCCGGGTTGAGCCTCGTGTATCGCAGGAAGAACTCAAGCGGTACCACGTTCTAGATGTGGGATCTACTCCAGGACTTGTTGTTCAACACGATGCCCGACCGTACCAAGAGACTGAGATCCGAGAGTCGCTTGCCACCTGGAGACTTTCTAAATAATTAATAACTGTATAAATTCACTATAAATTCATTGTAATTTCCTTTGCTTTTTTTTCTTAATTTAAGAACCCCGGACAGCTGCACCCCGCATGGAGCCTAACCCAACCCAAGTGTGGGTTGACCTGTTATCGAGAGCATAATTTAATTAGTTAAATTTAAATAGCTGGCTCAGCTCAACAAACACACATCATGCTCTTTGACTTCTCAGATGTGATAGCCATCTCGGCCATCATCGTTATAACATTCCTCGCGTATCCGTATCTTTCGACGTACCTTGTGTACAACCGCCGTGCCAAGAAGCTTGGATGCGGGGTTCCACCCACTTTTTTGACATTTCCAGGCGGTTTCCCCGAATTAGCGAGGATGCTATCGGCATGGAACCGCGATCAGCTTTTGGAGCACTTTAGCAAGAACTTTATCAAGAACAATGCCTTCACTGGCCGTCAGTTTTTGAATGGGAATTTCTGGATTGGAACCATGGATCCTGCAAATATTAAGACTGTGCTCGCAACCCAGTTCAAAGACTACTCTCTCGGGTACCGTTACGAGGCAGCCTATCCCTTGCTGGGAAACGGTATTTTCACGTTGAGTGGAGAAGGATGGAAGCACAGTAGAGCACTATTGCGTCCTCAATTTAGCAAAGAACAAGTAAGTCATCTTGATTCAATGCACAACCATATCAATCTGCTCATTGATAGCCACTTACGTAGCGGCAATGTCGTTGATGCTCAGATGCTTTACCACCAGCTTACCATTGACACAGCCACCGAGTTCTTGTTTGGAGAGAGTACAAACACTTTAGAGCCTTCGTTAGCAAACCATAAGTTTCCTGGACCCCAGGGAGACGTTACCGGTGCTGAGTTCGCAAGTTCATTTACCTATGCCCTTGAGGTCTTGTCGCTTCGAGTCATTGTAGGACCTCTGTGGAGGTTTGTGTGGACGTTCAAGTTCCAGAAGGCTTGTAACCTGTGCCACAACTTTATTGACTACTTTGTGCTTAAAGCTCTTGCGGATCCGCTGGAGAAGGAAGACGAGTGCGATTCGTATGTTTTCATCAAAGAGCTCACTAGGGAGACTCGAGACCCCAGAGCTATTCGTGACCAGGCATTTAACATTTTACTGGCTGGTAGAGACACCACTGCGGCTTTATTGAGCTACACTACGTTCTATCTAGGTGCAAACCCGAACATCTACACTCAACTCCGCGAAGAAGTGCTAGCAGAATTTGGTCCTCACGACGTGGGAACTACATTCGAGCAACTAAAGCAATGTAAGATGCTGCAGAATGTCATCAAAGAGGTCTTACGACTTCACCCTGTCGTTCCGCTTAATTTCCGTACTGCGGTCAGGGACACTAAATTGCCGAGGGGAGGCGGACCGGACTGTAGTGAACCGGTTTTTGTTCCTAAAGGCACCAATGTGCTGTATTCACCTTATGCAATGCAGCGGGACGAGCGGATATGGGGACCCGATGCCAAGGAGTTCCGACCAGAGAGATGGACTGAGCCTAGGGAAGCATGGGAACACGGTTGGGATTATATCCCATTCAATGGTGGACCGAGAATTTGTCTTGGCCAGCAGTTTGCCTTAACTGAAGCCAGTTTTACCTTGATGCGAATCTGCCAGGAGTTCAAGCGGATCGAGGTACTTCATCCAAATCCAGCCATTGACCAGAAGGTAATGGCGCAAACAATGCGTTTGACCTCCTCTGTTACCGGTGGAGTTCAAGCTAGGTTCATTATTTAAACATCTTGAAGATAAATGCTACGGAGCAATGCAGCAAGATGAGCAGCCTAGAGCTTTTTTTGTGGGCTTTTAACACTAACCAACATCCTATATTTTTACCAAATATATATATTTTACCAATGATGCATACTGAGATCAAATTATTTAGATATTATTATTTTTTGAATCCTAAACAGTTATTGCTCTTCAGGCACTAGCTCATGCATGCTAACGTTCATTGTCGCGTTAGATTATTTAATGTGTCATTGCTCGTACATTACCCAACCCTGGATTCAATTGGAAACTGAAAGTAGAATGCACTGCCAATGAACAATCTGCGGCGTAGCTTTTCGTTTCTTAAACTCCATGACACAAACAAACGCGAACACAAGCTCGCAACACAACCAGATACCAAAAATGCCGGCAATGGTACCTCCTCACTCCCTGTGTCAACCACAACGTCCCGCACGACGCCAGTGGTCTCTACTAAACAGGAAACAGAGGCCAGCAGCGTCTCGAATCTCACTGACTCACAGAAGAAGCTGCACTCTGCGTCCCCTGGGACTTCTTTCGAGAGTGCACCGACTGAACCAGACCGTGAAATTACGGAACCACAACCACAGACTGACGAGTCAATTACACATGAACCCGGAGTTTCTAAAGGAACAACAGTGGGAGGAGAAGCAGATCGAACCTCAGTCGCAAGTTCACAAGCTAGTAAGCCTGAGACACCCCAATCAGCCCCACAGAAAACACCGCAACAGACTCCGTACACAAGCAACCAGAATACTCCCCAGAGAACCCCACAGCCAACCCCAGGACACTCTCGAAAGTCCTCCTCCATCTTTGACACAAAAAATGAGAGTACTGCATCTTTGAGCAGTCTGAAGGGCAAGAAACCGGCTGGTTCTGTGCTTGAGCTCAAACGATTCTTCGGACAAGGCCGCACTAAGCACGAGCACGGTGTGTCAATGTCGGAAAGCAGCAAGCGACCAACATTTAATTTGTTTGGCAAGCGTCGCCATAACCACAAGGATGGGCACAGAGAACAAAGTACTCCACCCACAACCAGTACAGTTGGATCCACCAACACCGCGTCGAGTACGACACCGAGCACTACACCAGGCACTCCTGGAGACAATGGACACAGTGAAAGCTATTTCAGTTTGGCCAGCTTCCGACACCGGAAGAAGAGCCAGAACACGACATCTTCGCAGCTCGTGGATAATTTCAGCCAGGTTCAGGTGAAGGGCAAGCCTCCTTCCGATCTCGACCCGAATTTTGTTGTGCATGCCCCAGACTATGAGGCTGAATGGGACCCATTCCATGTGTTTGGACTTGAACACAGCTCCGAAAGACTTCCATTTTTGGAGAGCGGTATCACCAAGTATGGAGAAATGGGCAAAGATGTGGGTAGCGGAGCTGGCGGCAGTGTAAGAACTATGGAGCGTCCCTCAGACCACAAGGTATTTGCAGTGAAGGAGTTCCGACCAAGAAGGGCAAATGAAACGGTTCAGAAATATTCGAAGCATGTTGCAGCCGAGTATGCACTGGGAGCAGCGTTGCACAACAAGAACATTATCCAAACCATTGATCTCATCAAGGAGGGAGACAAATACTACGAGATCATGGAATATGGTCCACATGATTTCTTCGAGTTGGTGATGTCCGGTCAAATGAATACCGCTCAGGTAAATTCTTCATTTGCCCAAGTCTTGAGCGGTGTTGCTTACTTGCATTCAATCGGTGTGGCCCATCGAGACTTGAAGCTCGACAATTGTGTAGTGGATAATAGTGGTGTGGTGAAAATCATTGATTTTGGATCGAGTGTTGTTTACCAGTACCCCATGTCCCCTCAGATTCATCTTGCTCGTGGAATAATGGGATCCGATCCCTATCTTGCACCGGAAGTGTTCCTTCGACACCCGTACCAGCCCCAGTGTGCGGATGTGTGGTCGTGTGGCATCATATACGCATGTACATACATGCGTAGGTTCCCATGGAAGCTCCCACAGAAGGAGGATACAAGTTTCCGCAAGTACTGCGAGAATCCTACCAACACAACGGGTCAACCACCTCAGCCAGATAACCCGCGAAAGATCACAGGACCATGGAGACTGCTCCGTTTGCTGCCTTCAGACTCCCGCGATCTCATTCTTCGTATGCTTACAGTTGAGGTAAAGGACCGTGTTACGATGGAGGAGGTTGTAAAGAATGAGTGGTACAAGTCGATTGAACAAATCAGTGTGCTTCCGGCTTAAACGTATCAATTTTAATGAATTTAAATCTAAATAATGTATATCACTTGTCACACAATCAATGTATTTTTTTTTAAATAATTTATATAAACACTCAAATAGCAGTTGGAGCCTGGCTATATAGCCTGCTGATGCTCTCACCATTATAAACTCTTCGAATAGCTTCGGCAAACAGCAAACTAGTATCAACAACGTGCAATTTGCTACCAAGAATGATTTGGTTTTTATCTTGAGGCACTGAGTTAGTAGTGACAATCTGGTCAATTTCGCTATCACGGAATTTGTGTACCACTCCTTCGCTGAAAAGACCGTGTGTGCAAATAGCGTAGACTTTAACTGCACCATGATCCTTAAGAATCTTACCTGCACGCAAAAGAGTCTTACCCGAATCAATAAGATCATCAATAAGAATGGCGACACGGTCATTGACGTCACCTACCAGAATAGTTGCATTGTTACGACGATCCTGGTGAATAAGTGCGAAGCGTGTGTGTAATTGGTCTGCTACAGCAGTAGCACGTTGGGCACCACCAGCATCAGGACTCACAATAACTGAGGAGTGGTAGGTGGGGATTACCGACTGGATGTATTCAAGCAGTAGCGGTCGGAAGAGTAGATTATCAAAAGGCACATCGAAGAAGCCCTGGTACTGAGGATCATGTAAGTCCATAGTTATAACATGGTTTGCACCAGCTGATGCCAACAACGAGGCGATCAACGAACCACTCTGGGATACAAAAGAGCTGCTGGGGTCCACCGAAGCACTCTCATCAGAGGTGTAGACCGAGGCGTATTCGTTGTAGTTCGAACTCGCAGGCCTAGACACCAATCTCAAACTAGGACTCACCATAGTAGAGCTATTTTTAGAGCGTGTGGGGTGTGAAAAGTGCTTGGTACGGACCTCTTCACCAAAAGTAGCCGCTTTTCGAGGGCTTGCAGCAGCGACAGAAACAGGACTGGGGCGTCTGATAATAGGTTCAGTAGATACATCCAGTTTAGGCTCAGGATTCAACAAATTTGCGTGGGTGTTAGCCTTCTTCTGTACAGCAGCAGCATCGAGCTGACGACTGTAAGGAAACAACGGGAGAACCACAGTTACTGACTTTGCACTGGCAATTTTTAAAGCTGAAACCATGATAAAAAGCTCCATAATTGCATCGTTCACATTTCCTGAAGCTGTCTGAATAACAAAAACGTCTTTATCACGAACACTCTCACGTATTTTGACGGAGGTTTCGCCGTTGCTGAAATTCTTGGAGTCAATACTCGCAGGCTCAATTGCAAGCACTTGGCAGATCCTCTGCACAAGATCGGGGTGCGTGCGTCCGCCAATCACTACACACTCGCGCATGAGTGGATCCGATGATTTCTCTTCCATCTACCTAACCCAAAATTAAGTTGGAGCTATCAGGTAAAACCGTTATTTCTATTTGCAACAAGAGCCAAACAAGATAGTACATTTAGTTTATTTATATTCTACACTTTCAATGCACTAATTTGATACTTCCTTTGACTTTAGACAAGTAACAATTCGCCAATTCGTCACGACTCAGGCAAGTATAGAACCAGCTAGTAAACTTGAATACAAATTTATTCAATAAATTTATTCAATAAACAGTTCATCTGCCACCCAAAAGAGATGCAAAGCCGTGCAACTCCCCTATCAAGAAAAAATGTCAGTGCTCGCACCTAACCCGAGTACCGTTATCAAGAATCGAAAATTTCGGTTCGGGAGGATAATATTCCATGTTACCGCTTGAAACAGAGGAGGATATTCCTCTGCCTAAGTATTCCGGGATTCAGCTGTATCTAACGGCAATGCTTTGCGGATCACTCATGAAAGCATGCTCGAAGATGCTCATGGGGGAGCTGGATCTCTTTCTTGTACTTTTTTTCCGCATGCTCGTTACTTCAGCCATTACTCTCACCTCAATGCATATAAAGAAGGTTGAACATTGGTTTTGGGGCCCTCCAGGCACCCGATTACTGCTGTTTGTGAGAGGATCACTTGGTTGTGTGAACATTGCACTTACTTATTTTAGTCTGAAACACCTCAGCTTACCGGATCAAGCAGCAATTTCGTTTCTTACCCCGCTAGTGACATCGATTATGGCCAAATTCTTGCTTGGTGAGCAGTACACTGTACGCCAAGCAGCTGCCAGTGCCGTGAGTCTTTTGGGAGTAGTGGTGATCGCCAAGCCATTTGGAGAGCGAGGAGCAGACCCGATGCGACCATTTGCTGTGGTGGCCACTCTCTGTGTGGTAATAACAGCCTCAATGGTGATGATTATCATTCGGAAAATCAAGGACCAGGTGCACGCACTTGCAACTGTAGCCACATACTCTGTACAGACGGTAGTACTTTCCAGTTTGGTACTAACAACCACAAGGAAGTGGTCAATGCCCCATGACCTGCGGACCTGGGCTTTAGTGGCTGCCATGGGTACGTTTGGGTTCTTTCTGCAGTTTTTGAGCTCTAAAGCACTTCAGATGGAGGAAGCAAGCGTTTTAGCGAACTTCAGGTACACCCAACTGGTCTACGCAACCATACTTGAGGCCATTTTTTGGCACGACTGGCCCGATTGGGTCAGTGTATTGGGTATTTCACTAATAATTGCAGGTTTAGTCGGTTCAAAACTGTCCAAGCCCGAGAAACCAGCCTACGAGAACAATAACACACCTTAAAAGCTTTATTTTATGTATTTATTTAACTTCTAAACTTGAAACTCGTTGTTTCAAACTATTCACGCAGTTCCTCTTCCCTCGTGGGTGAAGGGATGACCCAACCCCATGCCGAACCCAGCCACCTAACATGTCTTCTGGAATCGGTGTGAACGACGAGTCGCTTAAAGCGTTTAATGAGTTCAAGTTGAGCGGTGGAAAGAAAACCGCCCCCAACTACATCATCTACCGTATCTCTGACGATAAGACTGAGATCGTTATCGACAGCAAGGGCCGTGTTGACAACTACGACGACTTCGTGGAGCTTCTCCCCGCAAACGACTGCCGCTACGCCGTTTACGACTTCGACTACGAGTTGAGCGGTGGTGCTGGAAAGCGTGCGAAGATCGTGTTCGTTACCTGGTCTCCTGACGTGGCCTCAATCCGCGTTAAGATGGTCTACGCTTCCTCGCGTGACGCTATCCGCCGTGCTCTCAACGGTGTTGCGGTTGACATCCAGGGCTCGGACTTCTCTGACGTAGACTACGAGACTGTTCTTTCTAAGGTCACCTACGGCACCAATTAACTTTAACTCAATAGTTTATAAACTACCAATGCCACCCCAAATCATAGTGCTGATATGGCGGGTTTTCCAGCTAGTTATACCAGTTTATGCTGCCATTTTCACCATGATCGCCATCATTTCGCTGCTATTCTTCAACTGGAGTTTGCTGCACCGCCGGATCGAGCTCAAGCGGCCAACGCTGCTTCACCCGGAGCTGAGGCTATTCACCTACGATCCGTACGAAGGGCTGAGCGATACAGACGTGGAAAGTGAAGTGGACTTGACACTGGATGAAATAACCAGTTGGATCCGCGTTCTGTGTCCACTGCGGTTGGCAAGTCAGGAGGGGAGCTGCTTTCTATGCAAGCGAGGCATTGCAGTCAATGAGCAAATCAGGCGGATGCAGTGCCATCATGCATTTCATAACGTCTGTTTGCTCCGACACCTCGTGCTGAGCGAGCACCGGTGCCCGGTTTGTGGGGCTGCCATAGACCAAACCGTTTAGAAGGCTTTTCGCTTGAGTTTAGCATCAACCTTGTGATCTGCGGGGTTTGCAGCCGCCTCATACTGAGCAATTACTGGTGCACGACGTAGTTCCGTGAACTCGCCTCGCAAACCAATGTATGCGAGCCTGGTCAACTCGCTTCCGTGGTTACGGGGGATGTAAAGCGTGAGGGAGGTCAGACTGGTGAATTTGGGGCGATTAACATGGAAAAGCACTATTCCATCAGTACCGTCGGACGTGCTGACACCGGACCCGACATTCGCGGGGTAGTCAAAGGTCTGTGTGGGCTGAGCCTGCTCGGCCATGGTGAAATCCAGCTGTGGAGCGTTTTTAAACAGTTTTACTTCGGCAGGTGACGTTTCATCACCGATTGAGCGGAGTAGAACGCTGTGCAGCTTCACCATTCCCGTGAATGGGATGGTAATAATGAGCTCCTCGTCCGCCTCCGAGACCAGAACGGGTGTATCACTAAGACGATCTCCGTAGGGCCTGATCACCGCCTGCGCATCTTTTAGATCACAGTTTAATGCGGTTACTTTAGGGATGTCTATATATGGGAAAAGAGTTTGGGCCTCGTTCGTGCTTGGCGGATCCTCGTGCTTGCAATGCATGACAAAGTAGTACCCTTTGGATGGTAGTAACAACTGCGCTTCTACAACTGACAAAAAAAACTAAAAAAATATATAAGTTAGTTTTAATTCTCCATTATTGATCACTTTCACAATGTATATACCAATTCAATGTAAGTTCATGTTTAATAAACTATTTTTAAGCTCTAGGCTGTGTGGCTTTGTTGGTGTTGTTGATGACTTGGGCAGGGAACAAATCATATCAACATGTCCTCCTTTTTCAGCAAGTTCAGAACGTCAAAAAAGAAGGGCCAGAATCCGTATCCGGATGGGACGTACTCTAACAACTCGTCACAGGTCTCCCTAGGTGCGAAATCGCACAGCTCATTGCAACAGGCTCGGACAGTGGCCAACCCTGCTGGCAAATCAGCTAATAAATCGCCCACCAGGTCCTCTAAGGGCACAAAACAACAGCAACAACAGCAACAACAGCATGCTCAGGTGTACCAGCAGGCCTATCAGCAACAGTCCCAGTTTCAGCAGCCCAATATGCAACCAGCCAAGGCTGCCCAGTCCCAGACTACTCTGAACCAGCAAGCAGTCCCTGCAACAACTCCTCAGCCCACTCCACTGTTTCTTAAACAGCCATTTATACGTGCTGCACTGGTTAAAGGAAGCTTTCAGACGATTATAGAGCTTCCACGCTATGTGGATCTCAACGAGTGGCTCGCTCTCAACATGTTTGAATTCAACAGCAACATCACACAGTTCGTTTCGTTGGTAAGTGACTATATAGACGATAGCCACAAGATGTCCGCTGGACCGGGCTTCGACTACCTATGGATTGACACAAACAAGCAACGAGTGAGGCTGCCTGCGGTTACATACATCGACTATACTATGTCGTGGATCTCTAGTAAGTTTGATGACTCTACGCTGTTTCCCACAAAACAAGGTGTCCCTTTCCCTCCACAGTTTGCATCTGCTGTGAAAAGCATATATGTTCAGCTGTTTCGGATATTCGCCTACCTCACCCATAACCACTACGATAAAGTGGTGCACTTGAGTCTGGAGGCCCACTTCAACTCACTATTTTGCCATTTCACATCATTTGGACGAACATTTAACCTTTTGGATCGAGAGGAAATGGCCCCGCTGCTGCCATATATCAAGGCATTCGAACAGCAGGGCAAAATTGTGCCAGTTGCATAAAACATTTGTATCACATTACGTCTAATTTATTTAACATAAAAAAAATATGTACATTAACTGAAGAAGTAAGGGGAATCCAGTACGTTCTTCACATCGAACGAATCGCGGGTGGGAATATCCGGAATTCGAAGCGGGACAAACACCTCCAAGGCCTTACTGAACTTTCGTTTGGACTTAGACCCTTCTTCTTCCAGTTCTTCCAGTTCTTCCGGTTCTTCCGATTTCAAACTAACTTTGTCGTCATCTTCATCAATTATAGTGTCCAAGCCTGTACCTTCATGCTCGGTGGAAGGCTTCATCTGCGTTGGTCTCAGTGATTTCATCTGCAGATCGGCTTCACGGGTCAATTCCAAGATCTCCTCGGAACTTAATGATTTCATAACATCGAGAGGAGTCTGCTTTTCACCAGCGAATGCTGCCTCAAGCTCAATTTTATCAGAAATGCTAAGCTTGGTAGCTTTACCGTATTTGCTGATGGCGTAATCTTTGTAAATCTCCTCTATGCGCTTAGCGACTTGTGACTCCTTGGGAATCTTGACCACTTCCAAATGACTACCATAGCGAACCTGGAACTCATCCTTAAGTTTTTGGATTAGATTCTTACTGTGAAGAGTAACAAAGCACTCACGTAAGTTCTTGTTCAAAGTACCTACATCTGCAGCGTGTGTCCAGTAACTATCGTGCACTGCTGCAAATGCAATATTATCTTCGGAACATTTCATGGCACTCATTAACATGTGTGTGGCATCAAGGGAGTGAATGTAGTTGGGTGGGAATGCAGTACGCTGCTTGCGAGCGTTGACACCCTGGAAGGAGTATGGATCAGAAATGGAGAGCGTTTGCATTTGAGTTTTTACCAATTGCTGCTTTTCTTGACGATAAGGCTGCACAATTGGCAGCCCTAGCGGACTTGTCCAAATCACTGATGACACAAACTTTGAGTCCACGCCTTTGAGGTCACCATCAGTAACAATAGACCTTGAGATTCGGGTGGCATTATCACCTAGCCAGTCCTGGATTTCATGCGCAGACTCAAATAACTCTCTGACAGCTCCCAAAATCAAATTAGCAAGATATGACGCTGCTTTATAGACTTGGTCGGAAGGGAATCCTTCAATCTCTCGCAAACGATTGCCAATTTGAGTGCGAGCTCCCACGTAAGTGACACCATAAACATGTGTCATTACAGTTTGCTTTACAACCTTTCGGCTGAGTACAGGAAACAACAGCTGTGAAAGCGATTTATATGCTTGAGAGGTCTCATTTTGAACTTTGGCTTTGACGATCTCTAGGACACGAGAGTAAACGTCTTGGGGACGTTCGGCTTTCTCCAGGTTAACCTCACGGGCTCCTTCGTAGTCACCTCCCAGTGCAGCATAGTGCTGAAGACCATTACAGCTCCCATCTTGGTGAACCGTAAGGTGACTTTCAAAGTTTTCAGGACCATCGGGGTGATTAAGTGCGTTTTTAATCTCCATGCATGTAGCTAAGGCCTGGAATGGGCTATCAGCATCTTTCCACCAGCCATTTTCAGGATCCAATGGATTCTCCGCACATTTCTTAACCTTTTCAATATTGTCATCAACAAACTGAGCACGTTCAGCATGAGTGGATTTATTCAGACCAAATAAGTTAGCAAGGTGTACCTTGAGCCACCAGAACCCCTCTTTTCCAAGTTTGCGCCCTTCCCAAAAGGTCAACAAAGATCTGCTCACATCATTTCCTAAATGGTTAAAGTGTGGGCTGAGCGGATAGGCTCGGCCTCGAAAATCGAGGTTGTGTGGCATGTAAAACCGCTCACCAAGCAATGCTCGGGCAATATCAAGCTTATAGTTGAGGTCACATCGCTGAGAGTAGAGGCCGGAGTTGTTTAGAGTTATGGCTCGACACTTGCGACGGTAGTCTCGTAATACGCTGGGGTCACTGTTACGTGGAGGTACAGGTATGTGAGAAAGATCTGCAACAGGAGGAACATGAGGAGGGATGTCTAAAAATTCCTCTTTGGTGTTCCAGATGTGACTTACCACCTTAAAAATTTCCTTGTTGATGGTCCATGGAACCTCTCCTAAAACGTTTAGTCCGTCAAGAACCGGCTGTAACTGACCACGAGCACTTGCAGCAGCAACGTAGGCTGTTTGTTCGGGGCTATTTTTAGTGCGGATCATTGTACTCGGTGTGTACCAATATCCACCTTGATCCCAACTTGTCCACCTACGAGGTTTGCACAACATTGGAAGCTGTTGCGGTTGGATAGAAACGCGCTCCCCACTCAGGTAGTTTGCCACAATTTTGTGGGGCCGAATCACCCCGACAAGCGTGCCATTTTTGTACTGATAGGTGTGATGAAACGCTGGAGAGGTACTCCGCACTTTTTTACCAGAAACCGGATCGGTTCCACTCACATGTACGCGGGCAGCCTGCATAAGCATGCTAATGAGTAAAGAGCCAATTTTTGCACGAATTGTAGATGGCCACGAATGAGCAACCGAGTCGATTTTTTGCCTCAAAGTCAGAGAAGTATCAATTATAGGCTCCGGGTCAAACTTAGCCTTGCGTCGTTTACCAGGCTTGTTTCTGCCTTGGGTTTTCATGTCACGCTTTCTGACCTCCAACTTGTACTCTTTTTCAACATTTTTACCCACCCCGAGAATGGCTGCGGCTGACCGTACACTTTCGCGGCTTTTACTATTAATTCTCAGCAACTCCATCATGGTCATTGCGGGAAGATTCTCAGGTTTAGACAGTAGGAGGTATGGTCCATATAAAATCCGATCGGAGATTTCAGAGTTCTTCATACCCTTGAAGTGATTTTTAACATCAGGAGGGAGCTCAGTTACTTTGCTATAAGGTGCCAAAAGCTTCAACCGAGCAAATTCATTCTCTACAAGCGGTGTCATTGTTTGGTTCCACTCCCACATAAGAGTGTCTAGGCCTCTAAACTGCACTTTACTGCCACCATTCTTGTCTACCTGGGCCATTTGCTCAAACATCTGCCTCCAGCGCATACGAGTAGCCTCAAGCCCTCTTGTTTCCACGTTCTTCTGTCGTTTTTCATTAATTTCTTCGAGAACTTCACTGAACTTTTGCTTCTCTTCTTCAGTGCTTAGCTGCTTCCACATATCGAAGAAGTCAACAGAATCTACTGTTTTAACATGCGGCAAATCAGCAAGACCAGCAAGCTCGGCCACTCCTCTTTGCTCGGCCTGCGAGCGAAGTTGGAGACCGGTTAGAACGTGTCTCACAGCCACCAAGCCACTGGACTCAGTTGGCTCTAATGATTCATAGCCATCCTTACGAATAGGACCTGCTAGTTTCATTCGATCATTTTTTCCAATGTCAGATCCCATGTCGGGTTTCAAATCCGAATCTTCATTAAGAGCTTTCAATGCAGACCTGGTAGAGGAGTCAAGATCCTCAATGGAAATCTCTGCTGCTTCCATGACCTTCTGGATATTTTCAGGGCCCAGAATCTCCACCTGCTTAAGAATCACTTTCAGTTGAGAACTGGAAAATGACTTTATGAAATTTTGAAGTAAATGCGGATGGTCTTCAGAGTGCAGGCAGGCGTTACGCAACAGTAGAGCCGAGGTGGCGTCATTCCTCTTGAATAGAGGGAGACGATACTCAATTTTCTTCAACCAGGAAATAGCAGCCTGTGGATTATTGGCATTCAGATCTATAAGCTTTTGTAAAAAAGAGTTTACAGCCAATGTGACATCACTGGGTGTCGATATTTCGCTTAAACCAAAGAGGACCGATTCAGCACGGGTCATATTTCCTTGATCAAGACATGCTTCAAGTAATGTCCAAGCATGGACGTAGTTACTGCTAAATACATTGCGAACCACCCGATCGTTGGGACTGGACCATGTAGACGTAGTAGGCCTCGATTGCAGACCTTGAAGAACATTTGCAACCCTTGAGGGGTGGCTATAATGTCTTGAACTCAATTGACGACATACATTGACAGATATATGCCGCGTTAATTTTGATAACATACGTCAGTCAATATAGAACTAACTCTGAAACTTTTTTAGGTGAGGTTTTTAAAATTATCACATGACCATTTTTCACCTTACACACTCCCAGCCTTCAAGCGGGTTGTGTCTACTCCCAAGTGATAGCTCCCAAGTGGCGCCCAGGAGCTCTGTGAAACTTTTGAGAATATTATAAAGCTCGGTACAAGTTTCGCATGCCTTAAAACACTCAACCCTGAAACTCAGCCTACCGGTTATGCTTCTGATCGTAGAGTTTGACGTAATTCGAAAGAAATAATATGCATAAAAATACTTGATCACTACTCTTTTTGACATAAATTATATTCTAAACTCAAATTTATGATTTATGTTCTCTGCCAATAAGATCACAACAATACCGAGACTTGTTAGTTTTTAAAAACCAGGCACGAGATCCAATTATAGTTTCAAAGTTTAAAAATACGGTGCGGCAAATTCGCCAATGCATTGGAAACCAAACATCAACCCCCCACAATTTTTTAGTCCCCCAAAACTTTACCCTAATATCAACTACATGGCAAGATGCAATTTTTCACAGCATGCATTAGATGTACATATTGCTAAATTACATGGATTCTCATTCGTCAAAGTGGATATCCGTTTCCTAGTGTGTTCTCACTTTATAATTAAATTAAAATAGAAGATTGTTAATAAATTAATACTTGTAATTATACGAGATATTTTAATTAGATGTTTCTAACACTCTTGGATCGATTAGGCATTTTTTTGAGGTATTCTATACGAGAGTGGGAAAATTTATATGTCGGGTCCTATACGTTGATATCGCCTGGACCACTTTCAAGTGACCAGAGTTCCCACTAATCCTTGCCTTACCCTCAGAACATGCAGCTATTTCTGCAAACTATTTTTTTTTCAAACACCAAACGACATAGCTACATATAATAGTGATTCAGGCGTATTTTTTTTTATTTTTAAATTATCACAAATTTAGGAATAAGTGTAGATCTCATATATCAGGCTAAACGAAGCTCATTTCTACCAATGAAGAGGTATCTCGCTTAATTCCAAAGCTGTTCCATGGAATCTAGCAAGGGCATAGGGGGCATGAACCCTATATGAGAAGGGTTTATATCCATATACGTACTATGCAAGAATTATTGCGTCGGATTTGCACCATGCCGCTATATCCTTAGATAATTAAAAAGTATATATATAGAGCAGATCGATTATGATGCGCTTTTTTTCACAACTAAAATGAACAGTTCTGCTTGTCCTGCTAACGCAACTAGCAGTTACTACGTAACCTCTGGTCGCCCGGCAACCGAGACTTTGCTTGCCGAGCCTCACACCGGATGCCCTTACGCCCAGGCCGCTCAGCGTTCTGGTGTGTTTGACCGCATCCACCAGAATGTTTCTTGGGAGACCATTAAGGACCCCGGATCATCATGCCCTTTCCGTGGCAACCGCATTGCCGGTGTTGACGGTACTGGCCCCACTCTTGACGAGCGTTTCCCCGAGCGTCTGCGTGTTGAGATCCTCGATCTTCCGAGCCCCAACTCCAACCCCTACAACAAGGACCCCAACTATAACTACACTAAGGAGTTCCTTAGCCTTGATTACTGGCAGCTTAAGGCTGACCTTAAGGAGTTCATGACTGACTCCCAGCCTTGGTGGCCTGCCGACTACGGCAACTACGGTCCTCAGGTCGTTCGTGCTACCTGGCACAATGCCGGTACCTACCGTATCGCAGACGGTCGTGGTGGTCTTGGTCACGCTCTTCAGCGTTTCTTGCCCCTCAACTCGTGGACTGACAACGGTAACATCGACAAGACCCGCCGTCTTTTGTGGCCTATTAAGCAGAAGTACGGTGACAAGCTCAGCTGGGGTGATTTAATCGCTCTTGCTGGTAACGTTGCCCTTGAGCAGATGGGTGTGCACACCGTTGGTTTCGGTGCTGGCCGTCTTGATGCTTGGGAGAACGACATTGCCACTTTCTGGGGCAATGAGATGAAGACACTCGGCCGTGACCGCTGGCAGGGTGCTTTCAACGGCTCTAATAGCAACACCACTAATGGCACTGGCCCTGACCTTGCCAACCCCGTTGCTGCTGCCGAGTACGAGTTGATCTACGTCAACCCCGAGGGACCTGCCGCCAACTCTGTTCCTCTCGACTCCGCCAAGGAGATCCGTGAGACCTTCTCTCGTATGGCTATGGACGACTGGGAGACTGTCGCACTTATTGCTGGTGGTCACTCTTTCGGTAAGAGTCACGGTGCTGTTAACATGTCCTACATTGGCCCGCCCCCTGAGAATGCCTCCATTGAGTACCAGGGTCTTGGCTGGATCAACAGCTACCGCTCTGGTAACGCTGAGTTCACTACTACCAACGGTATTGAGGGCTCTTGGACTGAGAACCCTCTTGTTTGGAACTCTGAGTACTTGAACAACTTGTTGAACCTTGACTGGAAGCTTGTTCAGAGCCCTGCTGGTTCTCACCAGTGGACTCCTGTCAACTACACTGAGAACTACACCACTCCTGATGCTCACATCCCTGGTAAGCGTAATGCTCTCATGATGATGACCTCCGATATTGCTCTTAAGGAGGACCCTAGCTACTACAAGGTTGTCAAGGCTTTCCAGGCCAACCAGACTTTGTTCTTCACTTCATTTGCTGAGGCTTGGTACAAGCTTATTCACCGTGACTTGGGTCCTAAGTCTCGTTACCTCGGCCCTGAGGTTCCTAAGACCGACCGTATCTGGCAGGATCCCATCCCGGCTATCGACTATCCTCTTGTCAACTCCACTGATATCAAGACTCTTAAGAGCATGATCTCTAACGTCAGTGATGTTCCCAAGAACGCTTTCGCTCGTGCTGCCTGGGCTGCTGCTTCTATCCACCGTGCCTCCGACAAGCGTGGTGGTGCCAACGGTGCCCGTATTCGTTTGTCTCCCCAGAACCAGTGGGAGATCAACCGTCCTGAGGAGCTTGAGGTTGTCCTTGAGGCTCTTGAGGATATCCAGCAGGAGTTCAACCAGCAGCAGATTGACTTGTCTAACTCGACCAACTCGACCAATTCGACCAACTCGACTGCTCCTAAGCAGATCTCCATGGCCGATCTTATTGTTCTTGCTGGTACCGTTGATATTGAGAACGCTGCTAAGCAGGCGAACTTCACCAACGTGTCTGTTCCTTTCACTCCTGGCCGTAACGATGCTTACCAGAACGAGACTGACGAGGCTTCGTTCGAGTGGCTCCACCCTGTTATGGACGGTTTCCGTAACTTCGAGACCGGTAACTTCACCCTTTCCGCTGAGAAGTTCCTCATTGACCGTGCCCAGCAGCTCACCCTCTCTGCTCCTGAGCTCACCGTTCTTATCGGTGGTCTCCGTGCTCTTAACCTCAACTGGGACGGCAGCGACTTGGGTGTCTTGACCAAGCGCCCTGGTGTTTTGACCAACGACTTCTTCGTTAACTTGCTTACCATGGACACCAAGTGGCTTCCTCTTGATGATGCTAAGACTCGTTTCGAGGGTGTCGACCGTGCTACTGGTGAGCACAAGTGGTACGCTACTCGTACTGATCTTGTCTTCGGTCACCACCCTCAGCTTCGTGCTACTGCCGAGGTCTACGGTTCCTTGTCTGGCCAGAAGCGTTTCCTTACTGACTTCATTGATGCCTGGAACAAGGTCATGATGCTTGACCGTTTCGACATCACTCGTGACATGCAGTAAATTATACATTAGTTAATAGCGGTATATAACATTAACAAGTTTTTCTATAGCATTTATTTTTTTTGTTTTATTTTTTGTTGTGTATTTGTATCAGATCACAGGCTGATAGGTGAACCACCGCGATCTGTTAGTAATCAGGTGGATTCCTAAGATAATTTCTACATATTTTTAATGAGCGACGCTACTAAGGGCTTTCGCGAGATTCTAAAACAGTTAGAAACAATACGCCCGCCAGGGGTTTCTGGTTCTCGCATTCACAAGCTACAGAGCTTTGTGAATCACCACACTCATGAGTATATCCAAATAATAGATGATCTTATTTTGGCCACGAAATCGATTCCTGTTTCAAACAAGCTGGGAATCATGTATGTCATGGATTCTATTGTGCGTAAGTGGCAGGAAGATGCCAAACGAGACAAGTCTGAGGATTCCAGGAAGGCGTTTGAGTTATTTCAAGAAAAAATTACTGAAATGATGCCCAATTTGGCAATAAGACAGCAAAGTAGCCAGCAGTTTGATAAAATGCACAAATTAATTGATATTTGGTCGCGTGCCGAAACTTTTAGTGATAGTTTACTAAAGAGTTTCCGCGAAACTTACTTCAAACTACCGTACTCTACAACTCCTCCTGGATCACCACCTAAACTATGGGCTGGACTGCCTCATCATAAACCAAAAGAGCATTCACACACTAAACCGGTGCCGAAGACAGATCCTAATGCCATTTTTGGAATGCTCGAAAGTTTGGCAGAGAAAAATGAGCCTAAAAAGAACCCCGATGATATTTTACAGCAACTTATGTCTATTAAGCCTCAATTACCTTCTCAGCCAGTTCCATCTTATAAAAGAGGCCGAGAAACTTCCCAGAGTGCGGCTTTTGACCGGAACCGTTCGAGGTCTCCAAGTAAAAAGCCATCTGTGGAAGCAAAGTCCGAATCACCCTCGGAAATGATTAAACGCAATATCGAACAGGACGAGTCTCTGCTTCCTGATCGTATTAAAGTGCTTAGTCGCACATTATATGTTGGAGCAGTCCCAGACCGATACACCGAGGTACAGCTTCGTGCTGAACTTGATAAGATCACACCTGTGCAAAGCATTATTTATAACAAGGAGCGTCACCATGCTTTTGTTAAGGTAAGCTGCCGTGAAAATGCTGATAAAATTAGAAGTACATTCGAATCCTGGAACCGTGAGGGTAAAACCGTTATCAGAATCAAATGGGGTGTTGGTTATGGCCCTCGAGAGTGCTTTGACTATAAAACAGGAATATCCATTATTCCATTGTTGCGATTAACTGAGGCAGACGTGAGATGGGCACTTACATCTAAGTATGGCGGAACTGGAGGCTCACAACTGCAGCCCGGAATGGTTCTTGAGGAACCGGATATTGAGGTTGGTGCGGGTAATTTGGGTTCTAAAAGCCAGAATCGCCAACAACCAATGATGATGATGCCTATGCCATTTATGATGCCCGGAGTTTCTGATTCCGACTTGCAAAATCCTTCTATAGCCGCTGCAATGCCACCAGGAATGCCACCAGGAATGCCGGGTATGCCGGGTATGCCAGGAATGCCAGGAATGCCAGGAATGCCGGGAATGCCGGGAATTCCAGGAATGCCAGGAATGCCAGGAATGCCGGGAATTCCAGGAATGCCAGGAATGCCAGGAATGCCGGGGATGCCGGGGATGCCAGGAATGCCAGGGATGCCAGGTTTCCCAATGATGCCTCCTATGACAGATATAAACCAGATGAACCAGCAAACGGATCAAAACCCGAAGGATACCGAGGAAAAATGAGTATATATTTCTATTTATGTACAATCAGAGCAGAACAGCCAACTCTTCGTAATATTTGCTGTCAACCTTTTCCTTAATTTCTTCCTTTGAAAGCCATGCAAATTCAGTATTCTCCTTAGGCTGGAACTTCCCGTGCATGATATGCGACTTAATGACAAACTCTGGTTTGTCGGTACTGCTAATGAGAGCCGCTGGAGTATTTGAAACTGTCCAAGTATTCATATTTTCACCACCAATTTCACGAAGGCCTCTTTCTGTGACCTCATGAAGGCTGCTATCAGTGTCCTGCACGTCAAAGGAGGGAATTTTCCAATTTGCTCCTTGCTTGATTAGAAGAAACAATGTGGAATCCAGCTTTCTCGCGAGATTTTTAGTGTCAGAATCAACAGAACTATCAATACGGGGCTGCTTTCTCACCTTCTCTTGCTCATCAGGCATGATTACGACGTCCTGTTTAAACCTTCGATCACGATTATGGTGGATATCAGGAAGACCGTTTGGGTAATAAACATCTTTGTAACGAGGAACGGGGCCTTTTTGCAAGTCGTTAAACTTGCGTTGGGCCAAAGTACCTCGTTTAAAGTAGAAGTAAGAAGGGAAAGTCCACATAAGGCGTTGCTCCAGCTCAGACATGTATTTTTGGTAGGCTTCCACAAAACCTGTAGGCTTTGGAGTTACAATCGGGATTCTGCTCAACAGCAGGCCTGCTCTAAGAGGCTTCACCATATTGTAGTATGAAATTTCACACAAACTTGATTACTCCTAACCCAAATCTTACCTTTCAGATTACTAAGATTATTTTTGAATTGGTTTAAACCCCATGGTGGTTCCATAACTTCTGTATAATGTGTGCCAAATGGGGTCAATTGATTCAACAGAGTGAATTTATTTTTATAATTAAATATATAATCAGTATTGGTATGCTTTCGCACTTTTCGTAAAACTGTAATGTACGTTAACGGAGGGGCAATCGGGGTGTCAATCCTTGGAAGTAGTTTAATCTAGGAGCGTGCGGGGTTTCCGACCAAGCATTACCATTCTCGATAATTTATTACCCAATATAGCTAAATTTTAAGTTTTTGAATGATACATACGGTGATTTATTACCCCAATACCCCACCTCAGTTGGTTGCACAAACTATACGTGCATATGTCTAAAACCTTAAGTAAATTGTATAAATACGTTATCAAATATTTCTTTCAGTACAACAAAAGCTTCAATAACAATCTAACAATGGTTTCTATCAATAGTTCTCTTGCCGCCGCAACTTTCCTCCTCTCCTATGCTTATGCATCCTCATTCAATGATGCTGCTTCTTCCGTCGTCTCCTCTGCTGACGATTTGAACAAGAAGGTCTCGGGATGGTCTGCTGATGCTGGCTTACAGGGCGCCCTCGGTATCCAAGGCGGCTTCCCGGCTCTTTCAACTGCTCTCGGCAGTGCCTACGACTCTGTCAAGTCTGCTTCTGCCAGTGACATTGATGCCGAGCACGTCAAGAGCTTCACTTCCAGTCTCTCAAACCTTCTCAACTCCATCAGTCAGAAGAATGGTGATTTGACCAAGGTTGGTGTGAGTACCGTTGTCTCCAGCGATCTCCAGGGCCTCAGTGAGTCTGTAGTTGGCACCATCAATGGCATTATCGCAGCCCTTGCTGGTGACAGCACCTGGGATGTAGTGAGCAGTGACGTTGTGGCTTTCGAAAAGACCTACAACACCGTCAACACTGCTTTCGGTATTCCCGAGGGCAAATTCAACGAGCCATCAAAGCAAGCTGCTAAGTCTACTGCCGCTTCATCTGCTGCTTCGAGTGCTGCCTCTTCTGCTACCTCGTCCGCTGCTTCGGGTGCTGCCTCGTCCGCTGTTTCGAGTGCTACTTCCGTCGCCTCTACCGCTTCGTCTTCCGCAGTCGCATCTGCCCCTGCAAAGAGCAACGGTACCTCGGCCTCTTTCACCCACGCTCCTAACGGTGCTTCGGCACTGTCTGTTGCTGGAGTTGCTGTTGGTGTCTCTCTCGCTGCACTCATTCTTTAAGAGCCTGCATGCTGTTTAATCAAAGATATTCATTTGTATAATAAATAATTCATATTAATATTTCGCCCATTCATTCATTTAGCCTCACCTTGTGTTCCGCTGTTTGGCTTAAATTCGGTAGATCCACGTATGCAGTGTCAGTTGCTGCATTGGCTGTAGCCGTACTATCAGCATAATGCGAGCCACTCATTGTCTCTGTTGTTATGAGTTCTCCCTTGTTATTTACTTGTGAGGGCCCCAAAGCCAATTCTCTGAGCTGGTTGACATTGAAAACACATTTGTGGATTGTCTGAAGCAAAACTGCTGGCTTAAGAGGTTTACTGAGATACTCATCCATATGAGCCTCCATACAGCGTTCGCGGTCACCCAACATAGCATGTGCCGTAAGTGCTACAATTGGAGTGCGAGTTCGAACGCCAATATTCTGCATTTCCCATTCGCGAATCTTCTGAGTAGCCTCGAATCCACCCATTTCAGGCATTTGAACATCCATAAGAACAACATCATAACGCTTGCGCTTGACCGCTTCATAAGCCTCTCGTCCATTCTCTACCACTTCAACCTTGTGCTTATAGTTCTCAAGAATGCGAACAGCAAGCTGTTGATTAACAATATTATCTTCTGCCAGCAGAATATTGTATTGTTGCATGCCATCTTGATTGCGTGGAGCTGCTCTACTTTCAAGAGCCGATCGCATTGCAGTTGCGAGATCGTGAACGGGACAAGGTGTGTTTGCATAAGAGGAAATACCCAAATCCAAACATATCTTGAGATTGACTCGGGGAATATGTTGGTTAAGCAATACCAATGGAATGTATTTAAGGTACTGCAAACCCCTGATATCTCTTGCTACATCCAAAGAATCAACGATGATTGTGTCAAACTTTGGACCACTCTTTTCATTAAAAAGTGGCGAATTCTCAATGCCATTAACTATCTGGCACTTAAGACGAAGCAGCTCCAAGTTAGCTAGGATTTGATCACTGTCATCTTTAGTGTGGAGAGTGTTAATGAAAAGCACTTGGTTACCCTTAAATGGTGCCAAACTATCCAATAGCGGCTTCCACGGAGGGGCTGTAGGGGTAAGTGCTAGTGTGAAGAAGAATCGTGATCCCTGGCCATAATTTGACTTAACCCAAATGTCACCGCCCATAAGGTTAATCAGTCGTTTAGAGATGGAAAGGCCCAAGCCAGTTCCACCAAATTTACGAGTTGTAGATCCATCAGCCTGGCAGAAAGTATCAAAAATAACATCAAGCTTGTCACTCCGAATTCCAATACCGGTGTCGCTAACACAAAACTCAAGCATCATGTCACCTTTAGAATTATAGGGGGGTGTTGCCTTTCTCACAGTCAATGCCACTTCACCGCGCTCAGTAAACTTGATAGCATTACCCAGTAAGTTGAGGATAACTTGACGCAACCTGAACGAATCACCGATCAGTGAGTCTGGGAACGAGTTGTCAACGTTGTAGAGAAGAACCAAAGGTTTTTCATTTGCCTTAACAGCAAGTGTCTTCAATGCGCCAAAAACGGTACCTCTAAGACTAAATGCAATTCGTTCAATTGTCATTCGGTTTGCTTCAATCTTGGAGATATCAAGAATGTCATCAATGATAGTAAGTAACGAGTTCGCAAGGTTGTGAACAATTGACAACATTTCACGTTGATATTGGGTTAGTTCAGTATCCAAAGTGAGCTGTGTCATACCAATAATACCGTTCATCGGTGTACGAATTTCATGGGACATGTTTGCGAGGAACTCTGATTTGGTGCGATTAGCGAGCTCAGCAGCTTCACGCGCTGCCGTATTACGCTGTATGCTGTCACGAAGAGCGATAATCATTTGATTAATGCGTGTTTTGAGAGCGTCCATTTCACCGCTTGCTTCAACCGTAACCAGACCGTGGGTAAAGTCACCGTTAGTAACTGCATAGGTGATGTCACCGAATGCACGAACCTGTGACGTAAGATTGGAGGCCATTGTGTTGACATTCTGGGTGATATCCTTCCACAAACCATCCACATCATCAACTTTGGCGCTTACACCAAGCTTACCCTCCACACCAACATCTTTGGCAACCCTCGTAACTTCAGCAGCAAATAGCCTCAAGCGATCAACCATTTGGTTAATTGTACTTTTCAATGCAAGAACCTCGCCTTGGGCTTGCACATCAATCTTTTGAGACAAGTCACCTTGGGCAACTGCAGTAGTAACATGCGCGATAGACCGTACCTGAGTGGTTAGGTTTGAAGCCATGACATTTACGTTTTCGGTAATTTCCTTCCACATTCCTTCTACATCCTGCACCTTTGCTTGACCACCGAGCCTACCCTCTGTACCTACTCTACGAGCAAGTGTGGTGACTTCAGTGGCGAAACCTTGCAATTGATCGACCATTTGATTGATAGTAGACTTCAGTGCCAAAACTTCACCGTTACAGTGGGCGGTAACTTTCTGCGAAAGATCACCTTGAGCCACAGCTGTAGTCACTTTGGCAATGTTTCGAACTTGATCAGTGAGGTTAGATGCCATTGCGTTAACGTTATCCGTGAGTTCTTTCCATATTCCTTCCACACCATTAACACGAGCTTGACCACCGAGCCTACCTTCCACACCGGTTTCTCTGGCGACCCTAGTAACTTCAAAGGCAAAAGTCCTCAATTGATCGACCATTGAGTTAATCGTCTTTTGTAGTTCTAAAATTTCACCCTGGGCATGCACGTTAATCTTCCGCGAAAGGTCACCTTCTGCAACTGCCCGAGTCACATCAGCAATTTCACGTACTTGGTTAGTGAGGTTTGATGCCATAACGTTTACGTTTTCAGTGAGCTCTCGCCATACACCGACGGTCCCAGAGCCCTCCGCTTGACCACCTAGTGTGCCACCAGCCACCTCAGTTGCTACACGCATAACTTCACTAGCAAACCGTTGAAGCTGATCCATCATGGTGTTAATTGTGTTTTTGAATTTGACGATGTCTGGATCCAATTCCTGGGAGTGTACCGTTACCTTTTTGCTAAGATCTCCCTGAGCTACAGCAATGACAACTTCTCCAATCTCCTGTAATGCTCGTTGAAAGGCACGATTCGCATTCTGGGACCGTCGTAATTCGCGTGTGACCGTTGTCCCTGTCTCTTCAACGTAGTCATCCTGATTCGCCAGCATCGAGACAACGCCGTGGGTATAGGAGAGGCGGTGCTCCAGATCGGTGGCAGTTTGTAGCTGCGACTCAATATCCTGTTGTTGCTTCTCAACTCGCTTGAATAGATCTGCCCAGTTAAGATCTAGTGGTGAACGTTCTTCACTGACATTGGGCGGCTGGAAAGCCTCATTCTGTAAACGCCTCAGTGCAGCACTCAATTCTGGTGATTCAACATCTTTTCCTAAGTCAAAATCAGCACCTTTACTGTCGCAAAACGTATTAATTCGCTCCGCCAGCCAGCTAGCAGAGGTGGTGACACTCATGGTAAGAGGTTTAAGGGTTTTCAGGCACAGCCGATTAGTATTGAGGTTTCAGGCCAAATCAAACTTCCCGATCCTGGTGGAAATTACATGCAAGTTGATCTAAAATGTATTTAAACCAAAAATACATAGACATATATTTTCTTACGTTCATTTACGAGATTTTTTTTTTTTAGATTCGCGGCGGTTCAGGAGCCGATCATACATGATTTATGAGATACAAAAACTAACAATTATCCATAGAAAACAAAACCATAGAACAACCAACCAACCAACCAACCAACCTCAAAATAGCTAGAAAATTCTCTCTCTGCGTTTTATTAGCAACTTGCCACCTGCCCCAAAGATAAATAAACAGCGGTTTGATTATTCACCGATTTGTTTACGAGTTTAGGGCATGTCACTTGAAACACTGAAATTGAAGTTTGAGCAAGCCGGCCAAGGCCAGGTATTTGAGTTTGCAAGCACTCTGTCTGACACTGAGAAAGCTATTTTGGCTGAACAGCTTTCAAAAATTGATCCTGAGGAGGTCAACTCTGTTGTGGCAAAGGCCAAAGCGTGGTCACCCCCTCAGTCTGATGTTCAACCGCTCCCCCCTACCTCAGTAGACTCTGTTATTGGCAAAGAAGGGAGTGCTGAAGTCAATGAGTGGCTTAATGCTGGCTTAAATGCTATCCAACAAGGAAAAGTTGCGGTTTTGCTTCTTGCTGGCGGTCAAGGCACTCGCTTGGGCTCATCCGCTCCTAAAGGATGCTACGACATTGGCCTTCCAAGCCACAAGTCATTGTTCCAATTGCAAGCCGAACGTATTGCTAAACTCGGCAACAACATTCCTTGGTATATCATGACTAGTGGTCCTACCAAACAGCCAACAGTTGACTTCTTTGCGAAGCACAACTATTTCGGGATCTCTAAAGAGAACATTGTTTTCTTTGAGCAAGGTACAATTCCTTGTATCACACCTGAAGGTAAAATTATCATGGAAACTCCCTCTAAGGTTTCAGTAGCCCCTGATGGAAACGGAGGCGTGTACAAGGCCCTGAAGACCGGAGGTGTCCTTGATGATATGAAAAAGCGTGGAATTGAGCATGTTCACATGTACTGCGTAGACAATTCCCTTGTGAAGGTTGCTGATCCCGTGTTCATTGGATACAGCCTGCTTCGTAAGGCTGAAGTAGCCACCAAGGTGGTCCGCAAGCGCTCAGCTGGAGAGCAGGTAGGAGTCATTGCCATGAGAGCTGACCGCCCTGCTGTTATTGAGTATTCTGAGATCTCTCCCGAGCTTCGTGAGGCTAAGGATCCAGAACACCCTGATCTATTGAAGTTGCGAGCTGCCAATATTGTTAACCACTATTACTCGGTTGATTTCTTACTCAAATCACCAGAGCTTGCTAGAAACTCGATGCCTTTCCACATTGCTAACAAAAAGATTCCGTTCTGTGGCCCCGATGGTAAGACTGTCAAACCCGAGCAGCCCAACGGAATCAAACTCGAGCAGTTTGTGTTCGACATTTTCTCGGAAATCCCTTTGAACAAATTCGCTACCCTTGAAGTTGCTCGGGCCTCGGAGTTCTCCCCTGTCAAGAATGCTCCTGGATCGAAAGAAGACAGCCCGGACACTGCCAGGGCTGATCTCCTCGAGGAGGGTAAGCGTTGGCTTGAGGCGGTTGGTGCCAAACCAAGGGGTCCCACCGAAGTGGCTGCTTCCGTTAGTTACAATGGTGAGGGACTGGAGAAATATGCCAATCAAACCGTTCCCGAGTATCTGAAATAGGTTTCAAGACTTTAACATAAGCCATCATTAAATATCATTATTTTACATATGTTTTTGTTAATGTTCAACTGGTCATGGCTACTCGCACATCTGTAACTGAGTCCCGGTATGATTCGTTGTAATGTCCAACTTTGAAGAAAGCTGAAATGCGGTTATCGTTGGGTCATTAGCGACTCGATGTATTCCTGGAGAGATTTGTTCTCGGATTTTAACTGTGTACAATTGTCTTTTATGCTTTTGACTGTGTTGAGGATTGTACCGAGCTCAGCCTGCATAAGCGCTGCGCGAGTCTTAAGCTCTGAGCCTCCACCTAGAGAGGCGGCTTGAGGTACCTCTTCGGTGACAACTGATGCAATACTAGCAGTGGCATCCATTTCTCCACTAGTGCTTTGCTCAACGCACATATTGATCTATCTGAATCCGATATGATAGTAGGCACAGTTAGGAAAAGAGCTGTAATAAGTCTAGGCAATCGTGGGTTTAATTTTATGCGTGAATTTGACTAATACCGCTTAAACATTTATACCCTTACCCAGCTTCTCTTTCAGACGAAGCATTTCATGCTTCCACAGAGCCACTCTACACTTACGGGTTTAACCTTATAACTGTAAATAAGTTTAATTAAAAGTGATTATCCTCTTCAACTAATCACCGATTTCTTAAATATCTTTATCTTGATCGTTAGCATTATATTATGCTATATTCTGTCATCTTATTTTAAACGTATTTTTTTTTCGTGTTATTATTAGCAATATATCTTGGGTGGGGAGAACAAAGGACCTTCTACGCATGGGCATAGAACAATACTCTATATTTTAAATTTCTGAAAACAAATAGCTAGCTATATTTTCGAAATGAAAACAATATGGTTTTACACAATTTATATGGAACGTTAGCGCCCTCGTTTGTTATTGCAATCAGTAGGCTGACGTCACATTCTAAAAATAAGCTAAGTCTGCATAGCTGGGTATTTTAGGGTTAAGCGATTCGCCCAAGATTAGGTTATAGCCTTTTGCCGTTGCCCAACATTTAATTCAACGTTATAGATAGCCCGTGGTTTGAACCGATTAAGCAGACCTAAACCCACCTACTCTGAGACCAGGTCTTCGATGCGCGTCAGTAAATCTGCCCTCAAAACAGTAAGCAAAATATTTGTAGATGATTTCAAAGAGCTGCGAGGAGCGTATAAGCCTACAAAGTACCCTATTGTTTTATGCCACGGACTATTGGGCTTTGACCACATCACTCTACCTGACGGCTCAAAATTTTCATACTTTAATGGAGTAAAAGAAACACTCGAGACGCATGGCGCTAGGGTGATCGCACGATCTGTGCCTCCTATTGCGACGATTCAATTACGAGCTAATTCCCTACGCGATTCGTTGTCAGGAATTTCAAAAAATATTGGGAAAGTGAATATAATTGCTCATTCAATGGGTGGTTTAGATGCTCGTTTTATGATTTCAAAGTTGCTGCAAAGGGCTGACGACCTGCAGGTGGCTTCGCTGACAACCCTTTCCACTCCACATAGAGGCTCACCGATTGCGGACATATTCGGTAAAATCACTCAATATTTTCCGCATGAATACGGCGCATTTGCCCAACTTACCACAGATTACGTCTGCAACGAATTTAACCGAGATGTATTAGATGTATCGGATGTGCAGTATTTCAGCTACGGTGCCAAGATAAAGACTTCACCCTTCTCACCTTTTTTCTTATCCGGACATCTTATTCAGCGTTTAGAGGGAGACAACGATGGCATGGTAAGTGTTGAATCCTCTAAATGGGGCAATTACATGGGCACTTTAGATAATGTGGATCACGGAGATGTGATTAATATGACCAAAATAAAACCTCGGAGGTTTTTAAACCACAATTTTTCTTCGCAAGCCATGTATCTTCACATAATGGATGATTTAGCGAAACTGGGGTTCTAAAATTGTGGTCCAGGTAGGAACCGGGAGAATCAGGGCCAGGGTCAGGTATATTTCCTTAAACTTTTACTTTCAGTGGAAGTAACAAACGAATTTTCTCTAATTGGTACTGGCAGTATAGTCTGCTGAGACAATAACAAAGTGAATGTCAATTTCGATTGAATTGGATACTTCATCGTGGTATACCAGCCGTGATGTCATCCGTGGAACGGCTCACCTCGAAACGCGATCAAGCATAGAAACAACACACGTCAAAATATCACTGTATGGCATTAGTCGTACTTTCTTAACAAGAATCCATGACATTGGTCAGAAATTCACTGATAACGTTGAGGATATGTCTGCATTTTTACAAATGCATGTTCAGCTCTTCCCGCCTTTAAATGAACGGAACGGAACAAAATATACACTTAGACCTGGAGTACACAGTTGGCCGTTTGAATTTGAGATACCTACTAATACGACGGGTGTAGCACCACACCCTGTACCGCCATCTCTCAGTGACCTTGACCCAGATGTTGCCTACATCAAGTACTTTTTAGAGATGAGCTATGAAAGAATATCCTCTTCCTCTTCAATTCTTGGCACAAGTTACAAATCTGCCAAGAAGTTCCTTGAATTTCTACCTACTGATGATAAGGAGATTGACTTGGTTCCTACTTATGGAGCAGTTAGCTCTCACAAGGCCAAGGTTGTTTCAAGCGCAAAAACAGTAAGTGGCCTCTTCTCGAGGATTATTTCCTCCTTAGCTCATGATAAAGCACCCATATGTACTGAGGCTGGCGAATTTGTTGTGCGAGCCGAGCTTCTGTTAACTCCGGGAGTGAAATTTACCTGGATGTTAGAGGCTAAAGATACGTCAAACGAGGATAAGCTTTTTGTGACTGGAGTAAAAGTACTTTTAGTTGTTAATTCATCTATTCGTGCTAAGAATGTTGAGGATGAACTGTCGCATACGATTTTATTGTATGAGAAGTCTCAGCTCCATGTTGGATGCGGTGACATCACATCACAAATAAATGCAGGTGCTTTAATAATTCCGGAAACTGTCCCTCCGACCTTTAGAGCCGCTAATATTAATCGTGAGTATCTACTCGTGTTTAAAATAAAGTGGAGCCACTCCCCAGGATCCGTATTAACGCACAAAACTACACTTTCTCAAAAAGTTTTTATACGATCTGGAATAAATACCTTGCCAAATTACGAAACAGGAGACGTTTACCGTCCTTCTCGGGGATTCCCACAGGCAAAATGGTATTACAAATGAACAATCTATTTATTCTAATGACTCTATTAATTAATGCTATGATCAAGCTCCAAATACCATTTGGGCTCAATTACTACCTGATTAGCTGATACCAGCGGCTTTGCATCAGTTTCCCAAGGCAGCGAGCTCTCTGTATAATCTACTTTGTAGATGTATCCATCTACACTGACCTTGCGTGAACCGGGTGTGTTAACTGCTAGTGCACGCATTAAAACCCACGAGCCAGCCGGGGTTGGCTGCAAATAGCTGATATTCAATGACGCAGTTACCCCGGTATGATGGGGCAACAACGGATATGCTGCATAACATAAACTTTCATCTAATAAGGTAGCAATTAGCCCCCCATGTGCTATGCCAGTGTGTCCAATGGCATTCTGTGGAATCTTTAAGAGAATAACTTGCTCATTAGAAGTAGCAGACTTTTTAATGGAAAACCAGTGGTGATGCTCAGGTGACTCGAACAATGAATCCCAAAAACGAGACCGCGAATTTATTTTTAGTTGGGTATATTTTTGTTCCAACAACTCCTGCAACTCCTGCATTTGGTTTCTATCGATTTGTATAACTTACCTTGGGGTGCACTGCTGCAGAACGCAGCATGGACATGATACCTTAATATATGGGTAAGGGTGTTTCCATTTCCCGGCCCATACTAAAAGGAGGCGGGGCTTTTACAGATAGGGAGGGGTTTCCTAAACGCGTTTTTAAAAATCGATTGTCGAATCAACATCACATTCCTTACAACTTAGGGATAAATGCGTGCCCTAATACAAATTATTTTCGCTAACAGTTGAACAATTCGCAAATTAATGTTTTTATATACTAGTTCTAAAAATATTGGCTTAAATTTTAGTATATTCTTGGTCTGCAAGGTACCGCATGATACAATTTGTAAAATCTACCTAACCCTTACTTATCTTGATCGCGTCACGACGCCTAATCTTTGGGCATTAATACCGCCGCACCCCCTCTTTTGACAATTACCGATCGAATTCACTATTTTCATTTAAAATGCATATACCGCGTTTGAGAGCAGCTTCGTTGCTCAGTATTTTAACATTCCTGGCTTTTGGGTTTCAGGTAGTTGGCGTTTTCTCGGAGCCTGTTTCAAGGAGAAAGCTGCCCATCGCCACTCGAGGCAAGTACAACTATGGCGTTTTGGGCTGGTGCCCGAGAATTGGCGAATGCTCCGGATATGGAGTTGGTTATACGTTCCAAGACAGTGAAACCTCACGTTGGAGTGAGAATCAACAGCAAATTCTGTCCGATATCATGATTGTGCATATTATAGCTGCAGGAATGCTGCTTATGGCACTTTTCATGTCAGTTTGCACCCATATTCGTAGCAGACCATTTTGGATCTGTGTAGAAACGTGGTTCTGCTTGTGCTTTTTGGTCAGTACTCTCTCGTTCATTGTGGAGATCGTGCTGTTTGGTAAATCATTACAATTTGCTGGGTGGTTTGCACTGGCTGCAGCTATCCTGTCACTTTGTACGGTATTTGCTATGGCTGCAATGCTATCGAACCTTCACCCGAGTCCGAAGCATGAGCCGGACTCGCTTCTCAATCCTTCGGGTGTGTTTTTAGCTTCTTCAGGTAATGATTTCAGAGACGATGAGAAGTTGCTGAAGGATAATGTAAGAGTAACCGAGCTTCCTCCATTGCCAAGTAAGCCAGTTCTAAAGACCACTAGTGTTTTCCATGGATACCAAAAGGTTCCAGAGTCCAAGAAGGATATGGTGTCTAAAAACGAGAGTGTGCTGCCGGTCAGCCCCAGTAGTGATAGCATTGGTGCCCAGAAATTGGCTCAGAAATGGCAGAATGGCCAAGCTCAACAGCGCTATGCGCCATATGAGAAGGAATCTGACTCCAGCGAGTCTAGCTCCAGTGGACAAAGCCAGGCTTCATTGCAACAGAGGCAGCAGAGGCAATTGCCCCAGCAGCCACGGCAAGATCAGGGCACGAAACCAAAGCGGGAATCTGATACTATGTCAATTGCATCCACAAATGTTAAGAGTTTCCCTGCTGGTATGTTCGTTCGTGATTTAAACAAGCAAAATGGCAAACCTACCACAAGCGTTGTAAAGATTCCCAAGGTAAGAGAGCCTGAATCAGCTATTATTGAGTATGATCACGAAGAAACACAGTCTAAATCTCCTGTAATTGGGCAGGAGAAAGTGCCAAACTACAGCCGGTTTGGAAGCCCCAAAAACAAGCCGGCACCATTGAATACAGGAGAGTCTCGGAATGTTGCACAGAATGACATAACCTCTCCGACATATTCAGAAGCTCCTTCATCCAATTACAGCTCCGTTCCTTCCCAGATGGACAACTACTACGTACCGCCTCAGATGCAGCCAGTGCCTCAGCAACAACAGTATATGCAGAGTTACGGATACTACCAGCCATATTACACAGCTCCACAGAGCTACGGGTTCCAACCCACCTACGGTTACCAAGCTCCAATGCAGTACCAGGCAATGACACAGCCTCCCACTCAGCGAGCACCAAGGCCACAGCCACAACCTCGTAGCGAGATGGCACTGAACTCAAATCCAGATTTTGCAATTCCAGGTGGTAGGAGACGCCCCGGAAACCGAAGGATGTAAGAATTACATCCACACATATTCTATTTAATGTTTTATTTATGCTATTAATTTCACACTGTATTCTGGGTGGGCAAGGACCTCACACCAATCATTAGGCAGGGGTTTAACTAATCACCACAACCATGCTTCGTCAATTGTGTAGCCTTCGAAGCGGTATGGCCCTGAGGCCATACGTCCGTTTAGCCCACTCCCACGTTAGCACAGATCCTAGAGATAATAAACTCACCTCTAAGGATCCCAAAGACTGGCCCGAGGACGGCTTTGTTGGCCCTTATCCCAATCTCCCTTACGAATACTATGTGAATCGTCGCCAGGACATTAAATGGGACGACCAGCAGGGCAGACGTAATCTAAATGAGCCACTTCATCACCAGTTCGACATGATTGACGTCTGGTCCCCAGATCACTTCGAAAGACTGCCCACTTCCACTGCATACAAGTACAACGGCATCTTCCTTGGCCTTGTGGGTGGATTTGCTGCTCTATGCTGGTATATGTGGGAAGAGCCCCGCTTTAACCGCCGTGAGTATCCATTTGATGGTTTATACAAGCAACTAGGAGGCACCGAGGAGACAAAAGAGACTTTCCAGGCCAGACCAGACAAGAAGTACTAAATATAGAATATTACAGATTTGGTTTTATTTTTTTTTTCTCTTTTTGAAAATTAAAATTAAAATAATAAAATATACCTCCTACCTGCGGAAGGTTGATTAAATATTGAATATATAGGCGGTTGAAAACTATTCATAGGGTATGGTGATTAACCAGCCTGGGAGCAGCGTGAAGTTCACGAATGTCTCGCACATTCGCATGCGGAAAGGAGATAAGCGGTTTGAAATAGTATGTTACCGTAATAAAGTCCAGGATTGGCGTAGCGGAATTGAGAAAGACATCGACGAGGTCGTGCAGGTGCCTCAGGTTTTTGTGAATGTTGGCAAAGGCGAAGTAGCCAGTGCTCAGGATTTAAAGAAGTATTTTGGAACCAATGACGTTGAAAAAGCGGTTTTAGAAATACTAAATACTGGAGAGCTGCAAGTTGGAGGTAAAGAGCGGCAGCAGCAGCAGGAACAGATACACCAATCAGTGCTTGAAATAGTTGCATCTCGGGTCATAAACCCCGTGAAAAATAGACCGTATCCCGCTTCAATTTTGGAAAAAACATTAAACATCCTGGGTTTCCGGTTTAGCAGCACCAAACCACCTAAAGCACAGGCACTCGAGGCCATTAAGTTACTAGTCGAAAGGCAATTGATTCCAATTTCTAGAGCGCAAATGCGGATTCGAATCAGTGATACTGGAAATGCAGAGTATATTGAAGCAATTGGTGACCGTTTATCCATTCTGGAAAGGCACAGTGTTGATGATAGCTTTGAGATTGTTGGACTTTTAAACCCAAGTGATTTCCGCGATGTTGATGCAGAAGTTCAGGCCCATGGCGGAGTAGTAGAAGTTCTTGAGGTAGTGAATGAGCAGTAATTACCAAACACAAACATCCTGCACAAGTTTCAAAACCAACAAAAGCTCTTCCCGGTGACTTTTTTCAACTGGTTCTGATCCCGATGGTCCTAAGTTGCCCATGCCAATTACTAGTAGCCGAGACTCGTCCGGACTCTGTTTCTGCACTAAAGAAGCGATTGTTTCTGCAAATACATTGCTGGCCACGTCGTCGTCGCGTGCTCCAATGAGGGGCTTGGGCTCAACATTTGCCCGGTCACCCACTACTCCACCCGGGTGTGGACTGAGCTGGCAGCGGAAAGTCTTTGTGATTTTCGCGTTTTTGTGCACAAAAATCTGTATTACATCCTGAAAAGCACTCGCAACTACGAAATAATCGTTTTCGTTGAGGCTGGCTCGAGCCTGTTTCATTCAATTAAATTTTAATTTATATAAGGGCTAGGAAGCCCAACACTAACATGAGCCACAAAACTGGCACTCGCGAGCGAACGCAACTTTTCGCAAATGCAAAGCCATATGCCCCCGCGGTAACTAGAAACGAACCCATTAAGCGGTCTGACGCAATGTATGATCAGTTAGAAGCCCAACACGATGAGCAGTTTGGCGCTTTGAGCTCTAAAATTTCTGCCCTCAAAGACATCACGTCGCGAATTGGTTCAGAAGTAAAAGTAAGTACGTCATTGCTTACTTCCTTGGAAGAGAGGTTTGACGGTGCTCGTAGCAAGGTGAAATTCACGCTAAGCCGAGTCATCGATGCCGCTGATCGCACAGGAGTGAGCTGGAGATCATGGATCGGCTTGTTTTTAATATTTGGGTTTTGCTTTTGGTTCGTAATGTTTCTTTAGTCTACGATTAAGAAAGCGAAGGGGCCAAAAGAGCGGCAACCTTTTGGAGATACATAACATCCACGTCGGTAAACCCGTTTTTAGAAGTACAGTCGATATCTATCACCCCCAAAACACGGTTTTCCGCTACAATAGGTACAACCACCTCACTATTCGTGTCCCCATCGCATGCTATGTGATCTTCAAATGCATTTACATCCTTTACAAGCTGCGGATCGAGTGTTTTTGCAGCTTTGCCACATACACCTCTCCCAAAGGCGATTTCTTGACATGCAACTTTGCCTTGGAAGGGGCCTAGGACTAGTTTGCCTTTTTCAACAACGTAAAATCCTGCCCAGTTGACATCACATTGGGGTGCAGGTTGTTGGCGAAAGTGATGCCAGAGAAGAGATGATGCGTTGGCTAAGTTTGAGACCCAGTTATTGGTGAGTAAATTGTACAGCTGTAGAAGCAGCTCTTCGTAACTGTCTTCCTTGTTTAGTCCTTCAAAGTTCGTACTGTCAGCGTGCATCCCCGAACCCAGATTTCTTGCTTATCCAGATATACACTTAATTTATTCTCCAAAACTAGCCAAAACTATAATAATACGTCTATAATCTATAATCTATCACTATACTACATGCCCGGTGAAGTTCCCCGGCCGGTAGTCGATATGCACAAACGCTCGTTCCACAATGGGCAGAGTCTCCAAGGCATACTGCAGCGATTCTGCCAAATCATGTGAGTCTCGCATACATAGAAGCGGATCTAGCAGAATATCCACCTCAACCATCAAACGATCGCCTGCATGGTATGCATTGAATGCAGTAACACACTTAATTCGAGAGGAAAACCTTATGCACATATAAAGCAGCTGCTGACGTTCAATTGGGGAGCAGGCCGCACCCGTCAGATTATCGATGTGCTCCATAGCGGTTTGGCCCCAAGAGAAAACCACATACATAGACAGCAGCAAAGCCCCCAAGGGATCCAATTTTGGTGCATTAAAGTGCTCACTCAAAATCGGAAAGATGATCGAAAAGAAGTTGAAGTAGCAATCGGTTAGGGCATCCTGACTTAATGCACGAACACTGCTGCTTTTTACGTGCTTGCAAAGAACGTATATTATTCCTTTGCTCAACAACGTCAAAATCATAACCGCAATACTAGACTTCGAGATGTGAACAGAGCTCTGAGGGTTTTTGGAGAGCAATTGAGTCACTGCATCTTCACCAACTTTTAAAAACGAGACAATCATCATGATTGAGAAAACAAGAATCCCAATCGGCTCCAGTCGGTGCCTTCCTACCGGATACAGCTGCTTTGTGTGCCAGTCCCGTTGAGCAGCAAACCAAGTACTCACAAAAATTATCATTGTCGACAGTAGGTCAAGCAGAGAATCTACAAGTGAAGCCCCAATTGACAACGACATTGTCATGTAGTACACAACTATTTTTCCAATGAGTAGTAGCACGTTTGTTGCCATATTCAAGTGGATCCAAAACTGAACCACACTTGGGGATGATTCCACATCGGTGAATGCCTCCAAGTCGGGGTTTGGTGCTTGTCCCTGGTTGTTCAAACTCTGTGGAATCGGCTGACGATGCCTAGGTGATTCCTGCCCAATATCATCACTATACTCTTCAATCAATTGAGCATGAATTCCTGAATCCAATAGTGCATCAACAAACTGTAAAGAGGTAATGGCTTCATTCTGTTGCTTGTAAAACTCACGTACTGCAGCTTTATGACGTTCAGGGTCTGATACAAGACACTTAGCCCATTGGAACAGTGGAACTGATTGTCCAATTAATTCCAGAGGCCGCAACTCGTGTAAAGTAAGTGTACGACGACGCTCTTCCACCGTTATCGAGTTACGCTTAGCCATGTGTGTAAGCAGCCAAATCTTAGCCACAAATTTCATATATTTCATATATTTGACGATTTTCACATGGTTTGGTAGTTTTAAAATATAGTATACGTATTCAATGCAATTAATTAATTATTCGAGTTGTGCATTGCCAAATAAATGCTCTATCTCATTTCTGCGGGGGCTTTGTTCATTCAATGCAAAACAACACAGTAGTGCGTCACAAAGCATGCTCAAGACACTTTCAGGTGCACCAGCAGCAGCCCAGGCAGAGAAAAAGGCCACCAAAGCCACTGAATAACCGTATGCACTAGAAGCATCCTGTACTCTATCAGCATGTACCCATGCAACGAATCCCACACAAACAGCACAGCTTACACGAGCTCCCTTAAGCAGCATTTTAGCCAGTCTGTGAGGTGTCCGGTCAATTCCTTCAAACTTTGATGAATTGATTAGCTTTACACCCTCTTGGAGGGAGCATCTTTCCAGTACAGCCACCAGCATCGTCAATGGGTCAAGCAAACCGCCGTCTGATCCGTTACGGCCAATAACCAATCGCCGTGCGAGACTCACAGCATATTTAGGGGCAAAAGGAATGCGTATTTGAACATTCAACAATGCGCTCGTGCATGCACTGGGAAAGTGGTAGGTCATAACCTCATGAATGCTTGCAGTTAACGATCGGTACGCATTCCACTTCGGCTCATCTGTGGGCTCTTCTACAGCAGGAAGAGCATACCATTCACTCGTCATGCACACAAGCACGGACCTAAGTAGATTGTAGGCCAGATTGCAGGTCCAGAAGTACATTACTCCAAACCAGGCCGAAAGAAGCAGCCCGAGGATGCCTTGGGTTAGTGCACTGAGCAAAAAAAGGGCCCAGAGAAGGGTTGCGATTACACTGCTGGCTTGTGAGCACAATGTAAGTATAACAACCGGAGGTGAGAGGCGTCCGTAGACACCTGCACTGTATACGATGTAATCGGTTGAGCGACTAAGAGCAGACTTCGCTCTTTGTAAACAAGCACACCACACCAATGCTAGTACAAATGGTCCTATAGCACTTAATCTCATTGCTGCGTGGGCAGCTCCATGGGCAGGCAAGGCACCCGTACTCCAGTGAACAGACATAATTAGGGAGTACGCAGATGCAGAGCAAAGCAATACAGGAACTGCAACTACGAGTGTAGCAACAATAGGTTTAGCATGTCTACGCATGCAGTGTAGCCACAGTGCAGATGCAATTAAAGCCGCACTAGTGTATGCAATTAGTGGTTTTAGTGAGCGGCTTACAATGCGCATAATTGGTTGAGCCGAGCGACCTGGGGCAACTGTAGAGAGCCACCCAGTAGCGAGCATGGATGCAAGCATTCCAATATAAATAAGGCTGACTGTGTACTCAGTTCGCCTGCTAATACTATTGCTTTTGGCACCAACGTTATTACTCGTATTACTGCTTTCAGCATTAGTGTTGGGTCTGCCCTCTGAATCTCGCCACAGAGAGAGACCAGTCTTTCGTGTTCGTTTATTACTTGTATTACGGTGTTGTGGGTCCACAAGCAGGTCCCTCGGTGGGTCGCTAGGACGTTCGCTGCTGTCGCTCTCAATTGAGTCGCCGGAATCAGATTCGGAGTTAATACTGCTGTCAGAACCTGAGACATCGTCTAAATAGTCGCTGTTGCCTCCACTTTCGTGATTGAATAGGGGCATTGGCCGCTGCGACTTGGTCAAGTACCTAGAGGCGTATTCACTAAACATGGGGTGTGTGCCCTAACCGATTCTATGATCTTATCAATTGCACTATGTACTTAACATAAAGCCAGTTCGGTGGCTACTCTATATACTTTGAAGGTCCAATTTGGCCCCATTCAGACCATGAGCCATCGTAAATCTCAGAAGATCCGCCAAATGCATCGTCTACTGCTGCTTTAACTACACAGGCGGTTACTCCCGAGCCACAGAGGATGATTGAGGGTTTCTTGGGATCTAATCCTTGTACTTCAAACAATTCTTCCAATTCCTTCTTAGATTTGAAGTGACCGTCCTTATTGACGACATTGGCAAATGGAATGTTCTTAGAACCAGCAATGTGGCCACTCTGGATACCAGGCCTGGGTTCCTTCTCAGCACCTGTAAATCTTGCATTGGCACGCGCATCGATAATGTTGTACTTTTGGGCTTCATTGGTTTCTAAAAGCTTTAACATATCATCAAACCCCAACCAAGATCCCACAGAAGGTTCAGCCTCATTGGGACTAGAATACTCCGTGGGAGTAGGCTCAGGAGAGTCTCCAGACTCTAATTTACCGCCCAATTGTTTGTATGCTTGGTAATTGTCAAGCAAAAACACGTTCGGATGACCAAAGGTGGCAAGTAAATAAGCAACTCTAGGAGCACTTAAAAACGAGACCTGATCATAAACAACAATGAAGTCCGATCGTTTTAGACCTTGTTTCCCAGCTTTTTCGGCAAATTCCTTATAAGTTTTGGGCAGCATCTGAGGAAATTGACTTTCGGAGGTAACCTCGGAGAACCGGAAATACCGTGCATCAGCAATATGCTCAGCCTGATACTCCGCGTACCCATTTTTACCGGCAGGGTACCAAGTACAATCTAAAGTAAGAACTGAGCGAGTCTGTTTAAGCGAAAGAAACTCTTCTGTACTGATCTGCTTAATTTGGGCCGACATACTAAATCAGGAAGGTGTGATTAATAATGATAATAACGCTAACTGTGTATTTAAAAAAGAATAAAAGTAGGTATAGCACCACAAGAACTCCACATACATATTCTACACTCACATAATCGGAAAAACAAAAATGTAATTGATGTATATCCTTTATTTTAAAGTGCATTTTGATGGTCAATTCGAGACATTCGCTGCGTCCATAAGGTCTATGTGTGTGACTCGTAGCATGCCTGCACGCTACTGAGCCTTCTGGACATCCTGTCCGTACCCAACTACGCTTGGTCTTCGGGACGGCATAGGAGGGGTAGCAGGTTTTGCAGTGGTTTCGCCTTTTGTGTCTGCTGTGACGGCTGTAACTGGTGTTCCAGTCGCTTTTTTGTCATCGGTTGTACGCTTAACAGGTTTAGAGGAAGGAATGACCGGCCCAATAGAGCCTCTAAGGAACTTGAGGAAGCGATCACCGTACTCGTTTGAAGGGACCGCAGAGAGCTCTTTTCTATCGTGAATCAGGCTTTTACAAAATGTTTCCACGCTCTTGCGGAATGTGTAACCAGTGAGGAAGTCGATAACACCCACGTAGTAGATAACATCTAAATTCTCATTGCGATCATCTGTACTCTGGAATCCACCGTGGTCATGGTAGAAGTAAAACTCGCTACGATACTCATCGGCAAAGTCGAACTCCTTCAACTTCTCAGGCGTAGCCTTCATGAGTTGAGTTTGCAACTCCGCGAATTCCTTATGCAGACTATTGTTAGCCTTCTTTTTGTTGGTTTGCTTGTCTGTCTGATCCTTGTCACCGGGGCCAAACTGGTCCAGCTGGAACAGCGACTTCAATGCCGAATTCCCCTTGCTCATGTCGTGGATGCCAATCAAAAGGGAATAGTCCATCACATTCACTGCCTTTAAAAATTTGACATCTCGCTCCAACTGCGTGATCATTCTCTCTCTTTTCTCGGGGCCCAATACAATACGCTGGTGATTCCGCAGCCAGTCGAGGTCTTTGTACACAACAATCGGCTTATGGCTCCCTAGGTTGTATTCGCGGCCGAGTAAACTGCCTTTGAGGTCGTAACGTTCGTGGATTTCGTACAGGGCCGGGAAAACATTGTTCATGACCACAAAGTGAATCTTGCGTCCGAACGGAAGCCGAACGCGATGAAGACCATAAAACTGAGATATCAGCGTATCACTGTTTGTGCAAACGTGATCGTAATACCGCCGTAAAATACGCCTAAGTAGTTTGTGTTCGCTGTGATGTATTGTTTTGATGATGAAGCGGTAGTCCCTCGAATAATAGAAAAACGAGCCACTCTTTCCCGGTGAGCCAAGCTCGCTGACAATGTATTTGGCAGTTAGTGACATTAGATAGTCAACTGGGTCCAATCTGAATGCATCTCTAAGGTGTCTGAAAACCCATGGTGCATAGTCCTTGAAATAAAACATGTATTTTGACGATGGGCTATGGCCACCTCCGCTCATATCAAAGCTGATCTCTTCCGTGGCCAGGAAATCTGCTTGGGTGAGGGGTCGGTTGACTTTTGCTGTGCATCTTGAAACTGCCACACGAATTCCCGTAAGCATGTTGTACGCAGTGACGAAGTTTCCGTGGCCTTCGGAAACTCGTGTGCCTACAAGCACCTCACTGTCGAGTCCAGCAGCCGCAACAACGGCTGGGCGCTTGGATGCAACTGTTGATGGTCGATGATGCGATTTGGGGACGGTTTCTTTGCTGGCCTCGGTGGCTTCATCTTTTGCAGCAACTGCATTTGGTGTCGTCAAATTTGGGGCCGTATTTGTTTGATCTGGTTGGTTATTAAACTGGTTTTGGGCCGACTCAACCGAGTTGGGGGTGCTGAACTCTGCATCCATGTCACTAGAGCTTGAAGGGCCTGCTGATCCCGTGGCTGAATTGGGGGCTGAGCTGATAGCCTCGGGTTGTTTTGGTATGCTCAGGTCACCGTTATTGTGCAGATTTGTATTTACACTTGGGTTTTTGTTCTTTTCATTTCCAGTGTCGGGTAAAGCAAACGGAAATGGGACGGTAAATGGCCCGTTGACCTTCGTGCCTTCTTCGCCTTGTGAGGGGGGAGGTTGCGCGTCATCAGGGCCCTGTAACCTTGGAATATCGGCTCCGGGACCTTGGTTATGTGACTGCATGCTTGGAAAGTATGCCACCTGGGTAGGAGAGCTCAATACCATGCAATCAATGGTATCAATTAAAGAGGCTAACTGTTAAGAGGGCTGGGGTTACAACAGGTCGATAATGCTGCCGACATTGCTTATATTTTGCTGGAATGTGGGTTAGGAAGGCTAGCTAACCCAGAGCAAATGTTGTGTTTCGTTAATAGTGGAGAGTGTTTCCGTTAAAACTGCGGGAAATAATAAGTGCTCCGAATGTTTCCGGGTAGCCCCGAAAAAAAAGCAGTTTAAACCAAAATCTTTTTTCCTGATCTGATTTTAGACCGTTTTATGCTTCTGATTTTGAACTTCAGCACTCAATTCATTTGTTAGACCGTAAAATTGATAATAAAATATGTTAACTTACTAGGCTCTATTAAATTAATTTGGAATAATATACAATTTTTAGTGGTGGAAGTTTACTCCAGCACGGAATATTGGTTAAACGGTCGATAAGGGTACGGGCTATGCAAGGTCCGTTCCTGATGAGGATGAGTACCACGCACTTCCTGAATCCTTGATGGCTTCGTTACCAACAAGTTCAAGAAGCAGTTGTCTCCCAGGTTGCCATGGATGTGCCAGACGCACAAAAACGTCATCTGTTGTGGATAACAGTTTGATATCTCTGGCGGTGACAATTTGTACTAACCTCCCTGGGAACTCCAAAACATACCTTATTTCTACCAATTCGCCAGATGCAGCAAATAACACCAGGTATGGAGCATAATATGCACAGTCGGAAACTTTCTCGATAAACCACGTTGTTTGCTGAATACCAATTTGGCCAGCAGTGTCACATATTACATAGCAGGATTCGTAGCACAACAGAATTGTTGCACCATCAAGCTTTATTGCACGTATTGGACGACCCCAAAACTGTGTTTCTTTCTGTGTCTTTCCCACTGGCACACGTACGGGCCGTTTGGTATCAAGTGTAGCCCATTCAAAGTGCTTCGAAGTAGCGAGCATGAGACACTTGAGAAATGGCTGTACTTTGTAGGTGTCATTAGGAACCACCATTCGGTCCATTTCCCTAAACGAAGAAATGCAAGCGGATGCCTGGACCAATGGCATAGGTCGAGCACCATGGGCCCGGATCGGCTCTATTACCTTAAGCAAGCCGGCCTGGAGGTAAACTACAACGACACGACCAATATGGAATGCAATTGCGAAGTCAATAACCCGCCGGTGTTGGTTCAGCCGGATCCCTATTGGGTGCCTGCGGTCACCCAGTCCACGAGCCATTACCTGGTCGAGAGGAAACCACAACAAATTGTTGTCAACCAGCACTAGCAAAAGATTTAAAGACTCCATACACTCCATTTTGCGAACATTTCCAAAAATCGTTGGACCTGTCCCAAAAACCTCGCTGGTTTTAGAATGGGTAACGAAAGCTCCGCCTTCGGTCCCATTGAGGAAGTAATCGCCAACTCTTATCATGCAATTAACTCTTTTGTGAGCAATGATATCTCCGACATCCCTTCCATTAACTGCTCTGAATAAGGGTGTGCTTGGGATTGGTACTGGCAGAGGTACAGTATCTTGATACGCAAATCCATCCGCAATAAACTCCACCCGGAAAGGTTCAGCAGACCGAGCGAATGCTAGCTGGGCCCTGCTTTGCTTTGCAGCTACTATAGCATCAGCCCATTGTGTGCGTTCAGGTTGGGTTGCAGCAAACAAGACGTAAGACCTACCAGCTCCCAGGTGTGACAGCTTAATTGGATAAAACACCTCATTCGGTGCATCCTCAGAGTGCCTAGTCAGGCCCAAACGAGTGCTGACCTTGGTCACCCCCTCCATGTTGACTGATTCTATAACGAGCAGATCTAATGGGATAGGAGGTTTTGTGATATAGAAAGCAGTGCCGTTCATTCCCTCCCTGGTCTTTGAGAGCACAAAGAAATTGTCGAGCAACAAAACATGGGTGTCCACCCATTCCATGCGCATGTCACCTCTTCTCAGTAAATTACCCTCTCTTAGCAATTTTCGTCTGCGATCACTCAGTTGAAGGTCTGCGGCAACAGCACTCGACTTAAACACAATATGGGCCTTCAAGTTTTGCACATCCTGAACTGCCTTCTGCCGAGCAACTCGGTCATCGCATAGCTGGGTTAGCTGTGTAACACCACTAATGGCTCTCTCAACAACTTCTCTTTGGTCCTCCTCCTTGGTGTATTTCAACACTGCACCCAAAAGAAGATGGTAGCGGGCCACACGCGGAAGAATGCGGTGAAAAAAGAAGCTGTGGGGCCTCCCACCAAGCCTTTCGTCCTTTGCCCGGGCTTCCATCCATTGCTGGAGCCGCGTGTTGGACGTGAGTTCCTTTCTAATGTGAGCCTCGGCCCAAAGGTAGTCGTCGGAGTACGAGGTATATGCGTCAATTGTTTCCTGGAGTTTCGACCATTCGTAAACCGCATTACACACCCCCACAGTGCTCACATATGGCCCTAGTCTTTGCAAAGCCTGCAGCTCTAGAAGTAGTTTCATGTTTATTTCCAGAACTCGGCGTACCTTGCCAAAAACCTTTTCAACGAACTTCTGCTGTTCTGACATTACAGTAAGACCCTCAAGAAGTTCTATTTCGCCATAAACATCGAGGTAGATGCGAAGATCGCGTACATATGCCACTTCACTCATGATAAGTTCGTGGAGTGCAAACTGTAGTTTTACAGCACCACCGTCCGTATCCCCGACCTGAAGGTTCCAAAACTTCCGCCAATTCATTTCATCACTATTTGCATCAAATTCAGCCTGGTTCACTGGCTCTGGCTCTCTTCCATGGGTGTGTGGTGCGTAACACTCGCCCATTGTATAGCATGTCAATTCAGTAACAACACCTGAAACAGGAACACTTCGTAGAACAAGTTCGTTCTCCCCCCCAATGAATCTCTGCAGCTTAAGAGACTCTATGACGCACTTTGCAGCCCGTTCTGAGGCCTCCCATCCGGTCTCAGCCTTAAATGCGAACAGCTTCGAAAGCGCACTCTGCACATCTGGCACAGAGAGGTTATCATGAGCAATTCCAAGCTCATAAACCCACTGCGAGAGACATGAAATCGACCATACGTTTTCGACCCGGTTAAAATCAGCAATTGTGAGCTGCTCAACCGAGAATGGCGTGGACTGCTCAACCGGAAGGTCAAGCTGCATAGTGTAATGGTCTCCATCAACCTTTAACCCGCTCATACGGTCTACTGGAACCGGCATTGGTGGAAGTAGTTCGGGAGGAATCGCTAGCATCGGTGCATTTCCAGTGTTTGATTGAGGCACAGGAGATTCCAATGTCGATTGTGAAGGCGATCTGAACTCGAGGTGTAGTGGGGAATAAGTGTCGACGTAACCATCAACAGAGCGTGGAGAGTCCAAAGCATTCGAGGCATGCGAGAGCAAATCATCGAGTGAAAACCGTTCTGGCGGGAGATCGGGCTTTAAAGGCAGCTCCAGCGAAGGTCGTTGGGCTTGTGTGGGAACTGGGACGCGTTTAACTGGCGAATGCTGCTTTTGGGAGTTTTCTGGTGAAAGCTGTTGGGAAAACTGTTGTAAAGAGTGCTGAGGTGAATGCTGAGGTGAATACTGAGACAAACTTTGCTGAGTTTGCCACTGCATTTCAAAAGGCCGCGTTTGAGTGGGTGTAATTGGCTGTAATTGAGCCGGAGGCTGCCACTCAGGAGCAGATGAGAGGTATTCACCTGGTACCGGCTGGGGGTTGGTAGCAGCAGGCATGTACGATTCCGTGGGATACGGTAATGGCCTAGGGCCTTTTAATCTCCCCAAATCCTTCGAAAGAGGCTCCTTAGGAGGTAAATGGGGTTGTGAGTGTTGTGGCACTGATATCGGAAGAGCGCGAGGCCCAGTGTGCACCTTCGGAGGAACCGGAGGCCCTCTTTGGCTTTGCAAAAAATGTGTTTGGTTTGATCCCATCGAGTTAAATGGGCTGGAATCAAACGGAGCCTCGGCCTCGAAATCAGATCCCTGAATCGGTGCCTTTGCCGGCGGTCGCATTGAGGGTTTGGAATGCTCAACCTGTTCAGTACATCGACCCAGAAGGAGCGCATTGACGAGGCCCTGGAGAGCTTCCTGTGCCAGAATGGCTACGAGCAACGTTTTGGCTACGAGTTTGCTCGGTTGGGATTTGAGTACCTCGCTGTGGCCGTGGCTTTGTACGTCTACTACCTCGAGCGAACCGTTTCGTTTGTGAACTCGCGTATTCTGGTGGGAATCCTGTGCATTTTGTATTTTTCTGTGCAAGGAATTGCCTGGCTGTGGCGACGCTACGTCGAGAAAAATGCGGTGTTCATTGGCGTTGAGACTGCCACCAATCGCCAGGTGTTCGTGTCCACGTCAAACCCCAAAAACACCCCTTTATACAAAGTGCACGTTGATGAAACTACGCTGGAGTTCGAATTCATGAAATTGGTTGATGCAGGCGGCAGAGTCCACGCTGACCAGCTCCAGCCTGTACTTGCTGCACTCAATAGAAAAACAAAGTAATTATTAGTAGTATGTGTTATATTTTAGCAGCAACATCCACCCCAAGTAACCGGCGAACAATGTCCACAAATCCCTGTGGAAGCGCCATTGTTAGTGGGAGCATCTGTGTATATGTTGGTGTTCGTATCTCCCCCTGCTCGCCAGCCAAAACCCCCGAATATACACGTTGAGCAAGGTCAGTTGCTCGGAGAACTGGAGCAAAGAACTGTGATGGAGTTTGGACCTGCTTGAACATCTCCGTGTCCAGCTGTCCTGGCACTACGCACAGCACCTTCGCACTGATCTCATGGCGTAAACACTCACAGAACGTTCGAACTGCTGATTTAGAGGCAGCGTATGCTGCAGCATGGGCTGGATTTGCCAGTGCTGTAGATGAACTAACGCCCACGACCATCTGCACGTCACAATCATTGAGTGCCGCGTGGGTCAGCAGCATTAAACCAACCGCATTGGTCTGCATTACTTTACTGACTGAGGCCATTTCTGTGTCGGAAAAAGTCCCTAGTGTGTTATTCACGGTGCCTGCACAGTGAATTAGAACAATTTTACGGCCTACAAGGCTGTTTTTGGTGAGGCTTTTTACCTGCTCAAGGTCACCAACATCCAGGCGGTGAAACTCGGTGCGTGCCACACTAAACTCGGGCTTAGCGATGTCCACACAGTGTGTTTTAAACCCATTCGCACTGAAAAGTGCACAGAGTGCCAGTCCGAGGCCATGTGAGCCGCCAGTAATAACGATCTCGGTGTTAAAGTCGAGCCTCCAGGGATCACCGTTGACAATCCTTGCATTCAGCTTGCCAATGGCTTTTAAAAGAGTTAAAAGAATAAACCACGCACAGAAACCGTACGTTACCGGCGCCTGGCGTGTTAAACGAGTGTCTAGACCGGAGAAGTGCACCCAGCAGTACATGATCATGCCGGCAGCACCTTTTAACGAGCCTATTGTGAGGGCAAAAATCTCCACCAGCACATCAATTGTCAGTGCGGTGCTGAAACTGCGCTCAGCTTCTTTTAACAGGTCGCTGCATGCTCTCTTCTTGGGGGGGGCATTGGGCATCTGCGTGCACTTTATGCGGTGCTCCACGAGTCAGGGCTAGGTCAGCCACAACGAGGATGCAACGAACTAGCGGAAATGGCAGGCGGGGCAAGTCCAACGCGCGTCGGGGAACCGGCAGCACGGACTCGCACGCCAGCAATGGCTCGGCTCATGGAAATCCGTCTGTGAACCGACGCCAGCCTTCCCAACCTCTTCCGCGGCTCTCTAATGGTGAGCTCACAAACCTTGCCTGTCGGTTCGTTTTGAAGCCCAATTTGCCGTTTACACCACAGAGCATTGATATTGAGAAGCAGCTGCCTTCATCTCTTGTCTGGCGAGTGTTCTCTCCCGTTAGAGAGTGCCCGATCTGCCTTGAGGCGGCCGAGGTTCCGCGAATGCTCACTTGCGGTCACTTGATGTGCCTGAATTGCATGATCCAGCACCGAATAAGAAGTGAAACACCAAATCAGTGCGCTATCTGTGGTGAGAGCGTTTCTCATAGCCTGCAAAACACCTTGTCCGTGACGTTTCTGGACTCTGACCCGTCATTTCTACCTAAAGAGGGCGAGGAGGTTGTTCTGACTTTAATGAAACGGGAGAAGCAGTCAATTGTTGCACTTCCGGTGAATTTAGATGCGGAAAAGTGGCTCACCGGGCGCAAATTTCCCACCCCAGAGTTCATACTGTGGACGAGGCTGTGTCAGGAGGGGCCTGAATATGCCACCAGGGAACTTGCAAACGATTTACACGTACTTATCGAGGCTCGAAATAAGAGTATTAAGGAATTCGGCTCTGATGAGGGCTACAGCGACGCTATAAATGACCTTAAGGCTCTGATCCAGGCAATTAAGGGTAAAAGCAAGGGCGAGGAGCGAGGATCGAAGGCTCGTGAACAAACCACCTGCACATCTGCTAATCCTGTTGGCTCACTGCCTTCAAATTCTAGCGCAAAGGGTGAATTCAGCTACTTCTATCAAGTGGCGTTCGAGAGCACCACTTTTTATACCCTGAGTCCACTCGATGTATCGATCCTCCGTGCAGCATTTGGTTCCTACGAGAACTTCCCGTCCTCTCTCATTGTCAAAGTTGAAAATATTGAGACTGGAATCATCGATCATACAAACGATAAGCGACTCAATTTCTTGAACCACGTTCCCGAACAGACCCCAGTGGCATACCTCGAGTGCGACTGGAAGGGCATTGTTGCTGACGAGGTTCTAAATGGCTTCAAAACGAAACTCCAACAAAGACACAAGCATAAGATTTCTAAAACAGCTAAAGATATTTTAGAAAATGAGAAGGCAAAGGAGGCTATTGATAACCAGTTTAAGATTGAAGTTGCCGAGGCGCTTACACCACACGACATTGGGCCATCATCGTCAAGGAGCATAGATACCAACAGTCTACCGTCATTGGGTAAATCCAGCCAGCCAAAGCAGCGTGTATGGGTGGACCCGAAGAAAGAATACGAGAAGGTCATGGCAAATTCTTACGTTGAGGGTAAGAAGATTCACCTGCGGTTCTAAATTACAATTCAGAATCTAAATAATATTTATTTACGCTCGAGGTTCTCAATACGAGCACTTAGTTCATCGAGCTTTTTAAGAATAAGGGCAAGCTGGGAAGATACGGAAGAAACAGCTGAAGAAGTAGACGAAGTAGAGGCAGGTTTGGCGTCCTTCTCTTTCTCAGCATTGGCCTTTTCTGCTTTGGCCTTATCTGCCTTCTCCTTCTCGGCCTTGTCCTTATCGGCCTTCTCCTTATCAGCCTTGGCCTTCTCAGCCTTCTGCTTCTCCTTCTCCTCATTCACCTTAGACTCGGGTTCATCCCAAACAGACTCTTCAGGCTCCTCCTTATCATCCTGTTTATTCTTAGCCAAGAAAGATTTGACATTGTCGGAGTTAAGCACATCATAAGAATCCTGCTTTTCAGCTTTCTTAAGAGCATCGATCTTAAGTTCCTCCTTCTTAGGCTCCTCTTTCTTAGATTCCTCTTTCTTGGGAGCTTCCTTCTTAGGTTCCTCTTTCTTGGGTTCCTCCTTCTTGGAAACTTCCTTCTTGAGTTCCTCCTTCTTGGTCTCCTTCTTAGGTTCCTCCTTCTTAGGAGCTTCCTTCTGGGCCTCTTCTGTCTTGGGAGCGACAATTGGCTTAGTTTCACGCTTCTCATAAATGTCTTCCCAAAGAACCACCAAAGGTCGAGAAGTCTTACCGTTCTTCCATTCCTCAGCAGTCAAAGCAGGCTTGGTCGACTCGGTAACAGTGTAAACACTGTCAAGGAACCCCTCATGCTTTAAAGGAACCTTGAAAGAGATCTGCTCAATCAGTTGCTCATGAACCTTGTAAACACGAGCAACCTCACGTTCGTGGGGGTCTAAGCTTCGGTTAGGTACCCATCCAAGTCCACGCTGAGGTGCAGTAGAGTTATAGGCAAAAAGAGAGTGCAAATTATCGTTCTCGTACTCATAGTACACGATTTTACCGTCTCCTCGGCCACCAAGGTAGACCATAGATGTCATGGGATCGTAGTGGGGAATGACAATACCACTACTGGAGTCAATACCATGGAAACCACCAATTGGTCCCTTTGCGATGTCACTAGCATCCCAAATGGCCATCTCACGGTCACTAACAAGCGAAAATCCTGTGGTCAGAATACGGTCACGGTCTCCAAGCCAGCAAACTCGGCTTCCTTTAGCACCAGCGTGTCCCTTGCCTTCGGAAATAAGCTTCTCGGCCCGGACGTCCCAAACACGAAGCATACGGTCCTTGGCCACGGTTGCAATACGTGTTCCATCGTAGTTCCAGCAGAAATTGGTGACAAAGGATGGGTGGGGCAACGTAAACAGGCACTCACCGCTCTCAATGTTCCACACCTTAATAGTGTTGTCAAGTGAGGCCGATGCAAGCACATCCTTGGCAACTGGGTTGAAGTTAACGTGTCCAACCTTCTTGGCGTGGCCGGAAATGAACTTTACCGGCTTTACATCGGGGCAATCATCAAGATCGGGGCCAAAATCAACGTGGACACTGAACTTCTCAGGAACGCGCCATATACCGATTGTTGAGTCTTCGCTGGCGGAAACAACCATCTCATCATCGAAAGGGTTCCAATCAGTATCCAAAACAGGGCCATGGTGTCCATCAAACAATGGAAACCGGTCCGGTAACTTCTGTTGCTCGGTAAGGGGAATAACAGCGAACGATCCACCACCACTGGAAGCCCAGTTCAATGAAACATACTTACCGTTGGACTTGGCAAGATTGGCATCAAATGCATTCTGCGTAAGACGAATGTTGTCAATGCAGTTGTTCTTCTTAATGGGGTCACCATAGACGTGACGGTACTTCGAGCTACGAACCATGTGGGTAAGGGCTTACACTGCTTGGATACTTAACATGTTGATTAAATGTTGGTGATTTCGCCTTACAGCGGGCCTAACGGGGCCAGATAGCCATTTTCTTTATATAAACGTGCTTAATAAACCCATATTCTTACCAATTGCTTTTCCTAATAAATAGCATATCTTCATTCACACATATTAAGCGGTATGTCCGAAGCAAGTTCGTCGTTAAACATGATACGTTGTTGTAGTCACGTCATACGGTTTTTAAATCTTGATGACTAAAAGGCACTTCAGATTTAGGGGCAGTTAATTTACCGTTTAGGAAATATTAGCTAAAGAGTCGTGCAGAAATGGAAAAAACACAATCATAGCGTACCAACGAAATCCGCGGAATGTGTAACATACTTTAGACGAGTTCTATCACTATTAAAAATCATATAATGTTTTTTTTAATGTATTCTATTCCATGGTGAGCCTTATTCCAGTGCCCAACACAAAGTGCTGCTTATTTCGGGGCTTATACAGTGGCACGAAATAACGAACCCATTTTGTGCAATGCATGTGTCAGATTTGTCACTACACGTACCGCTACGAACCCAAACCCAATTACGTGTTTCCCCGTGCTATTGCGTATACCCCAGATATATTAGGTGAAATTTCACTCTGATTCAGCAATGTCTGCTCCTACTCTCCGCCTCGGTTCGAAAGCCCCCAACTTCGACGCTGATACCAGCAACGGTCCTATTAACTTCTACGATTACCTCGGTAACTCGTGGGGAGTGCTGTTCTCCCACCCGGACGACTTTACCCCGGTGTGCACTACCGAGCTTGGTGCCTTCGCTAAGCTCGAGCCTGAGTTCACCAAGCGCAACGTGAAGCTTGTGGGTCTTAGTGCCAACGATACCAGCTCTCACAAGGCCTGGATCAAGGATATTGATGAGGTTGCTGGCTCCAAGCTCAGCTTCCCCATTGTTGCTGATCCTGAGCGCAAGGTTGCCCTTGCCTACGACATGATTGACCACCAGGATGCTACCAACGTCGACAACAAGGGTGTTGCCCTCACTATCCGCTCAGTGTTCATTATTGACCCCAAGAAGACCATTCGTCTTATCTTGGCTTACCCTGCCTCTACCGGTCGTAACTCGGCTGAGGTCCTTCGTGTCATTGACTCGCTTCAGACTGGTGATTCCAACCGCGTTACAACTCCTATCAACTGGACTCCTGGAGAGGATGTCATTGTTGCTCCTTCGGTAAGCGATGAGGAGGCTAAGAAGATCTTCCCGAAGTTCCGCACCGTTAAGCCTTACCTCCGCTTTACTCCTCTTGAGAAGTAAGTATTGTACATACACTTTTATTCGTGCCTAATCGTACAGAACTAACCAATAAGTCGAAAATCAAAATTGTAAATAGCATTTTAGCACATTTTTTAATCGAATTTAAAGTAATTTTTTGACCTGGGCTGGGTATGTCCACACCGTCACACTGGGAGGCCCGTTTGGAGGCCGACCGGAAAAAGTGGCTAAAAACCAATAGTAGTCAAGATTATGAGGCTTATGCTATTACATGTGTGCTATATCTATGCTCAGATTTCTTTACAGCCCGTAATGAGCACTGGTTTTGTGGAAGCGAGCACACGCGTCACATATCCACCACCTCACTAGTTGTCTTTTCCTTCGATATCACGACTGCTGATGATATGGTGAAGACGAGGTATAGAGATTATGAAACAAGATTTACAGAGATGCTGGCGTCCTGTTCACGTTGCGGAGTAGCTTACCAGTGCTGTCTAGAATCGTACATTGAAAATGAGCTCATTAAGGAAGTTGGTATTAAACGTGATGCTGCTTTGGCATTTTTAAAGACTATTCGGGTTAATGATCGCCTTAGACTTTCGAAACAGCTTACTCTCAAGCCTGTTCCTGTTCCTGTTCTCACCGAAACTCTATGGAGCGATGGCTGCATGGGGTTGTGGACTTTCGTCCATAATAACTTAGAGGCCACTAATATCCTTGAAAATAAGGAATTGTTGGGAAAGGTGGGTTGCTGTCCAGGTTTGTTGTCAATGGTGCTCTATTCTAATCCAAAATACCGCCAAATTGGCTGGAATCAATTAAAAGGTGGCAAAGGTCGCGTAGATGAGTATGCAGAGGCTTGGAAGCATTCTGACCGGCGTACAATCTTCATCAGAATGTTTGCTGTCAGTTTAAAGCGAAGTATTAATGCTCAAGATCGAGCAGACCTCACTTGGCTAAATCTAGGAAAATTCGTCGCTGCATTCGCGAAACATCGCGAAATCTTGTCAAGCATTATGGGCCTGGCAATTGAGGGATTTAAAGGTTCCCAAATTACACCGGGATTAGGTGCTCACTATTTATTGCTTCAGTTCATTCTCTCTGGGGAAAATACTGATGCATTGATGGATGTGATAATTGGAAAGAACAAGGTTGATCTGTCCCAGTATGAGTCCTGTGACATTTCAGAAAATGTTATAAACGAATGGTTTCAACTGTATGTTAAACAGAATGATGTGGATATTAAACGTTTGTTCACTTTATGTGAATTTATGATGAACAATGTTCCCAACTCCGCTCCCAGTGTCTTAAGAGTTATTTCAACTCACAAACGCGAAATGTATTTACCTTTGATGAAAAAGGATCCAAAATACTTTGAGAAAAACTTGTTGAGCGGTACTTGCAGTGACGTCCAGGATCTGTGGCTCTATCAGATTTCTCAACCGCAACCTCAACCTCAACCCAATACCAGCCCAAAGGAGGCAGATAGTTACTCCATTTGGAAGCACGTGCTTCTCAACAATAGAGATCCAAAGCTTCTTGTAATGTTTTTGCAAGTTGCTATTGCTATTGTAAGTCCTGAAACCAACCCTTCAGAGGGGATATCTTACGAACCTCTTCTCAAGGAAATGCTGGAAAGATTTTCCGACCTTGTTGACAGTAAAAGCCTAGCTGCTGTTCTTGATGATTCTGGTGCATTAAAAACTCTACTCATGTTCTGTGCTCGGCATGATGGGGCTCTCAGCTTAGCATCCGAGGAGTTCATCAAGCAAGCACTTGAGGATGAAGGGGGGGAGAGCACTGTAGCATTACTACTGAAACATAATGCTCAAGCAACAATTGAAGTCGTTAACTCAATTTTAGTTGAAGCAGCACAGGCTCAGGCTTCCTCGATTCCCCTTATGGCAGGTATTATTAACATGGCTACTCTGATGCTGGACCAGGTTTATTCCATCCGAGATGGCGTGGATACCACTTCGAATACAGAGATTCTAAAGGGACTGCAAGCATTTTGGAATAATAGTTGGGATATTATTGATAATATTATTAAAAATATCCGTGCCTGGTCCCAAAAGCACAATGTAGTTCAGGTTCTCACCAATAGCCTGGAATTTGGGCAAGAACTTTTGGCAAAATTCCGTTTGCTTGATGCTGATCTCAGTGCAGGAATTCCTCTTGAAACCTCATCTTGGGGTGAAAAGCTTGCTGAGCCTGCAATTGCTTGTATTAACAACATGGGCGATATGCTAAGACTTAACCACACAAACCTTCTTGCTATGGCTTTGTCTATTATCATTGAAATTCTAGGTCTGATGCAGTCATTTGATGTGGGCATTCCTGATACTCTAAAGGAACTGTTTCAGGGCCTCGCTACGGGGGTGCGATCAAGCAGACTCACAGAGTCACAGATACGCGACTTAATGTCTGCTTGTAAAGTGAGCCAATCTGATATAACCCAACTGCTTCAGAAACGAACTGAAGCTCAGAATAGGTTGAAGAAAACTTCACAGGGAGCGTCACTCTCACAGTCGTCTCAGGGTTCTCAGATCCCATTGACCCAGAAATCTATATCTGATTACTTTAAATCATTTAATGGTCAAAGGCTTCCCCCGCCACCTCAACGAAATGTTGTTAACAATAGTTATGTGCCACGAACCATCCCTCAATCAACTGCATTGGGTGCTATTAGAGCCCAATTGATGCAAAGTCAATCTCACTCAAATTCAAAATTACCTCCGCTTAACAAATATGGAGTTATTCATCCGGAAAGGCCCCCTGGTTTCAATGTTAAAAGACCAGTTTCGTCTTCCCCGCCGAGTGTTTCATCTTCTGATGATGATGATGATGATGATTCTGGTGGTGCTTTGGCTGTTCTGAGTGGTAAGCACGATGAAGAAGCCATAGCAAAATTACGCGAGGCCTATAATAAGCCAAAAACAGGTCCCCAAATTATCCAATTAGCTGGTGTGACTGATATTCAACGTCAAAAATCTCAAAGGGAACAAGAAGAGCAGATGATGAAGAAGAGACTTATGGTTACTGCGATGGATATGTATCGTGAGGTGCTTACTTGGGACTACTATACTGACGAGAATCCAGTGAAATCTAATATCAGTATTCCCAATGTGTTTAATGATACTAAACAGTACCAAAGTGTCATGTCTCCTCTTTTGTTCCTTGAGGCTTGGGAACAGATTCAGCAAAAGAAAATAGATTTCCAAAGAAATAAGCCTACAACTTTCTCAATGGTTTTTGGTAAACGTGTTAAAATTGATGATTTTGTTGTTGTTTACGCGTCGATGTCAAAATCTTCATTTGTTGAGGCATCATTGATGGAAGGTGATATCATACTGGTATCTTACGATCCAAGCAGACCAGGGGAATTCATTGAGCCAACTTCAGGTCTTCCACATGCTCTAGGCCGTATTAAAGAGGGGTCAATTAAGTACTACAACAAGCCTAGTTCTGGCTCTGGTTCTGGAGATAAATCTTACTTTGTGGATCTACAAGTGCGTTTAATGGATAACCCTCGATTGTTATCGCCATTGGGTGTTGGTGCTGTTGTCTCAGCATTTTCTATGGGAAGCGTCCGCACTCTTGAGAGAGAGTATATTTCCTTAATGGCAATTCCTTACTACGATTTAGTTGACGACATTCTCAAGGCAAAACCTGCTATTTCAAATGATAACCATGCTGAGATCCAAGCGATTTGTCAAAAACAGAATTTGAACATGTCTCAAGCGACTGCAGTATCGCGCTCACTGCACAACTCTGGAATCAGTCTTATTCAAGGCCCTCCAGGAACTGGTAAAACCAAGACCATTCTAAGTATAATTGGTGCTTACTTCAGTTCAAATCAAATGGTTCGAGATGCCAATGGTGGGGATGTTTCAGAAAACAAGCGAATTCTTGTATGTGCTCCGTCTAATGCCGCTGTAGATGAGATTGTTCTGAGGTTAAAAAATGGTGTCCCTTCAACAAATGGGACTACAAAAAACTTAAACATTTTGCGTTTAGGACGAGTTGATGCTATATCCGAGCAGGTTCATGATGTTTGTTTGGAGAATTTGATTGCCAAGGAACTAAATACATCTGCTGATGTTGCTGATAGTTCCCTTCGTCAAGAGCACACAACACTCATTAAAAGACGCAATGAAGTTCGCGAAAAAATGCAGTCTCAAACTTTACCACCTGAAGAACTTCACAAACTCGAAGGTGAAATGAGATCGATACAAAGCCAGATTCGTGACAAAAGATATGCACTTGACATGCAGCGCGAAAGGTTAGAGCAAGCAAGGAAACAGAAAGATGCTAATTTCCGTAAGCAACAGCAGGAAATTGTGTCTAAAGCACAGGTTGTGTGTACAACCTTGTCTGCCTCAGCTCATCCAGTCCTTCAGTCTATGTCAATGAAGTTTGAAACAGTTATTATCGATGAGGCTGCCCAGTGTATTGAGCTTTCTGCATTGATTCCTCTGAAATACGGTTGTAAACGCTGTATCATGGTCGGTGATCCAAACCAACTACCGCCTACTGTCATTTCACAGCGTGCAACTCAATTAAAATACAACCAAAGTTTGTTTGTGCGTATGTTTGACCAGTGGAAAGATGTTCCGGGGTCTGTTTGTATGCTGGACACTCAGTTTCGAATGCATCCTGATATTTCTAGGTTCCCTTCTAATCAGTTCTACAAAGGCAAGCTTAAAGATGGCCCAGATCTTTCAGTAAAATGTGCAAGACCGTGGCACAAATCTTTTCCCGCTCTAGGCCCATATATGTTCTTCGATGTTGCTGGTCAACAGGAACGTGCTGGGAACCTGAGTTTGAGAAACATTGAAGAAGCTAGAGCTGCACTTCAACTGGTTCAGTATTTATTGAAAAATTATCCCGATCCAGGGAGTATTGGAGTTATTACTCCATATAAAGAGCAGGTAAGATATCTCAAAAAGGTATTTATTGAAGCTGAAGGGCCTGATATCATGTCTTTGGTTGATTTTAACACTATTGATGGTTTCCAAGGTCAAGAAAAGGATGTGATTATTATGTCCTGTGTACGTGCCGAATCCGATGAAAAAAGTGGAATTGGATTCTTAGGAGATGTGAGACGTTTAAACGTAGCTATCACTCGTGCGAAGGCGTCTATGTGGATTTTGGGTAACTCTCGTTCCCTCAGTTGTAACTCAATATGGAGATCACTGATAACTGATGCTTCTGACCGTGGCAAAATTTTACAGGTTAAAGGCAACATTGCGAAATCAATTGCGGCATTTAAACCTTCGAGCGTGTCAGGTTCTTTAAAGCCACACTCTTCTATTGAGGGGCTTGTTCCGGCAACAACATCTATTCAGCCAGTCTCAGCTGCTTCACAAGAAGATGAATACACTCATAAGATGCCCATAAATCATACAGTTTATTCGGATAAACGGCATTTCGTTGATGATACTTCTAGCTTCCCTTCCAAAAAAACTGAAACTGAGACCCCGTATAATATGCCCAAAAATTCGGTTAGAGTTGACCACCGTCAAAGGCAAAAGAAGTCCCCAAATATATTCATCACAAAACGTAAAGGAAGACCACAAAAGTAGTTTATTATTACTATTTATGTTTATTTAGAGAATTTTGGGCTTAAAGTCACCATCTACAAAAACACCAGCCCCGCTTAGATTGACTTTTTCCCAAACTATTTCCTTCTCTTTTCTGAACCCAATATCAGTTACTAGTTGGAAGAGCTCCCCGTTTTTAGTTGTAACAGTACTAAAATGGTTATTCCAAAACAAAACAGCAAAATCGCCCTCTTTGATTTCATTTATCACCTGTACCAATCCTGAGTGAGTCAATTGGCTATTGAATGACTCAATAAATGATCTCAAAAGTATGTTTGGTTTCGTGAACTCACCTTCCCAGAATTGGTCGTACGAAAAGTTCTTAAATGCATCAGCCTGTTCATCACCTTTGGCTCCTAGTTCGGTGAGCTCTTTATTCCCCAAAACCCAACCATGATAAAGTCTTATGTTTAAGCTTGTAAATACAGCAGGTAATTCTTCAAAAGTACCATTGAATCGAGGATTCACATCAAGACCTTGAGATAATAGAGGTAAAACACGGAAGAGCTCCTCTAATTCCTCAGGTGTTTCTGGATTTATCATTTCACCGATCTTTGAAAGTAATTCTTCTTCAGACACATTATTTATTTCTAAATGTTTCTGTATGAAATCTGTCATTGCGGTGTCTTGCAAGATCAAGACATTTATAATGGCTAGTAGAGCGCATGGTCCATTTTCATTCTGCAGTATAATTGGCTGGTTTTGATACTTCGAATTGATCTCCTTCAGTCTGTAGGACATGGTGACTGAACTTCAGATAGTAATCCTAGAACAGCTCTATCATGACTAAGAATATTGCTCGAGTGTGGGAGGAAGTTGAAACTTAAGTTAGATCTCATTTGCCCAACACTATAAAAAATCGTTTCTTTAAATCGTTTCTATTGAAAAGATAGCTTAGTTAAAAAGAATTGAGTGTGAAAAAAATTGTTTCATATATGAATTTTGCTAGATAGATCATAGTTTTACAACTATACTATATCTTAAATTTTAGTAGCATGTATTCGCTATATAATTCATGAAGAACGAAAGGTAGAGTTTTATAATTACTCTACGAGTATTGGTATGCTTAAAAGAAAAGTAATATATCTTGAACAAGTCTCAATGCTTATTTCTGGTGTACTTTGATTGATACAACTGAGCTGAAAGACTTGTTTACAATAACGGTAGTCTCTTTAGTTGTAAAGTTGTGACTTATTTCTCGGACTTGGGGATAGGTTCCCAATTCGTCAAGTAAATTCTCCTGCAGTTGATCTGGTGTAGCTGAAACAGAAAATTCGAACTCTAGTTCAGGACTGTACTTTATGACTACACTACCATTTCCATCCTCTCTGAACTTATTGATTTTAGTAACATGAGCTATAAAAGGGGCCTTCATTATTTTGAAATGTGGAATATGTTAATTTGAAAAGAAATTGAATGTTACGATTTGGAGTTAATGTGTAATCTTAAGGCTGCTTGTCTGCATCTGTCTGCATCTGTCTGCATAATGAACATCATATTCTTTTCAATGCATTTTGTAAGTAAACTATATGTTTTGTCATCAAATAATACAGGTATTACGATTTTCCTCTTCAAAATATTTTCTATCCTGTACTTGTATGCCATTTATAGGCTCTATCTATAGTCAGACACAACCTGTTCAAATAGTTTAGTAATATGTACAAAAATATCAGTATAAAAGCATCTCAAATATGTCTTAATTAGCTGGTCTAGCAACCCGGATATGGTATGGTTTTAGGCTCCAGATATGACGAAGATTTGTCTCGGAGAGATTCTAATCATTAAAATGTTCTAGTTGACACGCATAAAGCTTTATTAGATACAAGCATCGCACATAGATTAAGATTTTTAATGATTTATCTAACTAAATATAATTTTTTTTTTAATTGGCAATTTATTATGCATCTAATACTGGTTTGTGGCTTTAATGGGTTTTAAAATTAAATAGGGTTCGGCAAAAATGGATCGCTTATTATGAGATTGGTGGGTGATGTTACCGATTTGTGTGGGTTTGGGCGATTAGCTAGGATATTTACACTATCAACAATTGGTTGCCATGCAGCATCCACTGACTGAAAATGCGCGTGTACAGAACGCATCATCCTTACTTGCCACTCTAAATGAGATATATCTCCATGGTATTGAGAAAAATGTAGGACTGGATAGTTCTACCGCTATTTGCTTGGAGAAAGCGGTTCCAGATCAACTTATGGATAGCATTTGGAGGCATTCATTCAAACAAAGCGAAGATGAGCTATTGTTATTATTTCCGGGTCATGAATCTTCCGATTCACTCATGTTTAGTGCTGTAAACTCTTTTCCAGGTGTAGACTCTCGTGTTTTGCCAGCGTGGACAGTTCTCCAGCCATTTTTAACAGCCATGACGCCTCAAAATTTAAATTACAGAATGCATAATGGCATATCATTTGCTATAAGTCTGAACGGTAATGGTGAGGTTGTAAGCTCTCGAGTGCATCTGGCGGCAAAACCACTTTTTTCTCTCGATCCACTGCTAAACTTAGACAGAAGCCCTGGGAATAGAGCATTTGATGTTTTTTACCACTTTTTCTATTCTCAAATCGATGATTCTCTCTGGAAAGAGCTTCTGGCTCTGAAACCAAGTCTCTCTGAATATGATTTACTAAAAAAGAGCGAAACTTACACGTTGCCAGAATGGGTAAACTTCGCAGATGATTATACACTTGCTAAAGACTGGGCTGACTCGCTAACAGAAGTGTTTCCGAAGAAGTTTAGAAGATCATTGTTGTTAACTCTTAGCGGTATTCTGCTTTTGGGAAATAACAATCCACAGGATATTGCTGAAGGTGCTGCGTTGTGTGGATTGGATTCTGAAGAAGCTGGTAAGTACAGTCCTTCTGAACTTATTGAAATAGTATACAACGCCCTTCTCTTTTCCGTTGAAGGAATGATTAATGAGTACTTGGCCACATTGGATATGCCCAGCAACGGAACTGATGCGATATTTTCTGTTGTGACGATTGCAGAATTAAGCAGTATCCCCGAACACAAGTACTATATGCTCAAAGGCATTTTTGATAATAATTACTCGCTAAATGGAGAGATGGAAAATGATGGTCTTGAACTTCCGAAAACACCTTCCAACGTCCAGAAAGCCATTACAACTCTTCAGGGGTCAAAAGAAGGTTCTAAAGTACCACCAGCGAATGTTAAAGCATTGCTCCATTCTTCGGCAACTTGGTACAGAGATGACAATTACTCCGACGAACTTGATTTAGACCAAGCGATTTTATCAGCTCGTTTGTGGACCATTTTGGCTTTGGCTGTGACAGACCAGAATCCCTCAGAGCTATCTGGTCCACAGTGGTCTAGTAATTTGGTGAGCTCTCAGATAAGAGATTTGTTCATTACTGAGTGGATAGCTCGTTCCAAACAAGTTAATTACACTACGGACTATGATACTGTTGACTTCGCTAATTACTTTGCGGGTATACTTCCTCCTGATATCCCTACTACTGAAATTGCATCTTGGGCATCTGAGAGGTTTACTGCATCACAGTTTTTTCAAGGCCATAACCGCATCTATTTAAATGAAGGCACATGGATTGAATTAGAGACCCAGAAGGTGCATAGTGAAATGGGATTCCCCACACAGTCCCAGCATTTTTCAATGATACAACCTCCTATGCCCTTCCAACAAATGAACCCGGCAGCAATGTCCATGGGGCATCTGTCTACATACGAACCATCTATCCAATTACCTCCTCCGAAGTCTGCAACTCAAGTCCCGGGTCAAGTCTCGAAGGCCCTTGAAGACTTTAACCCTGAATACGAAGAAGATAGACTGCTGAATGGTGATAGTGAGGACGAAACTGAAGACCAAAATGGCGCCGAAGATGCTGAACTTCTTAATGACTTTAAAGGAGTTGAGGAACCAGGTCAGCATATCGAAGTTCGTCATCAAACAAAAACTCGTAAGTCCTGGGTCATATTTGTGTGGCTGTGTACATTCTGGATACCTTCACCGCTGCTTAACTGGTTTGGAGGTATGAAAAGACGCGACGTAAGACTTGCATGGCGTGAGAAGGTTACGATCTTCTTTCTTATCACGTTGTTTAATGCAGGAATCATTTTCTACATGATTGTTCTCGGCCGATTAATTTGTCCTGAATTTGACAAAGTCTGGAACCACAAGGAATTATCTTACCATCAAGGTACAAACGACTTTTATGTCGCAATTCATGGTAATGTGTATGATATCACAAAGTTCTATACAATTCAGCACAGTGATAATGGTGTCAGGACTTCAAGTTCTGTGATGTTGCCGTTTGCAGGTTCAGATTTGTCGGACTATTTCCCCCCTCCACTCACTGTAGCCTGTCCCTCTCTGGTATCTGATGACAGCTTTGCATTGTTGTACAATTTGACGAGAAATCCTTATACTGAGGCTTTGCACACCAGTGGTCCTGTTTTGCAACCCCATAACTACACTGCATTGCACGAAATGACTTGGTATGAGAAAGTATTCAAGCCCAAAATTCTTCAGTACTACAAAGGAACGGTGGTAGAGACTGAAAAAGACATCCAAAAGCTTGTCAGTTCAGATCCGAGTCGCTACATTGTTATTATCAACAAGGTCATTTATGACATGTCCAATTATATTCGAACAATCAACCAATACCCATCAAACCTTAGCCCTCAGTTCCAAAAATACAGCTTTTTCCCTGATGCTGTCACAAACATGTTCATCAACTATCAGGGAAGTGATATCACAGATAAATGGATGTCATTGGATGAGAAGACTAGAACCAATGCTTTAGAGTGTATGAACAATGCATTTGTCTATGGATACTCCGATTTCAGACACACGGCGAAATGTCAGGCTGCTAACATTATTTTGTTGGTACTTGCTGGATTACTGACATCTATTACCGTTATTAAATTTTTGGCTGCCATTAGATTTGGTTCTAAGCCTATGCCTTCCGCCCAAGACAAGTTTGTGCTGTGCCAGGTTCCTGTTTACACCGAAGGAGAAGATGATGTACGTTTGGCACTCGATTCACTGACAAACATGGATTATGATAACCGTCGTAAACTGCTTGTTATTCTTTGCGATGGTATGATTACAGGTGCCGGAAACGACCGCCCCACTCCACAAATTATTCTTGACTTGCTTGGGGTAGACGAATCACGTATAAATCCCGAAGCAAAGGCCTATCACGCAATAGCTGAAGGTGCTAAAGAGCTAAATTACGCAAAGGTGTACAGTGGACTCTACGAAAACGAAGGTAATATGGTTCCTTATATCTGTGTTGTCAAATGCGGTGTTCCTGGGGAATATAGGCCTGGAAATCGTGGTAAGCGAGACTCCCAGCTTCTTTTGATGAACTTCCTGAATCGCGTCCACTATGGTGACCCCATGTGCCCGCTTGACTTGGAGCTTTTCCACCATATCAATAACATTATTGGAATTGAGCCCGAACGATTTGAGTACCTTTTGACCATTGATGCTGATACAACAGTTAAGCCTGATGCTTTGAATCGAATGGTTGCCGCATGTACTGCTGACAATAGCATTAGTGCTGTTTGTGGAGAAACTGGTATTGAGAATGAAAAGCAGAGTTTGTCAACGATGATCCAAGTCTACGAATATTTCATTAGCCATCACCTCACCAAAGCATTTGAGTCGTTGTTTGGTTCTGTTACATGTTTACCGGGTTGTTTTTCATTGTTTAGACTGCGAACTGTTCAGAGATACAAGCCCTTGCTTATCTCTTCAGAAGTAATTCGTGAATATTCACTGAGGCACGTTGATACACTTCACAAAAAGAACCTCTTCTCACTTGGTGAGGACCGTTACCTCACTACCCTCATGTCCAAAAATTTCTACCGAATGAAGATGAAATTTGTTGCGGATGCAAAGTGTTTGACTCGAGTTCCAGATGATTTCAGCGTTCTGCTGTCTCAACGTCGTCGTTGGATCAACTCAACTGTGCACAACTTAGCTGAGCTATTACAACTGCCAAACATGTGTGGTTTCTTCTTGTTCAGTATGCGTGGTATTGTGTTTACTGATTTAATTGGTACACTTATGCTTCCCTCAGTGGTAATCTATTTGGTATACCTGATTTACGTGCTGGCTTCTCACTCCGCCCCCCTGCCTCTGATTTCGATTGTGTTAATTGCCTCTGTTTACGGTTTACAAGCCTTGGTATTCATTATGCATCAACAGTGGCAGCACATCTTCTGGATGATTGTGTACATTGCAGCTTACCCTTTCCATTCGTTCATCCTACCCATCTATTCATTCTGGAACATGGACAACTTCAGCTGGGGTAATACTCGTATCGTTTTAGAAGAGAAGAGAGGAAGAAAGGTTATTCTTCAGGATGATGGTGATGTTTATGATCCCAAAAAGGTTCCATTTGAAACTTGGCATTCGTATGCCACTCGTATGGGGCTGCCTGGCCGTGAACGCCCTATCGTCTATGACTCCAGGAAGGGTAGGATTGAAAGGGACATATTCGAGGACCCATCAAGCTACGCCAGGTACCAAGACAATGAAGTAATTTCTGTCGCACCGCTCCACTCAGATGCATCTGAGTTCCCCCGCCCACCATCAGCAATTGGCAGCATTGCAGGATTCAGCACGTTGGATGGTGGACCATTTGATGCTGGTACCGAAGCTCAAATTCGCGACACCATTCAGCAAGTCCTGAACAGTAGTGACTTGGATGCAATGACCTCGCGTCAGTTGAGGGCCAAGGTAAGCGATCTCTTGGGTACCGATTTTACTGGTGAGAGAGCGGCGTATGTGGATTACATGATTGATCAAGAACTTGAAAAAATGGATGATATGGCTGAATTTGATGTCGAAGATCCTGAAAATATTGCATAAAATCTATATAACACCATTTATTTACTGGTTTGTTTACATTAGTAATCACACGACGCGATGGATCAGAATCTTGATGTTGAAAACAGATCTGGTTTATCACCAGTAAATCCGTATGGGGATAGCATTGTGTTGTCTCCTCCACGCTCAATTTCAGGTGGGTCGCCTGGTTATTTAGGTTCTCCAGTAAGGTTGCATTCACCTGCACAACTTGCGTCTCCCCAGCAGTCCATGAACAACAGACGGTCAGTACGCGAAGATCCAAGACTTGTAATTCGAAAATTGGTTCTGATAAACTACAAATCATATGCTGGTCGCCAAGAAGTTGGTCCCTTCAATGACAACTTCACTGCTGTTGTAGGTCCCAATGGGAGTGGCAAGTCGAACGTGATTGACAGCTTATTGTTCGTTTTTGGCTTCAGAGCGAAGAAGATGCGCCATGATAAGCTGACAGGTCTCATCCACCATAGCGAAAAGGAGCCAAACTTAACATTTGCTAAGGTGGAGGTCCATTTCGAAACCTTGGGCATCGAAGACTCTGAATTAGTACTGGCACGAGAAGTTCATAAGGATGGAACAAGCTTCTACAGTCTGAATGGCTCTAGGTGTACTTATGGTGAGATTTCAGAGCTTTTGGAGAAACGTGGCATTGACTTAAAGCACAAACGGTTTCTGATTCTTCAAGGCGAAGTAGAGAGCATTGCTCTAATGCCTCCAAAGGCGGAGAACGACTCTGATGATGGCCTTTTAGAGTACCTGGAGGATATCATTGGAACATCTAGTTATAAGACTCGAATTGGAGAACTTGAGGAAGATACTGAAAGACTCAAGCAGGATGTTGGTGAGAAGCAACGCCGAACAGATCTTGTATTCAAAGATTTGTCAAAGCTTGACGATGATAGAGCCATGGTTGAGACATTTATTGTGAATAAGAACCGCTCAACTGTGTTACGGTCCCAGCTCTACCAACTCCATCGTCACCAGGCTCAGCAATCACTTAATTCGCTTGTTAACCAGCTTGAAGACCAGCAGAGCAAGCTTGAGTCAATCAAGGAGAGTCTTGTTGAAACGCATTCTCAGTTCACAAGCACAGAGGGTAATATACATGAGAACCAAACACAGGCAGAGAGTCTTAAACAGCAAATAAAGGTTGTTGCCTCACAGCTGAATGAGATTAAACTGAGGAAGGCCAAGGCTAAGCAGGCTAGAGACCAACTTGAGGCTCGTGTTCATAAGGCTGAACACGACTTGAAGAAGGCAAAGAATGAGATGGCCAAATCACAGAACTGGCTTGGTAACTACCAGACTGATACCAGCGCATTGGAGCAAAGACTGTCGGAGGTAAAGGCCAAAGAGGTTGAACAGCAAGCACTGGTTGAATCCCTTCAACGCGAGCTTCACGAGAAGACTCAAGACATGCATGACGAGCTACAAAGGCTTCAACAAGAAGCAGAGCCATGGAGACTCAAAATTGCTGATGTTGACCACCAGCTTAAATTGTGCAATACTGAAGAGGCTGAGGCTCAGGCCAAGGTTGAGCGTGCAGTCGCTACAGAGGAAGAGTGTGTTAAAGAGGCCGAGATCGTAATCGCTAATGGAAAGGCAGCTAAGCAAAGTGTGAAAGATCTCAGTAATAAGCTAACTGACTTAGAGCAAGAGAAGGAGACAACTGAGACTAGACTTAAGGAGGTTGAAGAGGAGCATACCGCCCTTAAGAAGCGGTTAAACCAGCTCAAACCCGAAGTTAGACAAGCACAGGAGTCTACTTCGTCTAATCAAAGCCGTAACAGAATAGAGCAAGTTCTCAAACAAATGAAAATTCCAGGCCTCTACGGAAGATTGGGCTCTTTGGGTTCAATTGATATGAAATATGACGTTGCAATCAGTACTGCAGCCCCTGAGTTGAATAATTTTGTGGTGGATAATGTGGAGACTGCAAAAATATGTGTACAGGTTCTCCGTGAGAAGAACTTGGGTAGGGCCCGTTTTATGGTGCTCAACAAGGTGAAATCATATGCCAGTGATAAATCTGTGAAGTTGCCTGCTACGCGACTCCTTGACTTGGTCACTCCCAAGGATCCTGTTCTCCAGCATGCATTTGCATCTGTTCTGGGTGATACTCTTGTTGTAGATACTCCTGAAGAGGCTAATAGAGTCGCGTTTCAAGGTAAACGTCGTTTCAAGGTCGTTACTATGGGTGGTGTTCTCGTAAAGAGCAGTGGTCAGATGAGTGGTGGTGGCTCCCCCAATCGTGGATTGATGAACAGTATCGTTGGCTCTGCTGTAAGTGCAGAAGAACTTAGTTTAATGGAGAAAGAGTTGACAAAAACAGAATTTGAGGTCAGTAGCATTGGTTCAAAATATGCCGATTTGCAATCCAAACTCGAAGAAATCGAACGTGAATTACCTATTACTAGGTTAGAGCTTGAGAAAACTCAAATCTCGCTTGATGCTTTGGGTACCCAGATATTGTCAATCAGAGCGAAACGAAGAACAATTCAGGACGAGGTTTCTGAGGCGAAGAAGTCCCAGGCTAGTATTAATGAGCAAATTAAGGCTCGCATTCCCCTGCTCCAAGAGGAAAAGCAGCAGCATGAGGACCACAGTCAAGAAGTTGAGGAATCAATCCGCACCATCCAAGGAAAAATCCTTCAAGCTGGTGGTACACACCTCCGTGAGCAAGCTATCAAGGTAAAGGATCTTCAAGACGAATCCCGTCATATTCAGCAGCGAATTGATGAATCCCAAGAAAAGCTTGGAAAAGAAATTAGCCGTCTAAAGAAATTCACAGAGGAGAGTCTGCGTTGTGAAAATGAGCTCAATCAGTGTGCTCAAAGCGGTTCTTCAATTGAGGAAGAGCCTGGTAACGTCCGTGAACTGGAACTCGAAGCTGAGAAGTTAAAAGCAGAACTTCAAGCCATGGAAAATGGATCTGATGACGATAAGCGGCTGCTTCAAGAGCTAAAGCAAGAGATTGAAAGGTTTCGCGGAGGTGAGCTTGAAGCTAAGAATGAGATTGAAAGGCTAGCTAAGCAAACTCGTGAAAAAGAAAAGCGTTTGCACGAATTAAGCCAGAGTCTTCAGTCACTGAGACTATATGACGAATCCGTTGCTAAACAACTACACGCACCTGAGAAAGAAACTCAATCAATGCATCCTCCACCTGCTGCTGCAGCTGCCGCCGGCTTGGCTGATTCTGCTGATTCAGATGTAGAAATGGAAGACGCCAAACCCATTATTGAAGGGATTCAGCTTGTTGAGCTTTCACCGGATGAATTAGAGTCCCTCGACGATAAGGTGTTAGTCAAGCTTATTCAAAAGCATGATAAGGCTTGTGAAGGTAAGTCTTACGATGAAGAAGCCCTTAAACGCTACCAAGAAAGGTACACAGAGTACAGTGAACGGAAGCAAATAAGTGATGTTGCTCTCAACTCGTTTGAAAACGCCAAACGTGATCTTGAAAACACTAAAGATCGGCGATACAAAGAATTCATGGATGGTTTTTATCAAATTAGCGCGAAACTAAAAGAGCTTTATCAGTTGATTACTATGGGTGGTAATGCAGAGCTTGAGCTAGTGGATTCCATGGACCCATTCTCTGAAGGCATCCTGTTTAGTGTAATGCCACCTAAGAAATCCTGGCGTAATATTTCGAACCTGAGTGGTGGTGAAAAGACACTCAGTTCTTTAGCATTGGTTTTCGCACTTCACCACTACAAGCCTACGCCTCTTTACGTTATGGATGAAATTGATGCAGCTTTAGACTTCAGAAACGTGTCTATCATTGCCAACTATATCAAGGACCGAACCAAGAATGGTCAATTCATTGTAATATCGCTTCGAAACAACATGTTCGAGCTTGCTTCTCGATTGGTTGGTGTTTACAAGACTGAAAACATGACCAAAAGTGTAACTTTACAAATTGGTGGTCCTAGCCAAGGTAGCCAGCAACCGCGGCCTTATAATACCCAGTAAATAACTTAACTCCATTAATTGATAGTTTCTATGGTAATACTTTTATGTTTAACTAAAAAAAAAACATCGTTCATCCTAATTTTTGTCACGTGTTGATTTTTCAATATCTCTGGTTTCGGTTGAGATTAGGTTAATTTTTTTTCATGCTTCGTAGGAGAGCCCGTGAGCGCCGTGAATACCTCTTTCAGAGGTCTCAAAAACTTCAAGACAGCGTTGTTGCAAAGAAGAGGCAGCAAATTAGAGCTGCTATCGAATCTGGAAAGCCTTTGCCCAAAGAAGTTGCTGAGGACGAGCAGTTGCAGAAAGACTACAAATATGACGAAGGTTTAGAAAATGACAATGATGTGGATGACGAATATAGCGACCTTAGTGGAATTGCTGATCCAAAAGTAATTGTAACTACAAGTCGTAATCCATCTTCCAAGCTCAGTCAATTTGCAAAAGAGGTCCGACTGATGTTCCCGACCTCAGTTCGAGTAAACCGCGGAAATTCAGTTTTGCCTGCCTTAGTCGGTGCTTGTCATCGCTCCGCATCCACTGATATGATATTAGTGCATGAGCATCGTGGAAAACCGAATGCAATGACGATCTCCCATTTCCCACACGGCCCTACTGCTCAATTCTCACTTCACAACGTTGTTTTGAGGCACGACATCGCCGCCGAAGGCAGTGTTTCTGAAGCATATCCTCATTTGATCTTCGAAAACTTTACCACCACACTTGGCAAACGTGTTGAAACAATCTTAAAGCACCTGTTTCCTCCTGGTGCCAAAAAAGACTCGCCACGAGTAATCACATTCTACAACAATCACGATTATATCAGTGTAAGACACCATGTATATGTTCGAACTCGTGAGGGTGTCGAATTGGCTGAAATTGGTCCAAGATTCGAAATGCGACTATTCAACCTCACACTGGGTACTTTAGACCAGAAGGATGCAGACACCGAATGGCAGTACCGTGGATTTGTCCGAACCGCAAATCGGAAAGATTATCTTTAATTTATTTATTTATTTACTATAATTTAAAAAGAATGAGTGGTAAAAGAATGAAGAGTATAATGGCCTATTATTCGTCTACGAAGGCAAGTGGGACAAACGCACTACTTAAACGCTTTAATTTTCCATCAGCCGATAAGCTTTGTCGATTGGGAATACAAGGATATGGACCAGACATTGCAGAGGAACCGCAGTAAGTGTTGGGGTTTTTGAGCTCAAACGAAGGAGTGTGTGTTGGGTGTATAGCCGACTGTGTTTTCCGTAAGGATCGCCTAGTGATTCGGCGACTGAAGCGAGGGACCGACTTCACGGTGAGGTAGGAATTGCTTTTATCCGAGTCAATTGCGAAATCGGCCAGTAGTGAAAGGTCTAGCTGGTGCTCACTTTCACTCGAGACTGTGGAGCAGGAAGAAGAAAGTGAAGGGAGTGAGGATGGTACTGATGATAAAATTGAAGATTGGTAAGAGTAAGCTTTCTGTAGCCTTAAATCATGCTGGCAATAAGGGATGTGGCTTCGTGAAAGGTTAGAGTGTAAAAGGTTGGGAAGCTGAGAGGCCGGAAGCGTTTCCAAGTCTTTGGCTAATTGCTTTGGTTCTCTAGCTATTAGGTCATTTACACCTAATTTACGGTCCATTTCTTGGTCTATTGTGCCTAAAGGCTCGGCAATACCCAGCGATCCCGGGTCCACAGCTTCTTCCTCACAAAACTGGCTCGGTTCAGGGTCCTGTTTTGAGTCATCCGTGACTGGAGGTGGTCTAGGAATAAAAGCAGACAGTCGGGGTGCCCGGGCTGTGGAACATCCAACCGCTGTTTTAGAGGTTTTGGCGATTGCCTGCTCATCGAGCCACCTGCTGATATGGGGTTGGTATCTGGGAGTGACAAGTCGCTTGATGTTCATTGGTACTGCTGAGGTTACAATTTTTTCGGTGCCATCACTTATCGGAGCCTCTAAGTTGTTGGGTTCATCATTGCGGATATAGTAACTCCCGCGCTGCTTTATAAAGTCGGAAATGAAAGAGCGGACCTCAACTGGGATGGTAAAGTCTGTTAACAGTTGTCTAAGTCGCTCGGTAGTGATGATACTGAGCTTTTGATCCTCTTCCTTGTTTTCAATAAACCAAGTTTGTTCTGGTTCCGGAGCTAGTGGGGTTTGAAACGCATTTTTTAACGAACCACTGTCAACGGAGTCCAAACCGGGTGGGTCAATTGAGGGCAATGAGGATGGATCATCGACTTCAGAGCTCTCTGGTGCGGTATGTGTACTCGTATTTGCAGAACACGGGAACAAACTAACCCCCGAATCCCGTACCGAATCACCAGGGATCTTACTCTCTGGCGTATTTTTGCGTTTCTTTCTGAAAATACTAAATCGCATACGGTTTGAAATCCGGGTCTTTGAATTTATATACCCCCAATGATCACATGTGTGTGCAGCAAAAATGCAGCTAGGCGGCAAGCGGACGTAATTTCCCGAATAGGCAACACCATGAATAATCTGGGTACGGATGTCTATCTATTTGTTTTTTCGACTATTTTGACTAAAGAAGCAGCTGGAGCGGGTTTTCAACGATGGTCTTCAACGCCTTCATGTACTCGCCAGCAACAGCACCATCAACAACCCGGTGATCGAAAGTACCGGTGATGGTCATAACGTCATCAAAAGAGATGCCCGACTCGGCCAAAGGATCCTCAACTGCACGACGCTCAACCGTACCAATGGCAATAATCGCGCTCTGGGGCGGGTTGATAATAGCTGTGAACATCGAAACCGCCGGGTTCATGCCCATGTTGGAGATGGTGATGGTTCCGCCCTGGAACTCCTCCGGCTTGAGCTTGTTGTCGCGAGCACGCTTGGCAAGGTCCTTGACCTCACTGCTGATGGCAGCGAGTCCCTTCGACTCAGCATTAGCAACAATAGGGGTGATCAAGCCCTTAGGGGTGGCCACAGCAACGCTAACATCGACGTTGCTGAACTCGCGGAGCACCTTCTCGGCCTCGAGCCAGTGGGTGTTCGGTGCAGGCACCTTCTTAGCGGCCAGCGCAAGGGCCTTCACGAGGATGTCGTTGACACTGATCTTGTATGAGCCGTCGCTGGCTGCGTTGAGAGACGAGCGGAGCTGCATGAGCTTGGAAACGCTCACGCTGCTGCTCACAATGAAGTCGGGAGCCTCGTTCTTGCTCTGTCTGAGACGCTTGGCAATGGTGGCACGCATCGTCGAAACAGGCACGTCCGTGTACCTGGCAGAAGCGGCCACAGGAGCAGCCGAGGCAGGGGCCTGGGCCTGCGAAGGAGTGAACTGCTCGATGTCCCGGGCAATCACACGGCCGTTGGGCCCGCTGCCTTTGACCTCGCTGATCTTGATTCCACGCTCAAGAGCCAAGGTCTTAGCGAGCGGAGACGCAAAAACCTTGTTGGCTGGGGCGGTTGAGGTGCTGGCGGGAGCGGCAGCCTGGGTTTTAGGAGCCTCACTAGAGGCACTCGGCTTGGGCTCCGCAGCCTTTGGAGCACTGCCAGACTCGGTAGAAGCGAGCGAAAAGTCGGCAAATGCGGGAACATCGGCCTCGTTCTCAACGTAGACGCCCAGGGGCTTGCCCACGGCAACGTCCTTGGCGCCCTCCTCAAGAAGAATCTTCGCGAGGTACCCCTCCTCCTGGAACTCGAAGTCCATGGTGGCCTTGTCGGTCTCAATCTCGACGAGAACATCGCCTGGCTGGAGTTTGTCCCCAACGCTCTTTTTCCATGCCCCAACATTTCCGGTCTCCATAGTCGGGGAGAGGGCGGGCATGTCGAGAACCACGTGCGACGGGTACTCCTTGGCGCGTGCAGCCATGGCAGAGAACGCGGCAGAGAACGCGGGCTGCTGGCACAGGCGGTGGGGGGCCTGGCGAAGGGCCCTAACAGTGCGTGAGATGCGGATCATGTTGGAAGAAATGATAGGGTACGGACCCGTGTTGAAGAATGTTTCGGTTCGGAACCAAATGGGCCTTATAGCCCCGGAATTGGTCGATAGTTGTACATAATTAGTTATAAGGCTCTCCAAAAACTGACATACCCACTTTAGGTAGGCCCTTAGTTCGTTTTCGGGGCGTTTCCCGGCGTTCCCACGACACAGGCACCCCGCGGGACTCCAGCATGTTCTTTGCGGTGCCCCAGGAGTACCTTACCAGCGGCCCCCACCCAAAAACACGATCGATGTTGGCTTCCAGCCACCTCACGGTGTTTGGGTCCGAGGGGTACCCGGATCCGGCTCCCTCAACCTCCTCCTCCAGGCTGAGATCGCGGGTTACCTTGGCACATATCGACGCCAAACTCACAATTGGGTATATGGCATCCGCCTTTGAGGTCACTACGACCTTCTGGATGCTGGGGAACCGCGTGCTCAGCTTCCGCTGGTACTTATCGGCAGGGCCCACCGTGTCGACGTACAACTCGGCAATATCAACGCCAGCGTCGATCACAAGTTGAATAAGGTTGATTGTGGTGTCGTGGGCCTGGTCATTGAGGTTGTACGGGTTATTGACGCGAAGCATACCGGACCCAATATCGGTGGCCGACATCACCGTGGTGGCCCAGCCAACGGTCTCGTTCAGCGGAGACTGCAGCACCTCCTTGAACATGGCGAGTCGGGCACTGGCCTGCAGCACCTTACTATCGTTCCAACCGTGGGTTTTTGTCTCTTCGGTCAGCGACTGGGGGGTGTACGCGACTGCATACACCATTGGACCCAGAACCGGGCCTCGCCCAGCCTCGTCCACTCCCATAATTACCGGCTCCTTGGGCAGTTGGCTCGGAGGCTGGTGGTGGGTGAAACTTTTCAGCTTGTTTGTTGGCAGCGACGGAGGGTGGAATGACATAAGGGAGAGTGAGAAGGTGGTTTACTACATTCTATTTGTTTGCGACATATCCCCGAAGGAAAGCACATCGCAGATTCTTTTACTGCCGGTTAAAAGCATCACCAGCCGATCGACCCCTAGGCCCCATCCACCCGTGGGTGGGAGTCCCCACTCCATGCTGTCTACAAAGGCTTTGTCCGGGACGTCGGGGTTTTGCAGCCTCAGCTTCTCCAGCTGCAACACGGGGTCGTTTTCCTCCTCGTATGCGTTCACGTACTCGGTGCCGTTCACAAACAGCTCGAACCGCTGGGAAACCGTGTGGTTGTTGTAGACTGCGTCTTTGGCCAGCGGTGCCATCACGCTCGGGTGCCTCAAAATGAACGTTGGCTTGGTGCAGAGCGGCTCAATAAAGTGCTGTGCAAGCACGTCCAGGCACTTGGCCACGTCGTTGTCGCTGGGGAGGTTGAGCGAGTGGCATATTTGCTGGAGCTCGTGCAGATCTGTGGGAAGGCTGCGGCCCAAAAAGCGTTCCATCTCGGGAACAAAGTCTATGAATTGCCACTCTTGGCTAAAAACCTCACAGTTTTGGGCAAACTGGGGGTGGGTTTCAGCGACGGTGCTTGCAACGTGTCGCAGCAAGCCCTGCGTCAGCTCGACGAGATCGTCGAGGTTGGCGTACGCCATATAGAACTCGCAGGTTGTGAATTCAGGATTATGTGTGCCGTCTACGGCCTCGTTGCGGTACGAGTTCCCAATCTCGAATACACGGTCAAATCCGCCAATCACCAGGCGTTTAAGCCACAGCTCGGGAGCCACTCGCAGGTGCAGTTTTGATCCGTGTAGTGTCTGTGTCTCAAACGTCCGAGCAGTGGCTCCACCACGCTGCTGTGAGAGGTGAGGTGTCTGCACCATTAGAAAGTCTTTAGACCGGAGAAACTCACCAATGCTGTGGATAATAGTCGACCGTGCATACAGAACATCGCGAGCAGACTGAAATGCTTTTAATTCCGCCACACGGTTGTGTTTGAGCACGGTGCGGCTGGCTGAAATTTCCGGTAGCGGACGCAGGTTGGGAGCCAGAAGTCGAATTGGGTGGGTGCAGAGGAGGGAAAGCTCGCCTGCTCGTGTTCTCCACGGCTGTCCCACTGCAGAAATTGAGTCGCCTCGTCGAAGTAGGTCTATGTTTATTCCATGTGTGCAGTCGGTTAAGTCTGCAGACGTATTAGATATTGAGACAGGGGCTGTAGCAGCTGCGTCGTGCTTGTTTGCATTAAGATCGGCTTTTTGATCAGCGTTGATTTCAGTGCCTTTAGTGGACGTTTCACTTTTTAGTTTAGTGTAATTCATAACAACCTGTAACCGCTGTTCACCTTCCACCAGGTCCACAAAGGCCAATTTTTTTCCTGCCATTCTAACCGATTGGACTCGCCCTCGTATTTCTATAATTGGAGTCGAGGGATGTGAAACATGTTTGATGTGGCCGAACTGCGATTTGACATTCTTTACATGGGAAACCGGAGCAAGTGACGTGATTCTTGGATATAAATAATCGCGTCTGAAACGTGAAAGAACGCTGTTGCGTTCTGCAAACAGTGCGGCAAGTCTCCGAGTGCCATCTCCGGCTCCATGAGCAGGCATTCGTAATCACACCAGAACCCCAAACCGATTGTCCAACAAATTGGCACCATGTCTGAGCAGAGAATGAGGTACTACTACACACAGGCAGAACTGTTTGACCTCGCACACTCTGAGCTGGTTGTTCCACCGCCAGATATGATGATTCTACGTGAAGAGGACCTCGGTGGTCCTCGCAGGCCACACTACCAGCCCACACCACCTACAAGTTCCCACCACAGCGGAACCAGCACCCGAACGTCACGTTCTAGGCCTCCCAGACGTCAAGACCGACGTTGGGTCTCAAATCAAGATGTCCCAGAGTCCTCGCATCGCCCTAAATGGACTAAAGAAGTCGAGGAAGAGCCCAACTGGCTGGAGCCGGTAACCGGGGCTGGAAGCGGGTTTGAAAACCTCACTAAGTCAGTAGAAGAGTTTGAGAAGTGGAAAATGAGCCAGCGTTTGGCTGAGCTACCACCAAAGGAAACATTAGAAACGGTGGTCAGCGTTGTTCCTGAAACTGAGACGGTTAGAGAAACAGTCCGTGCCGAAATCAAGGAGGAAACCGGTAACTCCCGGTTCTCAACGCTTTTCCAGCCTCGAGGTATGCCTGCTACCGAAACTGCGCCTCAGTTAGGCTCTCAAACTAACGGCCCTCAAGTGAAAGGTCCCCAATTTAACGGTCCTCAAATTAGCGGTCCTGGAATGAAAGCTGCTGGGGTAAAGAGTGGTAATGTAAACACAATGAACCCGCCTGGAATGCCTCCGGGAATGTCTGCAAATGGAGTGCCCCAAGGCATGCCTGGAATGAACCCCAGTATTCCACAGGGCATTCAGGGAGCTCCTCCTGGGATGAACCCCCACATGTCACAGGGTATCCAGGGAATGCCTCCGGGAATGTCTCTTCCCCCGGGAATGGCTCCTCCAGGCATGTTCCCAGGAATGCCTTCGGGAGTGCCTCCAGGGATGTCAATGCCTCCGGGAATGTCAATGCCCCCCGGAATGGTGATGATGCCAGGAATGCAGGGTGTTCCGCCTGGAATGGCAATGCCTCCTGGAATGCAGAATGTTCCGCCAGGAATGGGAAAGCCCCAGGGGAAGCCCCAGGGAAAGCCCAAGTCTGGTCGTGAATCGGATGACGCTTTTTTCTCAAAACTCATGTCTCGAACTAACTAGTCTATTTATTCTTTGTTTAATCAGTGTACATCCATGCGTCGTTTTGGAGACTCTTTACTATCTGTTTATTTCGCTCATCAATCGAGCCCTTCTCCTCCTCCACTGGCTCTGGGCTGGTTTCCACCGTTTCGACAATGAGTGCTGGCCTCAGAGTGTAAAATGGTTTCTCAGTCTGAGTACTTGGCCGCACTCGCGGGTCAGGCCAGTCGTAGGACATGTTTGTGTTAGGTAATCAGTAGCGAGGAAACTGGGGATCAACCTCGCTGTAGGCATTGAGCCCACCCCGTAAATCGCAGGCTCGAATCCCCATTTTTGCCAACAGTTCGACGGCCTCGCGACTATCATTTCCGTACCGACACGCTACGATTAAAGTTGCACCATTGGCATGTTTCAAAAGCTCTGGAGGCGGTGCACTGCCCGATTCGGAAAACCGCCGCAAGTCGGTTAAGGGCATGTTCACCGAATTCGGTAAGGCACATATACCAAATTGAGTTCTTGGTCGAACATCCAAAACCACAGCTCCATCCGTAATTCTCTTCTGCACCTCTAAGGCCGATAACCGTTCGGCTGGTTCGGATGGAGTGCGGACACTCCCACAGAACTCAACGTAGTCCACGGAAGTTAACGAGGTAATCGTAGGTGAGGTACCACAAACAGCACAGTTCGGTTGTCGTTTACGAACCTTGACCTGTTTCCATTGTGGGAATGCAAACAAAGAAAACAAAGACAGTGAGGGTGGCCGTGGTTCTGGCTTTGGTACCACAAGCAGTCTGATCGCTTCGGCGGCCTGGTAAACGCCAAGCAGGCCCACTACTGGCCCAATTATTCCTGCATCCCCGCATGAACCAACGAGTTCAGGCGGAGGAGGTACAGGGAACAAACACCGGTAGCACGGGCTCTCGGCATCAGCACAGTACACGGCAAGCTGCCCCTCAGAACGAAGAGCGGCAGCAGAAACCAAACGTTTGTTTAGCAAAACGCAGCAGTCATTGATAAGGTACCGAGTTGCAGGCGCATCGGTGCAGTCCAAAACGAGATCGAAAGATTTCACTATTTTTTCAGCATTCTCGGCTGTGATCCGCTGGTTGAACTGCTCGACAACTACGTTTGGGTTCAGTTTAGCAACATATAGTGCAGCAGACTCTGTTTTGGGGATTCCGGGAGTTGTGTGCAGAATCTGCCGGTGCAAATTAGACACTTCAACCGTGTCGCCATCCACTATGCCCAAACAGCCGACGCCAGCACCGGCAAGGTACGCAATGGCTGGACACCCGAGCCCACCAGCACCAACTACAAGGACTCGGCTGCGACGAAGGCTCTGCTGCCCAAACAGGCCGATCTCGGGCACGATCATCTGCCGGCCGTAGCGTTCATACTCCCCGATTTCCATACCCACACAGTGTCCAGACTGAGTTATTTAAGCTAGGCAAACACGGTGACTTCAGGTACGTGTATGTTATTTTTTTGTCAATATATAGTTAGAGCTAAGCTTAGACCAACTTCTGCTTAACGAAGAACGACTTCAGGTGGTTGACCTGCCATGCACATGTTGCACCGAGAACAATCAGCTGCAAGAGAGTGGTGAAAACAACTCGCGAGTTGGCGTGCTCGCTTGTATCACGGAAGCTGGCCTCGCGTTCACGCATAAGCCGCTGCTCGCGGTTGATGTGTACAAACTTACGAGCAATCTCGCTCACGCGGTCCGCAAGGTATCCCAAACGACGCTCACCGAGGGTGTCGGTGACATCGACGCCTGTGGAGACTGTGAAATCGACCTCGAGCTTCACACGGTTCTTTGTCCACCAACCGTCAGAAAGAGCGCGGTAGCAGACACGGTGGTCGCCACCGTCGAAGGCAATAAACTGTAAGTCGCTGAATGGAAGCGTCTTGTGGTTGTAGACGCGGTGGTTGTTGTCGAAAAGCTCGTCGATCGTCACCTCAATAACCAGTGACTCGTCACGAATCCACTTGTCCGACGTTGCCTCGTGTTCCCACGCGCTGTGACGCTCGGAGAGCAAGGTGTCTTTGCCAAGATCAATATCGAAGCACGCGGGCTCTCCGTTTTCACCAATGTACACGTGGAGCGCACTCACAAGATTGCAAAGGAGCGGAAGGAACAGCATAGGGTATGGACAACTGTGGTGTGGAAAATATATACCTGTTTTAACCGCTACTCTCTCTCGGTCATACTCATATAGTTTAGATTATGTAGATTTAGCTAGCTTCGCTTTTATTAGCATCAGTGGGGACAACGGGTTCCACGGGCTCCGCTTTTGTAACCTCAGACTCCTTCTCACTCTCCGGCCCTGCCTCTTCCATCCCAACCTCGCTTGAGGCCTCGATCTGGTCTGGAACTGGGCTTTCTGACCTCCTATCACCAGGTTCGGGGGTCTCGCTGGCCTCACGCTCCTGATCAGTCACTAAATGCTCGGGGATTCCCCGGATGATGTTTTCGGCGATGGTATTGGACATCTCAGCGACTTTTTCGAGTGCCACGCGGACCTCGGGACGGAGTTCGAGTTGCAGCGACGTGTTTACAACTCGTGAGAGCCTCGAGCGGCGCAAAACGCTCACTTCGACCGCCGCAGCGTGGACTTGCTCGGCAATTTCCACACAACTGGCAGCTTCTTTGTCGTCCAGTGGTGCCTCTCGCAACAAAAGCTCCTGAATAATCCGACGTGCAGCACAGCACAGTTCAAAACGTGCGTTGAGGCTTCTCGCTAGCGTTTTGGTGCTAAACTCGGTGCCTGAGACTTCCTCGGACCCTGTCTCGGTACCATCCGTGCCTTCGGTACTGGTAGCTGTAGACGTAGACGTACCGGTCTCGAAGTATTCACTGTCGTCGTCCGTTTCGAGCTTCGCTCGCTTCGGTTTGGGTACAGGAGCAGAAAGTGCACGCTCAGCTGCACTTCGGGCACGACGTGGGGTAGGCTTGCTGCGAGATTCGGTTTTTGCTTCATGTGCAGGAGCATCCACGGAGTTGAAAAGCGTAGCTAACGCGTCCTCATAAGTTGGGGGGTTGGCGGCAATAGCATATGCATCTTTGAGTTGTTTCTTGGCTTTGGCTTTGGCAAATTTAGCTGCATGCTCGGGTAAAAGCAGCTCTGTATCACCAGGAGCGACCCACTGGAAGCTGGAGTCGTTGTAGAAGAGAACAGGCACAACTATCTTCTTGGAAGGACGCACAGAAACTACATCAGGGGGCACATCAGACTCTTTAACTACCATTGCTGGCCATGGTGGAAATCCTCGCACCCGAGCAACCACAATAGTTCCTGGTACCAGCTCTGCAGCAAGGGCTTCCTGTGCTTTTATGGCCGCTTCCTGTCGCGATCTAGCCATATCCTTGCCCAGATCGTGTGGACTGGTATTAATGAGCTCTCTCTCGAAACTAAATGTTTAAGGGAAGTTAAAGGTTCTTAATTGTAGGTGAAAAAAAAGGCAATTTACTGAGCCAAGGATGCCATAGAATTGCTGCAATTCCACTTCACTATAAATGGTTTCCGTTGCTTAATTAACTGCTACATCTACTATCTGGAAAAAAATTCAGTGAAATTATATGTTAGCGGATCGCGTCATTTAAACAACTTAATATCAATAACTCTTTTTTTTTTTTTTACAAGAATACTCAACTAGATAAAGCCTGGCGCAAATCCTCAATCAAGTCTTCAGGACTTTCAATTCCAATGCTAAACCTTATTAGTACTGGTGATACCTGAGTCTCAGACATCCTCCGCCATTCAACAAGGCTGTGAACTGAGCCCAAGGATGTTGCGTGGTAGAACAACTTAAGTTTGGAGGGAAACTCTTTTGCGGTTTTCTCATCAGTCAGTTCAATGGAAAACGTAGGTGAACCTCCCAAAGGCAGCTGCTCGGAAACATAAGCCTCCGACTGGAGGTTTGAAGAATGAACCTTTACCAGTTTCGGTAAAGTATCAATATTTGTGCTCAAAAACTTTACTATCGCATTTGCATTCGAGTTCTGCTGCTTGATTCGTAATGGGAATGTTTTCAAGGATCTCAGTAAAGCCCAGGCTTCAAAGGACGGAAGTATTGTTCCCATTACTGCGCGGTCTTTAACCATTTGTTTGGCCTCTTCTGGGTTCTTGGTGACTAGAACTCCAGCCAAAGCATCGGAATGGCCTCCGAAGTACTTTGTTGCAGAGTGCACAATAATGTCGGTACCGAACTTAAAAGGCTCCATTAAAGGCGGAGGAGCAAGCGTTGCATCAACTGACAGAATTGCCCCTTTTTCGTGAGCACGCGCGGCAAATTGGCTGATATCAAAAGCAAGACTTATTGGGTTTACAGGTGTTTCAAGGTGCACAATGTCACCGGGCTGAGCAAGACTTTCAATTTTATCAAAGGGGTGTATTTCAAGACCTGAAACACGTTGAAATAATTCAGCAACTTCGTGGATACCATGGTAACCGTCTCCAATAAACAACCGTTTAGGACACTTCAGCACAAGTAGTGCATGAAATGCAGACTGTCCACTGCTAAACGACACTGCATACCCATCTAGCAAACGAGATAGCACTGCATCCACCCGCATTGAGTTGACATGGAGCTCGCGAGAATACGCAAGCTTCGGTGCCTGGGGTGACCCTGCAGGAAACAACTCATCAGGATTTTTCGAATATTCAAACATAGTTGCAACGTGTATCGGAGGGGCTACATCGCCAAATTCTCTGACCTGAGCATCGCCATGTACACTATCTGTTAGAAGATCAGTAAATTGGCTCATTTTGTGAAAGTTAGGAGAAATTTGTTGAAGAAAATGAGAATTATTATATAACCCTGTAAAATCTTTTCACAATATAATAAGCATAACGATAATATAGATAAATAGTGGCACTTTGGCCGAGTGGTTAAGGCGGTAGACTTGAATTATTCAGTTATCTACTGGGCTCTGCCCGCGCAGGTTCGAACCCTGCAGGTGTCGTTTTTTTAACTTTTACTTCTCACCGAAAGTTTATATGACTTTTTTTTTTTAATATTAAAGCTATAGCTGTGAATTTGGAACAGGTTTAATCTTGTAATAAACTTTTAATCCGATCTGGAATGGCTCTTCTGCAACGTTGTTGAAATCATAGTTAATCGCACAGTTACCTGTGATTTTCCCAAAATCATAGAAATATGCTGTTCCAGGAGTACGACCAATGGGTTCAGCTTCATGATTGGGATCAAATACATGTAACATTTCCAAAACTGTCTGCTTTACTACTTCAACACCAGCAAGCAGTTTGATAGAGGCTTCATGGAGACTAGCACCAGGGGGGACTATTATATCTGGGATTTCAACGTGGTCCTCTTCATTGGAATAAATGCTTTGAAATTTAGTTAAAAACTGCTCGTCTTCTGTGACAGATATAATCTTGTAATACTTTGACACTGACTTGTAGAAAGAAGCAAAATATTGAAAGGGGCGTTTAAAAGTGAGCACACCGACTTTAATAGCAACGCTTGTTCCGCGAATGCCTTTGATGTGGGCCTTGAATCCTTCACTTGTGTGCTCAACTCCGTAGAATTCGGGCCGAGGACCACCATTGGCTTGGTAGCCCTTAATTGTCACCTTTGCAAACATTGTGTCATTGACCAATCCATCAACGATGATGAATGGCTCATCAAGGCCCGATGAACTATCATAGACTTGTTCAATAGATTCAAAACGCATATTTTATTTTTGATTAAAATTCTAACCCCAAGAGCACCAATATATACTTTTTACACATAAGCTTAGTTTCATAATAAGGTTACTTCTTGTTAAATTTGCGCAGTTAGGAGCCAAGAAACATATTTAGCTTTATAGCTGTGAATTTGGAACAGGTTTAATCTTGTAATAAACTTTTAATCCAATCTGGAATGGCTCTTCTGCAACGTTGTTAAAATCATAGTTAATCGCACAGTTACCTGTGATTTTCCCAAAATCATAGAAATATGCTGTTCCAGGAGTACGACCAATGGGTTCAGCTTCATGATTGGGATCAAATACATGTAACATTTCCAAAACTGTCTGCTTTACTACTTCAACACCAGCAAGCAGTTTGATAGAGGCTTCATGGAGACTAGCACCAGGGGGGACTATTATATCTGGGATTTCAACGTGGTCCTCTTCATTGGAATAAATGCTTTGAAATTTAGTTAAAAACTGCTCGTCTTCTGTGACAGATATAATCTTGTAATACTTTGACACTGACTTGTAGAAAGAAGCAAAATATTGAAAGGGGCGTTTAAAAGTGAGCACACCGACTTTAATAGCAACGCTTGTTCCGCGAATGCCTTTGATGTGGGCCTTGAATCCTTCACTTGTGTGCTCAACTCCGTAGAATTCGGGCCGAGGACCACCATTGGCTTGGTAGCCCTTAATTGTCACCTTTGCAAACATTGTGTCATTGACCAATCCATCAACGATGATGAATGGCTCATCAAGGCCCGATGAACTATCATAGACTTGTTCAATAGATTCAAAACGCATATTTTATTTTTGATTAAAATTCTAACCCCAAGAGCACCAATATATACTTTTTACACATAAGCTTAGTTTCATAATAAGGTTACTTCTTGTTAAATTTGCACAGTTAGGAGCCAAGAAACATATTTAGCTTCATAGCTGTGAATTTGGAACAGGACTAATCTTGTAATAAACTTTTAATCCAATCTGGAATGGCTCTTCTGCAACGCTGTTGAAATCATACACATGTAGCATTTCCAAAACTGCCTGCTTTAATACTTCAATACCAGCAAGCAGTTATTAATACCTATTAACAGATTAGTGGTCAGGTTTTGTGGGCTTAATCTATATCATAATAAGGTTTTTTTTGGCAGGATGCCAAAGACTTTTAGGTAAGGCTAGTACTTACCTTGTATCAGCTAACATAAATGGGCTACACTGTTGACCATTCGAGATAGAAACTTACTGTGCTTTTATCCACTAATTAATCGTATTGTTATGAGTATCCTTCAGCAAGAACTGGTTCGTCAAGTCTTTGTAACCATTTAGTATGGCAAATACTTACGGACTTCGACAGTTCTTAAAATATTGATCTAATTATTTAGAGGGGTTTCTATGAAAGTGTTAGAATATGGAATTTAATTAGTTCTGTTAATGTATCTTAGATCGCATCTGGAAACGAAGGAATATCAAAGTACAATTCAAATAAATTGGATCCATTAGTGACTTTAGCAGATGGTTCGTGATTCGAATTCCAAGTGAGGACTACGTTCCATGGGGTAGCTGGGGTTTCAGAAGAAAGTTGGGGGGTATTATAGTAGCTAACCTCACCAGAAATGCTATTGACTGCATCAAAGCACAGTGTTGCTATTGCATGGTTTGTAATTGGGCTATCGACGGACATGTGGCTGTCGGAAGGAGAATTGTGGCTTTGAGTCGGGCTATCGACGGACATGTGGCTGTCGGAAGGAGAATTGTGGCTTTGAGCAGGGCTATCGACGGACATGTGGCTGTCGGAAAGAGAATCGTGGCTTTGAGTCGGGCTATCGACGGACATGTGGCTGTCAGAAGGAGAATCGTGGCTTTGAGTCGGGCTATCGACGGACATGTGGCTGTCAGAAGGAGAATCGTGGCTTTGAGTCGGGCTATCGACGGACATGTGGCTGTCAGAAGGAGAATCGTGGCTTTGAGTCGGGCTATCGACGGACATGTGGCTGTCGGAAAGAGAATCGTGGCTTTGAGCAGGGCTATCGACGGACATGTGGCTGTCAGAAGGAGACAACTGGTAATTGGGGCTAAAAGAGGATGATGGAGCTCCAGAATTTGTTTCTTCAGAAATAACTTTTAGAATCCTAGAAATATTGATGTTTGCGAAAACTGACCTATTCTCAGATAAATGCAAATAGGCATAGAGTATACCATCCATCACTAGCGAATTTCCTAGATTGATTATTTCTTGGGCTTGAGTGGGTATTTCGTTTGAAAAGATTAATTCACCAGTAGCCTTATCGTCATCTCCAAATACCGACGTAACGAGCCCACAAATCATGTTTGGTGGCTGTAATGGCGTTTCAGAAGGATTGTTCGGAATATTCATTAAATTAGAGGGATAACTGTAGCGATACTTTTTTTCGTTTTTATATCGGCGGTCGTACAATTTAGGAAACATGTGTGGTTGCATGAAATAGAAGATATCATTACTGTCAAAAACCTTAAAACATAACAATAAAACACTGTTAAGTGTGAAAAAAACCGCCAAACACAAAACCATCGATAAGGTGTGGTATTTGAATAAGAGTGAAAAAGTATTAATAGTTCTAACCACATTTAATCTATCATTTCCCCTATTTTACTCGTGGGATATAATTAGGTTGCGGGAAGATTAAGTTGGTTGCATAGGGCTAGAAAAGTTAATCATCCTTTCACAGTATTTTTCGAGTTAATAAAAATTACAGCGGTGTGCTCAAGAGCGCATAAGCACAATTTTAGAGGCTGTATTAAGCTACATTCACATCTCTAGCTCCACCAAATACCTTCAATAAATAATAGGCTAGTCAAAATCAATTAGAATTCACTATAGAAGTACACATACACTAAACACATAGCCGAATAAGCGTTGTATATGTGCATGGGAATATAAGGGTTTAACAGATACGGAGTCTCGTTTGGACAATACTACATATTACCTTACCCTACGGCACACATGCATGACACCCCTACCAGCAGGTGCCTGAACTCGGTGGTTTCTGGACTTGAAAAATTAAATAACATATAAATTAGTCGTCATTCATACTGCATTAAATTGCTCATTCTAATGCCTGGTCGTTCACTCTATCGCTTACTCTATCGTTTGGCCTGGTATTGCTGATCGCAAGCTCCACTGCATACAGTCCCAGCATTGTGAATATATTTATCCACCCCCAGAACTGCCAAGCCTGCCGTGAATTTGTCCATATCTGGTTTGTATCTGGCAGCGCACTGTGTTGCAAAAGCAAGTGTGTGTACACCATAATAATTAGTATAGGTGAAAAAGAGTAGGCCAAGAACACCCATCTCGATAGTTCTCGGGCTTCGCGGGCTCCGTTGCGAATATAAGGCACCACTCGCATCGCAATGAAGTATGCTCCCAATCGGACAGCCAGCGAAACACACACCGGAGGAGTAACGCTCTGCAAAGCAGCACAAAGAAACTGCCACATTGTTTTCAAGCCAGTTGGGGTCAGTGCAGCTGCCCGGGCCATGAATTCAGCATACGACGCAATTGCAGGCGAGTCAGTCAAAGCCTGGCGGGCCCATCCCCGAGGAGCCCAACCCGTTAAAGGCCCAAAATCGGTAAGAGACGAGTATATCTGGTAGACAACGTAGCAGAACACCAGGGTGGATTCCACCACGCCCCCCCTGCGGGACCAAATACCGTAAGAACCCAAACCGATGCACACAGCCAATGCAGCTCCAATGAGAGTAGCGATATTGGCACTTAAAATGCCCGGAACAGCGTATATCTGTGCGAGTAGGTAAATCCCCGCCGAGATTGCTACTGAAGCTGCAACGACTTCAGCGAGCAGAAATACGTCAGATTTTCGAGCCAGAGAGTTTGCACTGCGTCCACAGGCCTGGATCGCAAGCAGAGCACAGAATCCCTCGAGGATGGCAAACGGTCCGGTCGCGTAAGCGAGACATGTCCGCCATGGCCACGAAACCCGAAACAGCAGCTCGTACTGAAGATCAGGAGCCGAGCAGCGGCTTAAATGTAAAAGCAGCATTGAGGGGATTATCACAAATTGCGTACTGTACAGCAGCCTTGCAGTCGAGGACAGAGGAGTTCCGTAGCACAGGAAACGCAGCATGCACAGCACAAAATAGAACATCGAGAGCAGAAAAGAAAACAGGACGCCACAGCTGGTCCCCCCATCAAAAGCAACGGGAACAGACACCAGCACAAGTACCAGACCCGTTGCCTGGTACGCACCAGAAACTACGGGAAAGGCCCTAGGCATCGATTCGCGTTGCTGACAAATTCAGCTGGTACGGTTAAGTGAGAGTGCCAAAGAGAGCCAAAAGCGAGTAGAAACAAAAAAATGTGTTTATTTATTTTTTATGTAAAGGTTTGCGAAGGAGGTCGTCGTGGTGGCCCCTTTGCCCGCAGTTTTGTAGGGTGGTGAAGGCTGTCACCGCTGCTCATCGAGTTCACCGAGTTAACCGATGCACGACGCTCGTAGTCATCGTCTGAATCCGAGTCTGATTGGGGTTTCCGGTTCAGTTTCTGCAGCTCTGCAGTTATGGCACTTATGCTGGCGTGAGAGTCCCTCTGCCGCAGATTCTGGCGGGCCTCCTCGAGCTCAGAAACCGGGGCCTTTGGCTTCACGGCTGGTTTGGGGGGTTTCAAGGCCGCTCTCTGCTTGATTGCCTCGGGGACCTCTGGAGCAGGCTTAGATGCGGGTTTCGGAGGTTTTAGATTCGCAATCTGCTGGGAAACCTCGGTGGGTTTCGGTGCAGAGACCTTTCTCGGGCTGGGTGGACGGAGAGGAGGGCGTTCAAACACCTCTTCCTCAACTTTGCGAACCTCCACTTTGCGAGGACGCAGCTTGGGCATCTCGAAAACGGGCTCGGGCTCTACTTCCTGCAGCTCGGTCACCTTTGGTTTCGGCTTGGGCTTCACACTGGGCTTGGCAGGCTTAGGTGCCTGTGGAGATGCCCGGGAGGTGGGCGGTGGAGGAGGCGAAGGAGCCCGGGCATCTCGGGCCCGCAGCTTCGAGCGAGCATCCATCAAAAACGACGCACTGTCGACCTCAGGCTCAGGTTCTACCTCAGTGCTGGGTTTCGGAGGGCGTGCAGGCTTCGGAGCAGGCTTGGGGGGGAGGTCCTCGTCTTTTACCACGGTTTGGGCACTGGAAACAAGGCTTTTACGGGGTTCGGTCCAGGTAGCGGGTGGGGGAGCATAAGTGGACTGCTCCGAAAAGCGATCGGGTGTCCTGTCGTTCTTGGCCCGGTACTCCTCGTACTCCTCAGTGTCAGCTTTGCGTGGAGGAGAGGGCGCACGCGGTCGTGTATAGCCTTCAGACCGTCTTGGTGGCCGAGGTGCCAAGTCCTCCTCATCCTCCTCCTCATCTTCTTCTTCTCGGCGAGACCGTGAGGGTCGGGGCGGTCGAGGAGCAGGTTCTTCTTCGTCGTACTGGTCTTCGTCGTAATCTTCTTTTCTGGACCTTGAAGTACGAGTTGGACGTTCATACTCCTCTTCCTCATCTTCTTCTTGTTCTTCCTCCTCTCGACGAGACCGTGGGGGTCTGGGGGGCTGCTCTAACAGATCATTTTCTCTTCTTCTGATATCTCTGCGAGTGAGTCCCGGGGGTCCGTCTTCCTGTAGGTCTTCAAGAACCTCTTCGTCGGCCTCTAAAGTTTCAAACTCTTTACGCCTGCGGTGCTCGGCTTGCGCCTCCATTAGCTTCTTTACTCGGTCACCTCGAGGAAGCCGTTGGTCGTCCATCATGTGGCTTCGTGAAGACTTGGGCTTACGAGGAGGCAGTGGGGCCCCACGATCCGAATCGTTTACCGTTTGCTCACCATCGGCGCGCCGGCGTGGGGCGTTCGCGCCTGAGTCGGGGTCCTCGTCATCGTAGGGAGGAGGAGGCTGCCGACGTCGAGGTTCTTCTTCATTTCTACGACGCCGGGGCTCCTCATCGTCATCTCTACGACGCCTAGGAGGCTCCTCGCGGTTTCTGCCGCCTCTGGAATACTCTTCATCCTCATAATCGTCATTCCTGCGCCTGGGAGGCTCGTCATCGTCATTCCTTCTGCGTCTGGGAGGCTCATCATCATTTCTGCGACGTCTAGGGGGCTCGTCATCATCTAAATCTCTCCGACGTCTGGGCTCATCGTCTCTTCTGCGTCTAGGCTCATCGTCGTCGTCGTCGTACCTACGTCGTCGTGGCTCATAGTCAACAACTCTGCTTCTGCGGGTAGCAAGTCTTGGGTTCTCCCTTTCTTCCTTTTCACGGGCAAGAGCCTCTGTTTCGTAGTCTACATCGACAGTACGGGAACGACGAGCGGCCAGTTTCGGATTCCGTCGTTCTTCCTCCTCTTTAGCCAGTGCTGCAGTCTCGTAATCTACATCAACTGTACGCGAACGAGGAGGAGGAGCACGACGTGCGGGTTTCCTGGGCTCATCATCGTCGTATTCGTCCCGAGGAGCCCTCCTTCGTGGCCGAACATCGTCCTCATAGTCGTCTGAAGGGCCTCCGTTGCGTCGAGCCTCTTTACGGGCTGCTCGGGCACGATTGGACTCCTCCACCTCGTATTCCTCGTCTTCACTCATGTATCTGCCGCTCCGGCGAGAACCGGGAGAGCGGGGGGGGCCTCGTGGCCGTTGGGCGCCTCTGCGAACACTGTACAGCTCATCGTCGTCATTCTTGCTCCTGAACAACCCACTCAACAACGGTTTTGAGGGTGGCTTATCACCAACTGCCATTTTACGCAACGAGCGGCTTATGCTTCGGCCATCGGTGCGATCCAATGGATCAACGTAGGGCTCTTCGTAGTCGGTTTCGTATGGATCCGGGCGAGTAGAGCGGCTGTGACGCAAATCAGCTTCTTTACGCCTCACTCGCTCCTCATCTTCACGTCCTGCACGTCGAGCAGTGCGTCGCACATCTCTCAAGTACTCTTCGGCCTCGTCACTCATTAAGGGCCGTTGGATTAGTTACGTTGCTTAATGGGGCAAGGACAACCCCGGACTCTCATCCAAGCCACACTTAGAGTTTGCCTAAATCAAGATCGCAAAGTTGCAGCATGAAAGGGTTGGGCTTGATAAATTGTGTTATTTTTTATATTTTTATTTCTTTATAGTTTCCAAAAGTGATTGGCCTATGTTGTTTAAGTGAATTGATGTGACCATTTCTCAAGCACTTAAGGTATTGGGACTTATTATTTACTTATGGGTAAGGTCCAATTAATTTAACCACAAACAATGGTGGACCGAGTCAAGGAAGACGTCGAATACGTCCACAATGCCATTGACCAGATTATAGGTCAGGCAATAAAAGCTCTGAAAATTCTAGACCCAAGCATTCCTCTGATAATAACTCCGCAATTGCCTCAAAAGGCACCGGTGGCCTGTTCTCATAGTCACCAGTCAAAACAAAACAAAGGCACTCCAGTGATTTTGAACAATTTCACATCAACTCCAGCACACAATGCGCACCATATAATGGATATGGCAGTAACTCCAAGCCCATTGAAGTACAGCTCAACTGGTAATCCCATGGATGACCCAATGGATGACCCAATGGAGAACCCAATGGAGAACCCAATGGAGAGCCCAAAGAAGGAACCAGGCATCCCAACATCCAATGAACCTCTTAATTATATTTCTTTGGTGAATGAAAACCACAAAGAGGCCGAATATGTCCCTTGGGATGGAAAAATAAGAAATATGCTTCACAAAAAGACCTTTAATCCAACACCAAAGGCTGGTCCCTCATCATGCCAAGTGAAAAATTCAGAACCCAAAATGGCTCGGGCTGCTCCATCATCCCCATCGTATCAAGCTAAACGGTTTAAAGAAAGCTCGCATGGCCCTATGCATTCAAGGATTCCCCCGTCTCAGCCAACAAACCAACCTGTTGCTCAACTCATGGGCCAGCAGCATATGGCACAACCCGTGGCCCAAAATGCCAACTACTATATGGCAACGCATTCAATGGCACCGCATTCTACGGCTCAACCCCTAGCTCAGCATTCATTCTCTCAACCTTTGGCACAGCATTCCATGACACAGCCTAAGGTTAATTCAAAGGCCCGATCTTCGTCTCAATACGGGGCACAGCCAACCAACCGCCAAGGAGGAGTTCACTCCATACCATCCCGGCCCAATGAGACGCAGACTTCGAAACAGCCGGCACCAAAGCATTTACCGTCAAGTTCTTACAAAACAGGCACTCGTCCAGTTGTATCGCACCAAGTTTCCCAACCCGTCCGAATTCAGAACCATTCTGGAAGACAGCCAGCATGTGCAGCCTCCTGTATTCCTTCCTTACCAGCCGTCCCTGCTAGTCCTAACCAGACAATCAATGTAAATTCCAGTTTTATGACCGATTGGGCCCAGGAAAAAAACCTGAACACGGCATTGAAGCAGCAGAATATTGATGTGGTATCACTTTTTGGTGCAGTCAAACCAATCAATACGGCGGAAGTGTTTTCTAAGAATGTTTAAAAAATTATATATAAATCCTCATACTATCATAATTCGTAATTCATAATTCATAACTAATGGAACAGAGTTGAAATCTCGCTGTTTACAGCCTGGAAGGTTTTCAATGATAGACTTGCAGCATGCATGGCTCGATCAATTGCTTCTTTCTTTACGGTTCCATCATCTCGAAGCCACATACGGTTTTCTGCCAGTTGGGAAACCAGGGCACCACAAAATGTATCACCAATTCCATTGACACTCTTTGCGTCCTCCTTTAAAACCTCGACCGTAACTGGGAAGTGTTGGATAAGGAGTCCGTAAGGTTTGCTCCGGCTCAAGATGTAAACAGAATTTGGACCACCGATTATTCCTCCGGTCCGGTCCTTGAGGTTCTCAATGAGCTGAAAGGAAACGATCCCGTTCTTTCCGGTGGTAACAAAGAGATTGGGGATGTACGGAAGGAGCTGCACACTGGCTTGCACTAGTCCACTCTGCACAATATCAGCAAGGGCGGGGTGGGATCTAGAGAATATGTCAAGCTTCATTCTTGAGACCGCATCACTAAGTGGCAGTTGGTCAATTATAGGGAACCAGTGTGTGACATCAAGTTTTTCTCGGTATGAGAACTCTTCGTACATGCTCATGAGCTCAAGGAAGTTTGGCGTTGCAATGTCAAGTGAGTGGTGGGGAAATACACCGAGTTTTTGGTGAGCTAATTTAGCGGCTTTGGGAACACTTGTGGGCTCGAAAACAATAAGCGGGTCGGACTTCAGGCTCCTGGACGTTTTAAGCACCTCAGCAACCGCATCTTGGCCTAGGTTTCCGTCAAAAACACAAACCTTGGGTTCGGCCTTTTTAAGCTCTTTGCTAACAATTTTGGAACCAAACCTCTGAATAGCATCCATGTCAGCACATGCAACAATCAGCTCTCCTGAGGAATCGTTGGTGCAGACATAGCGTGGAGTACGCTCATTTTGCGAAATATGAACTCCTCCAACATCAAGAGCGGGCGAAACACTTTTGGTGATCTCTAAGGCTTCTCCGTCACCAATACGTGAAATAAGCCGGGTTCGTGCACCACAGTAGGCAGAAGCAAGAGCGACATTGTGTGCCGTGCCTCCAAGCGAAGTAGTTACACGACCTGGGTAGCTTGAAACCGAAACGGTGTCAGTCTCCAAAGTACAGGTCAAGTCTTGCGAAAGAGCACCAATGACTGCAACATCCGTAATATAGGATTTGCACGGCTTAAGCGTAGTTTGGCCGCTCTTCACTTCAGGTTTTTGAGGTTTCACGTCAGGTTTCATTTCAGATTTCATTTCAGATTTCACTTCAGCTTGGGCAGCCTCCTTGGACTTGAGTTTCTGCAGTTCAATAGCGATTTTGCTCGCCAACCTGGCATTGTTTTTCACAAATTCAACATTGGTCTTCACTGAGACTCCTCCGGTAGCCTCCCATACTTTCTTGAGCAAAAACGGAGTGGATTCTTTACCCGAAATACCGTTTTTCTCGGCTTCGCGAAGGGCAAATTCAATGGCTGAGTCGGCCAGCTCCTGGTCGAGTGCCATCTCAGGTGGAACTGGAACACAAAAGACGTATCCAGACTTTAGACCAAGCTCCAATCCACTTCCAATTGTACGTGCTGCATCTTTCGGACCTCTAAATGTAAAAGGTGAAGGGACTTTAGAGTCAGCAACAAAGAATCCAGGAATGTTTACAGGCCTTCCATCCTTGCTAAGCGTAGCCACATGGCATCCCTTCGTCTCCAAGTATTCCATAGTTTTTGGAACGTCTAAAATACTTTTCGGTCCACTGCAAACCACAGCGACCGGAGTACGGCCCAACTCCTCTAGATCAGCACTGATATCGAGGTGCTTCTCAACCCCCCGGTGGACTCCCCCAAGGCCACCCGTTGCAAAAACACGAATTCCAGCCAAATCAGCCAATATCATTGTTCCTGCAATCGTTGTTCCACCCGAAAGACCTCGAGAAACAGCAAAAGCGATGTCACGTCGGGAGATCTTGTGCGGATCAGAACTCTCTGCGAGCTGCTGAAGCTGAGTAGCATTCAATCCCACCTTTGCACTTCCGTTGAGAAACGCAATGGTTGCTGGCACTGCACCCTCGTCGCGAACAGCTTGTTCAACGCTCTGTGCCATTTCGACGTTAGCAGGAAAAGGTAGTCCGTGCGTGATGATTGTGCTTTCCAGAGCAACAACCGGTCTTTTTTCGGCTAAAGCTGCCCGAACTTCCTCATTTAAGTGCAGACTCGAAATGTTCCGGCTAAAAGTTCGACCCAGTTTAGTACTAACAACACGAAGCATTGTGTCGGTCCTGATTACGTCAACAAACAAGTACTGTACGAATAGCTGATAATTGACGTTACAGCAGTGTTAAAACCAGTATTACAGTGGTTTCGTGCAGTAGTCGTCAGTTGTTTGACACTTTTAACCTGAACCCCGACTTTGATCGGTGCCTGCCCCATGGCTCCACCATACGGTTTCTAAACATCACCACCAATCTAACAACCGAAACCGGTCACATCAACGGAGCACAACTGGCGGATGTTTTTCTTGAAAGGCCTCTCGCTGGAGCTAACGCTGCACCCATCGTACTTCGGTCCGCACATGCACCAGTACCTCCGAGAAAAGCTGCTTCAGGAGGTCGAGGGCACGGTGACTGGCCAGTATGGGTACATTGTGTGTGTGATGGACGGAATGAAGATCGATGTCGGCGCAGGAACGGTTCCCTCTGGCCAAGGTTCGGCTACCTTTAATGTGAAGTACCAAGCCATCGTGTTCAGACCCTTCAAAGGCGAGGTTGTCGACGCCATCGTCAGCAACGTGAACAAAATGGGTGTCTTCTGCGATGTGGGCCCAATGTCCGTGTTTGTCTCGGCTCATCTTATTCCATCAAATATGTCGTTTAATCCCAGTGCAAATCCGCCTGCCTTTGTGTCGGAAGACCAGAGCATCGAGAAAGGCTCGAATATTCGCGTGAAAATTGTTGGTGTGCGAGCAGATGTTGGAAAGATCTTCGCTATTGGCTCCATTAAAGAGGATTTCTTGGGTCTTTTGTAGTATTTTATGTGTTATTTAGTAGTTTTTCACGCTCCTCATCCGTTGGCTTAAGCATTTCAAAGCAGTGCGAATTAAGCTGTTTGGACTTGGCGAGTATGAACATGATGTCAAAACGGTATTTGTCAACCACCGTCCACCCATGCTTCATTGCGGTCTCCAAAACCGCTAGAGTGGTGCTTATGAGCTTGGGACTGGCGTCCACAAACGGGTCCAGAAGGATCTGTTGGCAGACCTTGACAATTTGGGCGAAATGTACCACTGTGAGGGACTGCAAATAAACCACAATGAAGCTCTGTAGTCTATTCAAGCAATCAACCATGAATCTAACGTCTTGTGTGTACTTGAATGGCTTCAAAGCTCCCTCTACGGCCAGGTAGTTCATTCTAGTAGTTGAATCAGGCCTACACCTTGCAAGCTCGCTTAAACAGGGTAAAGCAGCACTCTGGCACATTATTGAAGTGTTAACGTCTTCCATTGGAGGCAAGAAGCTCAGCAAAGGAGCTACCGACTCTTCAAACACAGGGACCAGCCCTGACTTCTCCATTTTAGACCTGTTTCGGGAGACTAAAGTCTGCACAATAGTGGCTCCTTTGCACTTTTGGGGGAGGTTTGTAGTATCCATAAAATTTAACAGAGCCGGTACCACGAATGGCCACCACTGCGACACCGATTGGGGGTTGTCGATAAAATATTGGATCAGCCAAGGCTTCTCTACCAGTTTACTTCGTCTCTGCACTCGAGAATGCCCGATATTATAGTTTCCAGCTTCGGTTACGGTCGGAAAGACATCGAGGTCGTTGCCAAAGGTCTGGAAGTCAAACTCCTCGGGAAGAGTGGCTTTGTGTTCTTTTCCTCGCTCGTACAGCATGAATGCGAGGCCTTCGATGTTGGATGGTGTTATTCCATGCTGCAAAGCCTCCTCACAGAGCTCCTGGTAGTGCTTTTCAGACATGAGGTTGGGTTGCTTACGTGCGACCAGCGATCTGGTCGACGACGGCAACGTTGGTGTCTAAAAAGCGAGCAACGCAGTTTTTCATGCAATCAGACTCTGGCTTGGTCAGTTCGGGAGTACTGGCACTGTGAACGCATTTCCTAAAACACATGTCAGTAAACCCATGGATTATCGAGCGGATCTTGCTGCGCTCGGCCTCAGCTTCGGCCCACTGTTGGATCTCCTGTTTCTGGCTTGGGTTCAACTCGGACATCTGATTTGGCTTATCTCCCGAAATTTCACTACTTTGGTGACTCTTCGGTCCGTGCCCTAACAACCATATGAGCCTTAAAGACATTGTTCGGCCGAACATCTATAATCTCGAGTCCTACAGGTGTGCACGAGACGATTTTTCAGAGGGTATTCTCCTGGATGCCAATGAAAACGCTCACGGTCCTGCATTAAGTGGACTGACCCCTGCTGAGCAACTTCTTGAGCTCAACCGTTACCCCGATCCCCACCAGCTCGAATTAAAGCAAGCTATTGTCAATTTCCGGGGTCAGGACCTGAAGCCAAGCAACTTATACTTAGGTGTTGGCAGTGATGAGGCGATTGACTCTCTGATCCGTGTCGTTTGCCGCCCAGGAGTTGAGAAGCTGCTCACATGCCCTCCTACTTACGGAATGTACTCAGTGAGTGCTTGTATCAACGATGTTGAAATAGTGAAGGTTCCTCTGGACCTAGAAACTTTTGAAATTAGGCCCAAAGCCATGCTGGAAGCTCTGAATGCAGATCCGAAGATCAAGCTGGTGTATATTTGTTCGCCAGGAAACCCCACTGGTAAACGCATCAGCGAGAAACAAATTTTGGAAGTCTTGAATGGTTGGAAGAATGGCCTGGTGGTCGTTGACGAAGCCTACATCGATTTCAGCGAGACTGATGTCTCAGTTGCTGGACTTGTTAACAAGCACGAGAGGCTTGCCGTGCTGCAAACCCTTTCTAAGAGTTTTGGACTCGCTGGTCTTCGTTTGGGTATGTGTTTCGCTCATCCTGAGCTCGCACGAGTGCTAAATGCGATGAAGGCCCCATACAACATCTCCACTACCACTTCCGTCGTGGCCCAACGGGCTCTTTCACCGGAATCTGTGGCTCTTATGCGGAATTATGTTAAAAACATCATTTCTGAGCGTACAAGAATGGCTGAGGAGTTGGTCAAAATTCCAAAGGTCGGACGTAACATTGGTGGAATGGATGCCAACTTTGTGCTGGTTGAGATTCTTGGCGATGATGATAAGCCAAGTAATACAAAGGCCCATGAGGTGTACAGCAAAATGGCAACCGATAGAAAGGTTGTTGTTCGGTTCCGTGGCACTGAGCCTGGATGCACTGGAAGTTTGCGTATCACCATTGGCACACCTGAGGAGAACACCAAGGTCCTTAGAGAGTTGGCTGATTTACTCAAGTAGATTGAATTAAATTTAGTGCTTTATTATGCCATAACTTGGCTTTCTCGATATTACCAGCTGCTTCGAAGTATTTAGCTCCAAACTCGAACACCTCGGCAGAGTTTGAGGCTTTAACTGCTTCAACAAGCCTCTTCATTAACTGTTTGCCATCTGTATGCTCCAGTTCAAGGACCCATAGTTCACCAGAACTTGGATTAAGTAGCAGGGCCTCGGAAATTAAGTGCTTGAATGGTTTCTGTTGCTGCTTTTCAAAATTGATTCTATCAACCCAGCTTTGAGGCGAGTGGGGATTTTCTGTAGTTAGTTTAGAGAGCCTTGCTCGCTCAACTGCGGGCTTTAATTCTGTTTTGTGTTCTGTAGGCTGGTTAATTAGCGGTTCTGGCTTTGGTTCTGGTTCTGGTTCTGGTTCAACTGGTTCAACTGCCTCAACTGGTTCAATTGGCTCAATTGGCTCCTCATAATCTTCAATAAACATTTTTGCAGTATCTTTGACAGCTTCTTTAGATCCAGGCTCCATTTCAATTGCCAAATCCCACAGTCGCCTGCTTTTAGTACATGTAATTAAAGCCTCATGGACCAGCAAAAGTTTTTCAGTGTCATTTTGGGCCAATTCAACCCGTTTTATCCATATTCTTTCGCTGTTTTTCAGTTTAGAACACGCTTTTTCTGCCAATACCTGAGCTTCTGCAATTGGGGCAAGTTCCAATACTTTTAGCCACAGATCTTCATTATCTCCGTGAAGAACTCCCCTCATTGCCACAGATCTTGCTCGTTTAAAATGACCTGCAGTTTGTTCGAGTTCAGCTAGCTGCAAACAGGCGTTTGAATTGCCTGGGTGGTGTCTCACCAATTCCTCAAGCATTGACCGCTTTCGTGCTTGATCTGCAGACTTAGTATCCTCCTCAGTGAGTTTCAGTTTATCGCTGGCAGTGTAGAACCTCATTGTTTGCTTTGTCTGGGTCCTTAGCCTTTGATTTCGCTTGGTTGAGTCCTTGGCATCAGGAAGTGCTAGCCATTCATCCATTGAAACGCTCAATTTTAACTCATCATGTGTATCTTCGTCCACTTTTTTTATTTTCCGCTTTTTTCGTTTCCGTTTAGCCTCAATTAAATCATACACCGCATCCGCGTCCTCATCGGGATCAATAAACCTATCCCTCTCCTGCATTTTAGAAACATCTACATTTCCTCGCTGTTTAAGGACAATTGATTGGGTACTGAAGCCAACTGCTCCACGTCCAACCCCCGGTACATAGCCCGGGGGAGGCTGCATTTTCAAAAAGTCCTTCCCTGCGAAAGAAGCCATTAATAGCAGGTAGGGTTCGGAAAGTACGGTCGTAATGCACCTCTTCTTTTTGGTCCATGGCCTCTTTGGGAGCCCGGGACACATGGAAAGCATAAAAAAGAGCATTGAACGTGCCACAGCTGATCTTGATGAGGAAGTAACTGCCTATTGTGCGAAATGTATGACTCCTGTTGGAACATTTGACGGTGTTCGAGAGAATGGGCAAAGAGTGCTGCATGAGCTATTGATTCAACTAAAAGAAACAAAAGCGACCAGATTATCAATTGTGGGTTACTCAATGGGTGGCTTGTGCTCTCGGTATGTTGTTGGAGAGCTATATGAGCGTGGGGTGCTGGATAAGATAGAGCCTGTCTTGTTCACTACTTTTGCCACCCCCCACGTTGGCTCTGTTTATGCTTATAACACTCTATTTCGTTATATTTTCAATGGAGTTGGTTCAAACATTACTGGAAAGACCGGCTTTGATCTCTTTCGACGAACCTCGCTCATTAGTGATATGGCAGACCCCAATCAAAAGTACATGAAGGGTCTAAAAAAGTTTCGCAGTCTCTCGTTGTTTGCAAATACCATCCTCGACCGTTCGGTGCATTTTTGGACCTCCTTCCTTGCACCTTTGAATCCCTTTGAGCATATCGACCGTGTTGATCTTGTAATGTACGAAAAGTACCCTTACATAGTGGATCTTCACAAGTCTAAGATGTCAACCGCTAAGAATGCTTCAGAAAGAGGCCATAAAAGGAGGCTTTCTACTGGTACTTTGTTGTTCAGAGCACTTATACCATTATTCCTCATCATTCTGTTAACAGTGATGACTTCTGTCACCATCATATCCTGGACCAAAAAACTGTTTAGGATTGGCCACCACCGCTCTGCCGCCTCAGACAGGCTAGCTGAAGGTCTGGGAGAAGCATTGATGCGGGATCCAGACCCAGAGGCCAATGATGAGGTCAGGGAAGAGGCCAAGGAAGTCGGAGAGGTCACCCCAGTAGTTGGTGCGGAGTTCCCTGCTCTGTTTGAAACTGCTCCCAAAAATCTCAAGTTGAGCAAATCTGAGCTCACCGACTTGGAGAATCTGAACACTCTTCCTTGGCAAAAGTATGCTGTACTTCTCCACGCGGCCAACTCCCACGGTGAGATAGTTGACCGACGAAACTCTGGACATGAAGGTAAAGCAATAGCCAATTTCTTCGCTAAAAAGGTTGTGGTCCCAGCTTTAAGAAGATGAGTATGCACTATATAGTTCTTATGTGGTTACTGAAGTTCAACATAGTTGGAGGGGAAAAGACCGAATTCACCCTTTTCGTTCTTTCCACTCCACCAGTCCTCTGAGGAAAATTCAATGTTAGTGATCTTTTCACCAACGTCAAAAGACAGCTCGTCATCGTCGTCGGCTTGGTAATCGTAGAGGGTGATGGCGGAGGACTTGGGGCGTGCAGGGGCAAGAGGGGGAGGGGCATCCTCTTTGACTTGCTTTTCAACAACAGCTTCAGCTTTTTCGTGGGCTTTAACACTGTCTTCTTTAGCAAGTTTGGCTGGGGTTTCAGATTGAAGCTCGACATAGGTAGCGGGGAACATACCTACCTCACCTTTACGGTTCTCACCCAACCACCAGTTTTCATCAAGCTGTTCGATATTGGTAACGAGCTCTCCCTCCTTAAGGTTGAGCTCATCTCCATCCTCAGCAACGTATTCCTGAAGTGCAACAGCAGAAAGGCCACCGGCCTTAGACTCTTCTTTGGGTTGTTTGGGCTCTTCCTTGACTTGCTTGGGCTCTTCCTTGACTTGTTTAGGCTCCTCCTTGACTTGCTTAGGCTCCTCTTTAGTCTCTTTAGGCTCCTCCTTCTTAGCGAAACGGGCAGCGAAGTTTGAAACTGCAGCAGGGTCCTGCTTGGGTTCGGCCTTGGATTCCTTCTTGGGCTGGAGCTTGGGCTCAGGATCAGATTTGCCCAAACGAGCACGAGCGAGTTGAGCAGCTACAGAAAGAGGTGCATCTCCCTCGTCCCCAGAGTCCTCAGGGTCGTTCTTGGGCTCAGGCCTCGAAGTTCTAGACTGAGTCTTCAGAGGTTTACGAACATTGGTGTCGAATTTAGGCTTTGCATTGTCCACACTGTTCTGGTAGGCCTTAATGCGGTCCGCGATAGTCGCAAACTCAGGTTCCTCGTCGTCCGAGTCGCCACCAATGGTACGAGGTCCGGACTTCTTAGGCTCTTCCTTTTTAACCTCCTTTTTAACCTCCTTTTTAACTTCCTTTTTAACTTCCTCCTTGACTACCTTGGGCTCAGGCACCGACTTAGGCGCTTCCTTCTTAGCATCGGAAGCAGAACCACGAGCCTTAAGCTCCTTCTCCTTCCGTGCCTGCTCTCTAATTGCCTTCAGATCGATCTTGCCAACCGGCTTATAGGACGAACTCGACTCCTCGATCTTGCGATCGGCGAACTTGGAGTTCCTTCCCTCCTCTCTAATTGCTTTAAGGTCGATTTTACCCACAGGTTTATAAGAAGAGCTCGAGTCGAGGCCAATAATACCGCGAGGTTTGTCCTCCTTGTCCTCCTCATCCTCTTTGACCTCTTTGCTCTCGCTCTTTTTCAAAGGCTTGTTGCCCTTACGGAATTGATTAAGTTCCTCCCGAGCACTTGAGCTGTAGTTGCCACTGCTGCCCATATGAAGCTCCTTCTCCTCAACCGGGGCGGTGCCCTCCCAGTCATCCTCGTCAGCACCAGTCTCGGCCTTGACGTACTTTGGCTTGGTGGAAGGGGCAGGTTTGGTGCTCGAATACTTCGAGCCAGCAGCAGCAGAAACGCGTTCGAGGATGATGCTGGGCGACAGTTCATCGTTTGCGTGTGCAGTGATCTGGATATGGTGACCGTAGAACTGCTTAGCCACAGCTGCCATGTGGGAAGTAAAAACAAGGCGTTGGCGGCCATTGACGTTCTCACCAACCCAACCAACTAAAACAATTTTCTTAATTCCGTTGAATTCAACACGTGCAAGCCCGTACATGATGCGAGCATCGTCGAATGCTTCAACGAATTCGTCAAGACCTCCCGATCCGTGCTCAAAAGGGGAGAGGACATTGGTGCTGCCTTCATAGCCAAAGACGGTCCAAGCAGTTTCGGGATCAGACGAAATTACACTCTCATACTGCTTCTTCAGCTCCGGGCCGTGCTCGGAGAGATCAATATTAAACGACATGTAGGTGGGTGGGCTAGGTCTAGCAATTCATTGGCCATCTACACAATTGGATACTCGATTTGCCTCGAGCACGATATTTTACTGCAGTAACAATTAATTTACCGTTAATACATAACACCCTCTAATTAGTCTAGTTTAATTTAGTCTCTGGTTTGTCGTTGCGGTTTTTTTGCTAGTCTTGCTTCGATTTCGGATTTAAGCTTTGAGGTATATACTTTAAATTTGTTTCATAGTGAACCAGGTCTGTTTAAATTTTCTCAATTTCAATTTCAATTAATTAATTAAGTTTCATAATACGCAGCTTACGCATTCATTGGTGTCTCGCGTCATTTTTAGCTTAGCTACTGGGATCCGACCGCTTACGTATAAGGGTCAACCACTCTATTAAAAAATCTAAATCCAAATTCATCATTTTGGCTCTATTAAACTCTCTTTTGTGGAGCTTACCAGGTATGATCTTGAGGTTTTAATTAATTAAAACCGGGTTTCCTGGCCTAATACTACCTAGGCGGATCATACCCACTCTTGAAGCCCGTGCCCTAAGTGGCCCAATTAGGCACAATGACTAATCAAAGGGGTCACTCATGCAACACCTCATCTAATTGCAGGCAGCGTTTTCAACCCTCAATTCAATCACCCTTTTCGAACGAGTATTTTTCCCGCCTTTGAGCTGCATTGCAGTTAGTGAAACACCCGCACGCCCCAGCCATTCTATTAATTTGGTTTCAGCACAGTGGCTCTTGAATCCTAGGTTATAAGAGTCTGATCAAGGCCGATTCACTGCTGTCGCTCGCGTCCCCAAATCTAACCATCGTCGTTCTTTCTTCCCCAAAACACCCAATATTCCTACCTCAATACTTTCTTTACATTCACAAATGAGCGAAATCAATCCCGATTTCAGCTTCCCGGCTTTTACATCCACGTCTCAGCCTCAACCCCTGGGGCAACTGGATGTGCCTACTCTCGGCAGTCCGGTTTCAAAAGGTCGCCGACACCAGCATCGTCGTAGTGCTGCAATCTCGGAAGACCTCAGTACTGTCGATCTTTCCGCAATTGTTCCGTCTCCTCGACCTGGATCTGCATCGTTCGGCCCTCCACGGTCTCCGTTACCCCCACTGCGGCTTTCCCCACCGCCTGCCCCCCCCAAATCACCAACAAGAGATGAATTCCAGTTCCAGTTCCATTCACAGCTGAATCCGAGCTCTCCACTTCGCCCTGTTGGTGAGCCTGGCCAGATACTGCCTTCCATGGCCTTCGACGAACCGGAGTCTCCACGCAGCAAAAAGAAAAAGCGCCGGTCCTTTGTCTCGCTTTTTCGGAAAAGCGGCGAGTACGATCGCGAATCTGAGGGTATTGACACTCTAGATCCGCCCGACTCGATTGGTGAGAAGTTCACATCCAGCCAGCTGGGCAGCCCTGTTCGGGTCCAAACCAGTGCTACAACCACTCCCCCACAAAGTGTGGGTACTGAAAAGCCCATAGAGCTCCTTCTACCATCAGTCACACCGGTGATGCAGCAAACCTCACAGTTCTCCGGGAGTCCATTGTCTCCTCGAGCATTAGAGTCCCCTAGACCGGTTTTGGGACCAACAATTGATCTCGATGAGGCGCTTAGCTGCAGCTTTTCTCATTCACGAGGGAAGTCAGATTCTGTTCTAGACTCACCGTTTTCAAAGGGCGTCTCAGGCATGAATGCTTTAGAGGAGGCGGATGAAGAGGAGGATGATGAGTCCGACAAACAGTTCCACTGTTTCAGACAACCGTCCCAGTCTCGAATGAGCTCACCTAGAGGCTCAATTTTGCGTACTCAAGGTGTGGTAACTGCGGAACAGGTGTCCAATCTTGCAATACTGGACACCCGGTACTCCCCTCCACCACCACCGCCTGCTCTTCCAAACCTTCCTCCACACCCAAGCTCTACTCCGCCTGTATCTGTGCATAGATCTTCTACCGACAGTGGTGTTCGACGTAAACACATGTCTACACCACCCCAAATTCCGCCTAAGCGTGGCCATAACCGAAGGAGAAGTCTCATCGATAAACTGTTGAGGAGATACCCATCATGAACGTCCTGGTTGTGGATTTTTTTTGAAATTTCTAATACATTCGAATACCAAATCGTAGTCAAGTCAGCCTTTAACAATAGAACTGATACGTACTAAGTAGTAATAATTTAAGGTCGTTCGAACCCATAGGGCAAGGCATGCATCTTACGGTATTGACCCATGGCATGTGGGGCCGCACGGCCGACTTTGACTATATAGTTAACAAACTTGAACAGCAAAATTACAGCGAGTACATCGTTGGGATGGATTTGAACGAGTTTAGTACCTCTGAAAACGTTGTTTACCGCTGCACCACGAACCAAGGGTACCACACCTACGACGGCATTGACGTGTGCGGGTTTCGGCTGGCGAACGAGATCCAGTCCGTGCTCCACTTGTTTTCGGAGCATGAATTGGAAATAACCGAGCTGAGTCTTGTTGGCTACTCAATGGGTGCATTGATTGTTCGATATGCAGTCGGACTGCTGGAGGCCCGTAAGGTGTTTGCTGTGGTGAAACCGAGGGTGTTAGTGGCCACGTGTGGGCCCCATGTTGGTGTGAATATTCTGGGAAACTCAATTGCTGCTCGTGTCTACAACTTCATCGGGTCCTGGTCCATGGCCCGCACTTCTCGACAGGCATTCCTGACCGACTCTGACCAGGTGCACCAGAAACCATTGCTGTTGCTGATGACCCAGCCCAAGACTCCGTGGGTGGTGGGACTTGCTAGATTCGAGAAACGTGTGCTTTACGCAAATGTCCTCAATGACCGTCGCTGTGACTTCTACACCTCGGCTGCGGAGCCCACCAACCCGTTTGTGAACAGAAACCTGAGGCAGGTATCCCAGATCTTCATTCCTGGCTACGAGCAAGTGGTTATTAAGGGAGGTGCAAATGCCTTAGGAGCCATGTCCAACGCTAGAATCGAGCCAATTGATCAGCAAAGTACATTGAGCTCAAAACTGACACTCGGAGTCAAGTTGTGTCTAGCACCCTTGTGGTTCGCTGCATTTTTGGTCAATGCCACATTCCAGTTTGTCCACAGCAAATTCCGCACTCGCGGTATCTACGTAGACAAGCTGGACGCTGCTTTTGAAGAACTGAAGGCTGGGCTGCCCGATCCGGACTCCGGGTTGACACCGCTAATGAAGCAGATAATGGATCAATTCAACAATGGGGGGTGGGAAAAGTACTTTTTGCATATGCCAAGTACAAAACTCGCTCACTCTGCTGCAATTATGAAACAAGACCGGCCGGAGTGGGCCCAAGGCAAGCCGGCCGTAGACCATCTCATTAAGGTGCTGACCTCGGGCCTAGCCCTAGTTTGAGGCGGCGTTTTTATTCACCAACCACAGAGTACACAAATGCGTGTGGCAAGCATCGAGCGTATCACCAACGAAACAAAGATCAAAATCGCTTTGTCCTTGGATGGAGGCAATGTAGAGCTCCCCGGTGGACCCCAAACGCACCAGGAGGCTGCCCAAGAGGGCGAGGCCCAGCACACGGGGGGCCAGACCATTGAGGTGAGCACCGGTATTGGATTCTTGGACCACATGTTCCATGCACTGGCAAAGCACTCTGGGTGGAGTCTGAAGCTCACATGTGCTGGCGACTTGCACATTGATGACCACCACAGTGCCGAGGACTGCGGAATCGCTTTGGGAACCGCATTCAAACAGGCACTGGGCCACGTCAAGGGCGTTAAGCGGTTTGGATCGGGGTTTGCCCCCTTGGATGAGGCACTTTCTCGTGCAGTTGTGGACTTGTCAAACCGTCCCTACGCCGTTATTGAGCTGGGACTCCGTCGTGAGAAGATTGGAGACCTCTCCACGGAAATGATACCGCATGTACTGGAAAGCTTCGCTCAGGCGGCCGGAATCACTCTTCACGTCGACTGCTTGCGAGGTTTCAACGACCACCACCGTGCTGAGTCCGCATTCAAGGCTTTGGCAATTGCATTAAGAGAGGCTATTAGCTTCACTGGCCGCGACGATGTTCCTTCCACCAAGGGCGTGCTGTTCTAGATATTTATATAGAGATATATATAAATAAACACGTTCTATCATAACGCGAACTCGCTTATGCAAGGGTTCATGCCCTGAAGCCTGCAGGGTACTTTTAATAGCTAGTGGCTTCTTAGAGTGTTTAATGAATGGGGTTTGCTTCCGGGTTTACACACGTCGTAAAATAGTCAAATTTACCACTTTTCTAGAATTCTTTTACGTATTATAGTGCCTAGATTGGCTAAATTAAAAGCGTGCATACAGTATGTTATGTAATTGCATATTTAATTTTAGCTGCTGTCACCAATATGGCGTGCCCCAACCTTGTAGGCAGGCTTACATAGGGCGTATCGCAATTTTCGATCTGCAAAAATGAGGATCAGCCGATCGCAAGTATATTTTCTGTTATTGGCTGTGATACTAGTGAATGCGTGCTACCTTGCTCTAAAATCCTATGATTCTCCACAATATATAGCCCAAAACACACATGAGGCCAAACACGAACAAGTACCCTCTCAGGCTGGCTCGCCAAGCCATGAATCTTCTACCGGACAACAAACTATACAAAGCCAGCAAGCAAACACAAAATCTGGCGTGTTTAAGGAGACTTTTAACCAAGGTCAGTGGCCTCGTAGGTATAAAGAAGGCATGGGAATTATCCGTAATGCATTGCTTAATTTGGTGCAGGTCACACCGGGAATTGACGAGTTCACTGAAGATGACTTTTGGCGCGACATAAACAACGATGCTGATCTCCGAGGGATGGGAGATCTTCCACTAACCTCATCGGTTTTGGGATTGTATTTGCAGATGTCTGAGGAGAGTGTTGACACCCTTAAAAAGTCTCACCGTAAGGCATTGGACCAGGTGCTTCGGCTTGACAAGAGCAAGTTCAACCAGGTGTTTGGAGGAAGAGGAATTGTGATGACCGGAGGCGGTAAATATTTCCCGATGGCTCTCTCAGCCATCCATTGGATCAGAGACACCAACAAGGATATCCCAATTGAGGTCTTCATGTCGGACGAGAGCGAATACGAGAAGTCGTTCTGCGAGGGTCTCTTCCCAAAAATTAACGTCGAGTGTCGAGTGGTGAAGGAGGTTTACGGCGATGAAGTTTACGAGAAGCTGAAGTCCAAATACGCACTGAAGCCTTTGGCAATCCTCGCCTCGAAGTTCGACCACATCTACTTCATGGACGTTGACTCGTATCCACTGTCTGAGGTGGATCGCACGTTTGAGTCCAGCGTGTATGAGGAGTTTGGATACCTGTTGCACTCCGATTACTGGCCACGCTACATCAGCCCACACTTCTACGAGGTAATTGATGTGAAGCTCGGTGGCAGAGTTAGGGGCAAAGAAGGCGAGAATGCACTGCTGCAGAGTGATCGTGAGGGTGCATTTTACGGCCAAAGCACTGAATCCGGCCAGATCTTCGTTCACAAATCTACCCACCTGCATTCGCTGCTGTTGGCAACTTATTACAACCTCTACGGGCCCAACCGATATTTCACCCTGTTGACAATGCGTGGGCCCGGCGAAGGAGACAAAGATACCTACATTGTAACTGCCCAGCTGTGCAATGAGAAGTTTTACCAGACCAAGAAGTCTCCAGTTACACTCGGCTACTTTGAGGATGGGCAATTCAATGGTGTTGCCATGATCCAGCCAGACGTATCAGACGACCACAGCAACCCCGACTCTCCCGAGAATGTGGGTCTGTTTGCTATGCACTCTAATTACGTCAAAGCCAACGCAAAGTACATGTTTGGTAAGTCCAGCGACGGTTTCAGGGTACCGAAACTTTCCCAACGGCGGTTTTTCGGGTCTAAAAAGGACGTGAACGGACATGGATTGCCTGGTGATCCCGAACTGCGCTTGTTTGACTCCATTGCGGGATACACTTGTGACTGGGCGTTCAAGGGAGGCTACATTCCCAACGACTGGAAGGGAGAGAACGTCAAGAGATTGTGCACTAAAACACGAAAGCATGCGGACTGGCTCCGTACCCATCTCGAATAATATCTAATTTATGTAACTTTTAATTTATATTTTTGTATATGCTACACTGACCGCCGGTTCAGTTCTGCTGACATGATCCGCACCACATTCTTATCCGCCGAAAGTCCTCTGGACAATGCCCGCGTGCAGCCTGATGGTTCTGTAGAGGTAAAAAACTTACGAGCTGCCAAGCAAATTCGTATTCGAGAACCTCTTCCCTCGTGGGCCCCGTCTGCAGCAGTGAGTTTAGAGTGGGCTCCGACCCTCCTTGACCTGCCATTTGACCCACCGGTTGGGGGAGTTGGAACGCGTTTGTTTGCTGAAATTGGAGTTAATATTAGCGAAATTGAGGCGTTTGCATATGAAGCTGCTGGTTTACGCCTTGAATCGCCTGTTAACTGCGAAGAATGGCTCAACTGGATCACCCCTGCTGATCCTCATTTCACCCGTGAGGAACTTGCTGGTGCTGATGCTGTGCGTTTATCTGTGAACCCGAAAAGTCAAGAGCTGGTTTTAGAGGCTTGGTTCTCTGAAAGAGTGTGGGATTCCACATTGGCAGTGACTGACCACAAATCTGAGGTCGGGCTGTTTAAAGTATCTCGCAAGGGACCAAGCACGTTTCAGTTGGAAGGAAGAACTAGGGTCCTCGGCTCTGAGGCCAGTGAACCGGTTTTGATGTTCTGGCACTCGCGAAATTTGCCTTCTGAAGGGGCCATGGTGTCCGCACACTTTTTGGAGCCTTATGGTCTGCACCCAAAGCTAGAAATGGAGGTAGATGTGCCTCAGCCACAAGAGTTTGATACTTGTAGCCTGTATGCGTTTTTCGAAGTGCCGAGTGACGTCTTTATTGACCAGTATGAGGTTATGAACAGTGATTTGGGCTCTCCCCTGGGCCTGTGGGGAAATCTCGATCTCGAAAGGGCCCAGTGGGACCGCACTGAAGGCTCAATTGCGCTATTTAAACTTCCTGGAAGCGGTAACTTCAGCCTACCTCTCCATTTCCGGTACGCAGCTCCCAACGACCAAATGGAACAGGTTGGGGAACTGCCAGGTCCCCGCGTTTTCTGGACGTGTAAAAACGATTTGGTCCCCGAACGGTCTCCTGAGTTCGTAGAGCCCCGTGAAACGCTAGGAATCGAGTCTGTCTTCCCGCTGTCGAACTCCGTGTTTGTTAATGCCGCATCAAAGCCGGTTTCGTACCGAATTCCCGCAATTGGGAAACACGAGGGATGGGTAGGAGTTGTCACTGCCGCGGTTGTGGTATTACAGGCATTGTTCTTGCTAATTGTTATGTACAAGCGCCGGAAACCTGACCAAAAGGTGAAGAACGACTGAGGTGGAAATTGAGTACCCGCATTGTTGACTCGATCCACAAACCCATTACTCAGCATGTCCAGCGACACGATCCGCATCGCTCCTATCCGGCGTTCAACAATAACGCCGGACGCATGGGGTCTGCGAAGCGTGCCAACAATGCTGAACGATTTCCAACGGCACACTTCTCATGGTGTGCACGCTGTTCATCCGGAGCCCGAGAAGGTACCTCAAACAGACCGCGCAGTGCTTCTTCTGGCCTACATCGCGCTTCCCACTGCACTTCTTGCTGCTTCTCATGCCACAGCATCTAATCCATGGTCTGTAGTTGTGTTGTTGGGACCAGTGCTGTGTGCAGGTTTGATTGCCTCGCGAGCTCCTCTCGTGCACCTGCTGGTCGGGTCTGCGGGTCTCCTTGGCTCTACTGCGGTATTTAAAGGTAGAAGCACGGCTTCTCTTGCTATTTTCGCGATAATGCCTGTCCCAGAAACGTGGCAAAGACGTGTGTGTGTATTGGGTGCCATTGCGGCCGTTTCGTGCACCGTGTCTACCTGGGAGAGTACAGGCCAGGCATTTACGCTGCTTTCAGCTGTAGCATGGTCCCGAATTCGAGTCGACGGTACAATGCAGCGGAGGAGCACCAAAAATACCATGACTGGGCTGGCAATTGCTGCAGCATGTCTTATTGTTGGCCTTATGCTCGTGAGCCTGACTCGTGGCCTTTTCCTGAGTGGAATAATAGCATCAAGTTCCATTGGGTTGTTCTTTGTTGTTGTCAATGCCTCTGAGCCGTCTTCGATTGACCCGCTGGTATGTGGAGGACTCAGCATGCCGGTGGAGGCTGTTATAGAGGGACTTCCTACCATTTATGAACTTCTCACAACCGTTTTTGTGCTGGGGTCCTCATTTCCAGGGTCTTGGAAGGCATCCAAGCCGAGCTTGGGGTGGAGTATTCGAGGACCGGTGTGGCCGGTGCTAGACTCGATTCTCGCCCACGATGATACCCGCTCAATCTTCTATTTTTTCTGTCTGAACTTCAGTTTTATGCTGGTGCAGCTGCTCTATTCGTTGCTCTCCCACTCACTGGGGTTATTGAGCGACAGTATCCACATGTTTTTCGATTGTCTGGCCCTTCTAGTTGGACTAGTGGCCAGTATATTGGCAAAATTCCCTCCTTCTTCGCGCTTCCCTTATGGACTGACCATGGTTGAGACGGTATCTGGGTTTGCCAATGGATGCCTTTTGCTTGTCATATCCGTGGGGGTGCTCTTTGAGGCATTTGAGAGAATTGCTAATCCGGTCGAGTTAGAGAAGCTCACCGAGCTTGTGGTAGTAAGTGCTCTGGGTCTGCTGGTTAACCTTGTCGGCATTTTCTCATTCAACCATGCCCACTCGCATGGTGGTGGGGGGCACTCGCACGGACACGATCACGGCCACAGCCACTCCCATGGCCACTCGCACAGTGCGAATGACCATGAACACGAACACGAACATGACCACGAAAAACCGGAATGCTCTTCTCATGAGAGTGAAAATATGCATGGAATCTTTTTGCATATCGTCGCGGATACTTTGGGCTCCGTTGGCGTGATTGCCTCGACACTGCTGCTTGCATGGACCGGCTGGCACGGTTGGGATGCTGTTGCATCGATTGCAATCTCTGTGCTAATTTTTGCATCCGCGATTCCGTTGGTTCGCAGCAGTGCAAAGTCGCTGTTACTTGGGCTTAAGGAAAATGACGAATATCGTTTACGAGGATTGTTGAACGATGTGTACAACCTCGATGGTGTAGCGTCGTATTCAGTGCCTCGGTTCTGGAACGACGGAGACGGTATTAGAGGGACAATGCATGTCCAGTACCGTAAGTTCCACAATGCTGCGGTCGTTAGAGACCAGGTCCGTGCAGCGTTCACTGCCGGAGGCATTGAACACTTTACTGTGCAAATGGAAGAGGAAGGTGAGCCTTGCTGGTGCGAGCGTGAACGTCTTTCATAAATTTAATTGACATATTGATGTGTCCGACTACGTAGATTAATTAGCATGTATGCACTAAAAAAAAATTCTGCGAACTGAAAAAATTTACTACTTAAATTCAATACACAATTGAAAGTTTCTAAAGTTAAAAATATTGGAAACTGAAACTGAAACTGAAATTTCACTAAAATTTTCAAATACCGAAAAATTTAGAAGGGCCAGGGCATGTCCCGCGTTGGTGTACTGGTGATGGGCCCTGCGGGGGCGGGCAAATCAACGTTCTGCAACGCTCTGATCCGCAAAATCACTGCATTAGGTCGAAGAGCACACATAGTAAACCTGGATCCTGCTGCGAACCCCCAGGAGTATGAATTCACTGTGGATATCAAAGACCTCATTTCCCTGGAGGACACCATGGACGAGCTTGATCTCGGACCAAATGGAGGTCTAATGTACTGCTTTGAGTTTTTGCTAGCGAATTTAGACTGGCTAGATGAACAGATTGGCGATTACGACGAAGAGTACTTGATTTTTGACTGTCCCGGCCAGATCGAGCTCTACAGCCATGTTCCGGTAATGCCCCAAATAATTAGGCATTTGCGAGACTCACTGCAGTTCAATTTATGTGCATGCTACCTGCTTGAGGCCTCGTTTGTCCTTGACCGCTCGAAGTACTTCTCAGGAGTGCTTTCGGCCATGTCTGCCATGCTGCTGCTTGAGACCCCCCACATCAACATCATGAGCAAAATAGACATGTTAAAAGACGTTCCTCGGCGCGAATTAAAGCGGTTCCTCAACCCGGATCCCCTGCTTCTTTCCGAGAATGCCGAGTCCGAGCTCAATCCTCGGTATGCAGATCTGAGCCGTGCTGTGGCCCGACTAACCGAGGAGTTTGGAATGGTGCAGTTTCTGCCCCTGCACGCTAAGAACGATGAGAGTGTCGAGGCAATTTTGAGCCACATTGACGACGTGACCCAGTGGCAGGAGTCCCAGGAGCCGAAGGAGCCGGTTATAGAGGATGATTTATTAGATGAACTGTAAATTTACATAGGAATTTTTTTAATAAAAGTCTACACTGTACAGTGCATAAGTTGAACATTAAAGTCGGTTTGTACTCTACAGCTTACTAACATGGTTGAGATCGAGGTAAAAAGCGGAAGCTCGCGAGACCGTGCTGCAGCCCACACACACATCCGAGGACTTGGTCTGGACGACGAAGGCATCGCTCGTCCTGTTGATGGTGGGTTTGTCGGACAGGCAGCTGCTCGTGAGGCTTGTGGTGTTGTCGTAGATATGATCAAGGCACGCAAGCTCAGCGGCAAAGCCATGCTGTTTGCTGGTGCCCCTGGAACCGGTAAGACCGCGCTTGCGCTTGCTATTTCTCAGGAGCTTGGCCCCAAAGTCCCCTTCTGCCCGATTGTCGGCAGCGAGCTCTACAGTGCTGAGGTGAAGAAGACTGAGGCCTTAATGGAAAACTTCCGTCGGGCGATTGGAATTCGGTTGAAGGAAGTCAAGGAGGTTTACGAAGGCGAGGTGACTGAACTGACCCCCGAGGAGACCGAGAATCCGTTGGGTGGCTACGGAAAGTCCGTCAGTAACGTTCTGGTTGGCCTGAAGACTGCCAAAGGCACAAAGACTCTTAGACTGGACCCTGGCATCTACGAGAGCATCCAGAAGGAGCGCGTTTCGGTGGGAGACGTTGTGTACATCGAGGCCAACACCGGAGCCATCAAGCGGGTGGGCCGAAGTGACGTTTACGCAACCGAGTTTGACCTCGAGGCCGAGGAGTACGTCCCCCTGCCTAAAGGCGACGTGCACAAAAAGAAGGAGATTGTGCAGGATATCACGCTGCATGATCTTGATATGGCGAATGCTCGGCCGCAGGGCGGCCAGGACATCATGTCGATGATGGGCCAGCTTCTGAGGCCGCGAAAGACCGAGATCACGGAGAAGCTGCGGGCTGAAATCAACAAAGTCGTGCAGCAGTACATTGAACAAGGCACTGCGGAACTCATCCCCGGTGTTCTGTTCATTGACGAGGCACACATGCTTGACTTGGAGGCCTTCACCTACCTGAACCGTGCTCTGGAGTCCTCAATTGCCCCGCTAGTGGTCCTGGCCACCAACCGAGGCATGACGGAAATAAAAGGAACCGACGATGTCGTTTCTCCCCACGGAATCCCCAGAGACCTCCTCGACCGACTCCTCATTGTGAGAACACTTCCGTATTCCCTGGAGGAGGCCCGTGCAATCATCGAGCGTCGGGCTAAGCTCGAACAGAGCCCGGCAGAGCAGGCTGCTTTGGATCTGCTTGCCAACACAGCCCAGGAAACCTCGCTTCGGTACGCACTGCAGCTTTTGGCACCCTCGTACGTGCTCACTGAGACTCGCAAGGGAACGGAGATCAGCGTCACTGACGTTGAGGAGGCAAAAATGCTGTTTCTCGACGCCAAGAGATCGGCTGCAATTCTCAACGATAGCTTTTTGACGTATTAATTAACTAAATCTTATGTTATGTTAAATACCAAACAACCAAATTAGACACACAACACCAAGACCAGCACGGGAGGCTCCGTTTGCGAGCGGGGGGGCTGTCACATTTGAGGGGAGGCCGAAGCCGGGCATTTGGGTCTCCAGGGAGGGGGGGCCTTGGACCGGCACTACACCGGCTCCGGTGTCATACCCAGAGCCAGACTTAGAGGCGGAAGCACTGGGGTGGGTACTGGACACCTCGCTGCTGGGCACACTGGCAGTGTAAAGGGATGTTACCGTGCTAATTGCGCTCATACCAGGCATACCGGGCATGTCAGGTATACCGGACATACCCGACATGGTAGGCATGCTGGAGGCGCTGGTGACACTTGGCGACGAGGCCTTACAGGTCGGTGCGGCCGGGAATTTAGGCGGAGGCACGCTGTAGGCCGAGGCAGCAGCACTGAACTTGCTTTCCAGGGCACCGAAAACGGAGGTCAGCGAATTGACCTTGTCGCAATCGGACTGGACTGCCTTGACGATGTCGGAAACGATCGCACCGGTTGAACCGGTGATGCCTTTAATGTCGTCAGCAACAATCGCACTGGCGCCTACCAACGAAAAGTCAGCGGCTTTGGCCGACAATGCATCGAGGAGACCAACAACGGCGGTTCCGAACGACAACACCGTTTGGGCATTGACATCGCTGTCGGAGACCGAGCCTGCTTTCTCGGAAAGGGCACCAACGGCCGAAGACAATGTTGGGAAGTAGTCCTGGATGACCAGGGCACCGGCCAAGCCGGCTTCTTTGCTCCATGCGGCTACGGAGCTCGACAAGGCATTTGCGGCGGAGCTAGCCACACCGGCATCACTACCAAAATCAGCATTAACTGCCTGAAGGGCAAGAGCAAAAGTAAGGATTGCGGAATTCATACCGCTTGGAGTGATTTGAGACGATTTATACCACATCTGCAAAGTTAAGCTCCAAGGTTAACTGTGAGCTTATTTCAGAACCTCTCCTTCATTCTGGAAGAAACAATACGCAGATTTCCATAGATCTTACTGGGTGGCTTACCCAGAATCAGAGAGACCAGCGACTCTCGGGCCACCTTAATATTCTTAAAGCCTCCAAGAATGTGGATCTTGGAGTCTGCGAGTACCACTCGGGTACGACTCGCGTTCTCAATCGCAAACTTCATCTTACCGTCTTTGCCTGCCAATCGTCCAATTGCACGACTTAAATGGTCTCCATGTAGAGTTTTTACATCCTTGATCTCAAAGCTCTCGATGTAGAGGTCGTCCAACCGAAGGAGGGCAGTGGCATCATCAATGTCAAAGCCAAGCATAAACGCTCGCAAGAAGTCGTCACCCTTCTGGATAGCTCCACGGTCTATAGTAGTTCTTGAGGTACGTAAAAGCACCCGTTTACGGGCAATATCCATCTTAACCTGTAGTTTGAGGTGATCAACGAGAGGGAAGTAAACCTTGGTCCATGCATTTTTCAGAGGAGTGAATCGGTGAGGAGGAACGGCAATCGCCCGTCTCTCGGCCTTAACACCACCAACCCGGTCCTTGTCGGCCGCAAACTGGGGCCGTCCTTCCTCGTCTACAGCCATTGTGCCCTCATCTTTGCTGTCAACGGCCTCAGTTTCAAGAGGACGTGAAGTCATGACATCAATAATCACATCATCCGGCAATGAGGACTCAGTCTCCACGACTGGTGCCGCTGGCTTATTTTTCAATGCAGTTGGAGCCGGCATGAAAAATAATTTTTTTGCCGGGATACCGTTAAGGTTAATTTATTACACGATACGTTTAATTTTCTACCTTAGGTTTACCCCAGATACTCGGGCCGTCAATACGGTTTCGGCATGGTTCTGACCACTAAGAGCTCGCGAACGATACTTTTGTTGGCACTCGCCTTCCGAGTGGCCGTGGCCATCCGATTCTCGTATCTTCACCCCGATGAGCATTTACAAGGCCCTCAAGAGATCGCACACGCCATGTTCGGCTGGGCCACCCAAACGCCGTGGGAATTCCAAATTGAGAACGCGGTTCGCAGTTTTGTGCCGCTTTGCTTGGTGTATGGAATTCCTATGGGTTTCTTCGAGTCCAAAGCCTCGCCAGTGCACGTTCTTACCGCGTTACGAATCCTGTTCATGCTGCTTACCTGGATTCTGGAAGACATGGCCATTGATCGGCTTGCTGCCACCAAAAACGACAAGCTCCGATGCTTGCTTTATGTCAGTACGTCCTACATCACTGTGGTTTGGCAGTCACACACCTTCTCCAACAGTTTTGAAACAATTTTGGTTCTGTGGTTCCTAGTAATTCTGGTTGAGGCCGAGTCCCACACGGCCCAATTCCAGTCGTGGTTCGATAGACACTACGATAGTGCTCTTTTAGGCCTTATTACAGTGATTGGGGTGTTCAATAGGCCGACATTTATTGCTTTTTTGGCCATACCTGGTCTCTCGCTCCTCAAAACGTTTATGAAGTACCCAGCCACCCTAGTGACGTTTCTTGTGAGCTCAGCTGTGGTTTTCTGCGTGTGTGTGTCCGTTGACACGCTACTATATGGGAACCAGACCGAGTGGGTTATTACTCCGCTGAACTTCATTCGGTACAACCTGAAACAAGAAAACCTCAGCCTTCATGGAATACACTCCCGACTAACCCACGTTTTAGTGAACCTTCCACTGCTTATGGGCCCTGGTCTGCTGCTTATGCGGCCCAAATGGAGCTCGATACCGATGCAGTCCGTGATTGGGGCCTTGGCTATTCTGTCGTACATTCCCCACCAGGAACTTAGATTTCTGCTGCCATTGGTTCCGCTGCTGTGCTGCCAAATGGACCTCTCATTCATCAGTTCAGCCAAATGGCGCAAAATTCTACTGATTTCCTGGCTTGCATTCAACGCGGTCATGTCCGTGTTCATGGGCTTCTTCCACCAGGGAGGCGTGGTTCCTGCTCAGGTATTTAGCCATGATCTCCCACGACCTTCGACGGTTGTGTGGTACAAGACATACACTCCCCCACTGTGGATGGCCGGTCTCAAGACCGAGCAGGTCGACTTTGTGGCTCTTAGCGACCTTGGCCAGACGTACGCGGAGATTATTGAGAAGGCCAAGAACCCCAAAACCGGAGATGTACTCACAATCATTGATTTGCAAGGTGCACCTCCTACTACTCTAAGCAAGGTTGTTAACGAGGCCCGCGAAAACAGCCAGGTCTACGTTGTGGCTCCATATTCAGTGTACCGAGACGTGCAAGCTTTGAAGAAGAAACCCGAGGAGTTGTTTGGCACCCGGTACCACATCGACCCGGATCTTTTGGACATTCTACGGCCGTCTTCGCTGAGTTTTGGACTCGGAGTCTACAATGTGACCAAATAGACACGTATTTTTTATTTATTATCTACAGTACTCCTTCGATTCGCGATCCAGTCGCTTCACGGTACCAGCGAATATCACCGTCTACACCAGCCACGGCAAAGCCTGCCGGGGCACCAGCAATGCAGTTTGACCGGGGAGGCATCCACACGCACGCAAACAACGAACTGTTCCCGTCGTTTACACTGAATTGGGCCTCACGAGTCACCAACGACCACACCTTCGCGGTTCCATCGCCAGCGACAGAGATAAGACGCTCGCCCGACGGCTCGAATGCAATTGAGTAAATGTATGCACTGTGACCAAGCAAGGATCCGAGATAGGAGCCGCCCGAGAGCGTGAACAAGGCGACGGACTCGTCACCGGTGATTGCAATTACGTTTCCACTGGGACTAAACCGGACACATCGGGGCCGGGAAATGCGACTGGGTAGAATGTAGGCCATACGGTGGGTGTCTATGCTGAACACTCGGGTACGGCCAAGCTCATACGAACCTACAACGAACTGCTTGTCGGCAGTAATGTCCACTGCCAAACACGGCCTTGAAACCGCACCGGTGTTCCCAGGCTCCTTCAAATCACACATGACAGTGTCCTCCTCCAGATTAACCACAAATATAGAGCCTTTCAAAGTCGAAAAGCACGCTACAGAGCCCGCAACGGCACAATCCCAGCATCCTTGAGAACTCAAGGTTTTCTGGATGCTTGGGATGTCCAGGGGCGCAAAATTCAACAGACTGTATGCCAAAATCGAGGAGTCAAAGCTGACTGCCACTACGTAGTCGCCGCTTTCGCTCACAGCGAGGTGGTGGATCCCAGATCGGCTCGGCTGCTGGTTCAGCGTGATTCGGGTCTCTGAGGGAGCAGAATTGTCCCATACAGAGATGTACCCATCCCCACTAGCCGCAACGGTGTAGCGGGTACTGCTTTGCAAGCAGTAAATGTCGCTTTCGTGGGCCGATTCAGCGGTAACCGTCGAGACAAAGGGCACTGACATGGGTAAGGCAAAACGGTGGAGTGAATAAAATATCTATATATAACGGCCAAAAATGAAACTTGGTAAAAAAATACCACATAAACGAATTAAGTACTGTTTCCTTCACAAAAAATTCTAAACATTTGGAAAAACCACACAAACAATTAAACCACAAATCCAACGTTACTCTACATTGGCATCGCGAACTGGGGGGTGGTAGTGTGTTCCTTACTAACATGACCTCAAGTGACGACGAATCTTTGGAGATCGTAGGCTCTCAGGACCTCAACGAGTCCGACGAGTCGGGTTCGTTTGACCAGGACGAGGCTGCTGAGATTGAAGCTGATTTGGACGAACGCTGGGAGGAAGCAGAACAGGAACGCGAGGAGGCTATGATGTATGCCCAGGCACACGCTCAGGCCCAAGTGGATTCGGCCTTTTCACCCCATAGAAACCAACCACAGTCCCATACTCAAGTCGAAGAACCTGATTGGGACGATATGCAAAGGCTTAAAACCGAGAACTTCAGTTTACAGGTGTCGTACCGCGACAAACTCAAGGAGCTCATTAATTACAAACTCCAAACCCAGTCTGCTCTGGCAGAGGTCGAGCGACTGAATGCAGAAACTGCTGCTGCTTATGAGGAGCTGAAACAAGAGCGTTTGCGAGCCCGAGAGGTACACGACCAAGCAGAAACGCGTGTGGTTGACCTGCAAGTGCAGGTGGACGCGCTCCGCACCGATTTGAAAGCCAAAGAAAAAACTTACGGTGCTTTAAGCGAGCGTTACGAGGAGCAGATCAAGGATCTGGTGCAGTTGCGCCAGAACGTTGCTGATCTTGAGTACCAAAGCGTCACTCAGAGCGCTCAAGCTCACAAAGCTGAGCGGGGCGAGTCCCGCGCCCGCAGAGAGCTGGAACAGCTTCGAGACGAGCTGATGCTTGCTCTGGATGAGTGCTCACAGGCACAAGCGGCTCTGGCTGCCCAAACGGAAAGCGTTACGCAGTTAAGAGACGAGGCCCGGCGAGAGGCCCTGAGCACGCTCATTGAGGAGCTCAACCACACTGATAACACGCTAACCAGCATGAATAACGACGTTCGCGGGTTCAGTTTCGATATTTCGCGTGCAATTAATGCCCAAAGTCGTGACGACAGCCTTGACGACTCTCTGTTGTGGAGGAGGCGGTACGTTGCTCTGCGTCGTGAAATGGACGACGTGGCGAAGGAAATTGAGCGTCGCGAGCCGGAAATAATCTCGTTGCAGGAGGCCTACAGTGCGAGCCAGGCGCGAGCCGACGAGCTCGAGGCTCAAAACAAGTTCTACCAGGACCAACGCGATAAGGAGGAACACCGGGTTTACCGTGCGGAATGCAAGGCCAAGGACTCCGTGCTGGAGAACCAGCTGCTCACCGAACTGCTCACGGACCTGCGCCGTCAGCTTCTGACTCTGCTGGCGGAAAAGCAGCTCTCCACTCGGCTTACTGATAATGAGCAGCGTGAGCTTAGCAAGCTGAGAGATGAGACCGAGCGCAAAAATGCGAAGGACGTTCTCGATGCGATTGAGCTCAACAACGGCGACGAAAGGGCCGCAGAGCGTGCTCGTGCGGGTCAACAAATGATCACCGATAAGCTCGTTTTGTTCACAGACTTATGCGAGCTCCAGAGCCAAAATGAAGCGCTCATGCGTGCTTGTCGCGAGCTTGCTGGTCTGCTGGACCCTATGGGATCCTACACAGCTTCCCAGCTTGCCGACTCGAACCACTCGTATGTCAAGGACATGGAGGAGGCCGGAAACGCGCTGCTGGCAGCAAAGACTCGCAGTTCAGAGCTCACTGAGCAGCTGAAGAGTGCGGAACAAAAACTTCTTGCTTCGAATCTCGAGAGAAGCTCGGCGGAGAAGGAGGTAAACCGGCTACGCGAGTCCGTTGCCGAGCTGCAACGCGACCTCAATGAGTCAAGGCGTCGTGCACACCTGTCTAACCACAGCTCCGAGGTGAGCTCGGCTGGTAGGAGTACCAGCGATACCGAGCGTCTGCTCCAGATTCAGATCGAGAAGATCGAGGGGATGCTCAAAGACAACCAGCGCGAGACTGTACACCTTCGAGAAGAGCTTCGTGAGGCCAACAACAAGTTTGCGAATGCTCAGCTCATGTTGGGGCGCTCGGAACAAACGATTATTTCATCTAACGAAACAAGCGAGATGCTGCGGGCTGAGCTGAGCGAGTCCCAGCGCACGGTTGCCCAGCTCAACAGCCGTGCCAAGGCGTGGAACCAACGCGAACAGGAACTGCTGGCAAGCATTTCGCGTGCCGAGGGAGAGGCCGAGTCTGCCCGTACCGACTCGGCCCGCACGGTTGCCGACCGCAATGAGATAGAAAAGCGGCTGATGACCCAAGTAGAGCAGCTCCAGAACCTCTTTTCGTTGGGCCCGGCTGAGCAGCAGTTGCGTGAGAACGAACAAAAGCTTAACGAGAGCGAGCTGAAGCTGGAAGCGGCCGAACAGGCTCGCTCTGAGACCGAGCAGAAACTTCAAGAGGCGCTCGAAACCGTCAATAAACTGCAGGGCGAAATAAACGAGTTAGAAATGAGGGCACAGCGTGCGGAGGGGGAAATTAGGACCGCTAATGATGCCAGGCAGCAAGCCGAGCAGGAACTGAACAGCTCGCTGGTAAATGCAACCAAACGCAACGACGAGCTTGAGGACAAAGTCAATGACCTCGAGGATCAGCTCACCGAGGCATTGAAGGATGCAAGCAGTGCAGGCGAGCGGGCAACAAAGGCCGAAGAGGCGGCAAAAATCGAGTTGGAGAAACGGCAGCGTGCCGAGCAACTTGCCTCCGAAAGTGACCGTGAACTCCAGCGTGAAATTGAACGGCATCGAACTCTATCCGTTGAAACGGAGGCCAGTGGCAGCGGTAATACCGACACAAAATCGTTCCCAAGTGACGAGGAAATAAATGGCATGCCATTTGATAAACTAAGGGAAACCTTGGTCTCACACATTCCTTCGTCTGTATTGTCTCGGTTTGAATCTGAGCTTTTACAAACTGAACAGTCTCGAGTAAAGGATGCTATGTCTAAGAAATTACAGGAAATGCGGGACCAAGCCGCTGAAGATGTTAAGGAAGCCGAGAAACGGGGTGACGAACGTGCTACAAAACGAAATGAGATAAAGAGCAAACTACAACTGAACAAAGTCACTAAATTGGAAGAGGAGATTAATGAACTACGGACTAAAGTGCGCCGCTTGAAGGGTGGTGAAACGGATTCTCCTCCCAAGGCCAAACCGGCCCCAGCACCTGCACCAGCACCGGCCCCAGCACTACCAGCTCCAGCCATAAGCTCAACCCCGAATCCATTTTCTACTGCAGGTTCAGTTCCGGCAACTCTGATGCCTGCTGCACCTTCAACAGCACCGTCAACAGCACCGGCCCCTGCATTTGCAAGCCCTGCCTTTGCATCTCCAGGTACCGCATCGTCTTTTTCAGTGCCCTCAACAGTTTCCAACCCGTTTGCAGCCTTCAATGCATCTAAAACTTTCGGAGGGTTTGGAGGTTCAAGCATCCCTGCAACCGAAAATCCGTTCCAGCCTGCAAAGAGCAATGAAGACGACGGGAAGCGTGCACTAGAGGACAGCGACCAACCTGACGTCAAGAAACGGAAGGAGGAGTGAACCTCCTGTATTGTATGTATACTTAAATAAGAAACGAATAATTTACACATCTAAAGCACTTACGAGTGCAGCACTCAGGTACTCAATAATCGACAGGAATAGACACAGCATACTACAGATGCAGTAGTGGCTGATTCCAGTTCCAATATCAAGCCAACTTCCCTCGTCAACGACCATGTAGAAGAAATTGAGTGAAAGGACGTCGGAGACTGCCAACACCATAGAGAACAAGGCATATCTCGGTAGTCGCAACCGGAGGTTAATAATGCCAAGCACAACCGACAACAGCACAAACGGAACCAAGATCTTAACGATAAGGAGAGCGCCCATGCTGAAAGGGTTGAAGATTGGAATCAAACGGTACACCGAATCTAGGGAGAATGAGGAGATTGAAGCTATGTTACCTGTGCCAAAGAACGCAATATGCGTAAAGAACAGGAACGTGAGAGCCATTCTAAACGTCCCCAAGGTAACTGTAGATGACGTGTAAACAGGCTCAAGCTGCAGCCATGAGAAAAGCAGCATCGAAAACGCAATGTAAAAGTAGCCTTCATAGGAGATGGACAGTATGATCATAGTAGGACAGAATAACATGAAGATGCTCAGTAGACGGAAGCGGTAATCAGGAACCGGAGCCAATGAGTGCATCGAGGGGATCAACATACTGAACAAAAATGTCATCCAACCCATCAGCTGGCTACCGACTGGCAGTCCATTGCCTGCCTGCAAGCTGGTGACCGAAGACCTTGTAACCAGGATTGCCAACACAATCAAGCTGAGTTGGAACCCGAGTGTGACCATTGTTACCGTGGTTACCTTGATTTGTTGAACCAAGTACGAAGAATAACCAAACGAAAGCAGAGTCATGACACACCCGCTTCCGGTGATCATGTCCAGGTCCTCAATTTTATTGACTGGCAGTGTACAGAACACAGCCAGAGAGAAGCAGCTGATGACCCAAAGCAAAGTTGCGGGCCAATTTTTGAGCGCAGTACGGAACCCAGCCACAAAGGGCCAAATTGCGAACACCAAAACCAGAAATACGCTAAACAGTTCGCGGTGGAAGTACCCAAGGACAATTCCTTCAAGCAGAGTAATACCACCAATAATACCAAACACCTGCCCGGCAGTAACACTAAAGCTAGTTGCCTTAGGCCCACAAAACAACTTGGTGAGACCCACTGACCAGATAGGGCTGCACCTGAGGCAGACGTACCAGAACAGGCACGGGAAAAAAGCATAGAAATAGTAGTTTAACGGACTCTTTTGGAAGCTTAACAAGCTACAAAGTGTAGAGAAAATACCCACAAATACTGCAGGCAGAAACATTCCCGTGGATGACTTTACCTCGGGAGCAATGAACAAGTGCAAGAAACTTGTGAAAGCGAACGCAGCGAATCCAAGGAATCCAAGCGTCACTAATGTTCGCAGAAGGAGCCAATTGTACTGTTGAAGGTACCTTAATCCTTGCAAACCCGCAAGCATCAGGTCTTCAGCTTCTTTACTGGCTTCTTCCCACTTACCAGCTTTCAAAAGTCTCTCGATACTTTCACGACGGTTGTAAACACTTAACTCACCACTAAGATTTTGATAGGGACGGAATCGTAGCTGAGCCTGCTTCACTCGCGATTCCTTCACCAAAAACTGTTCCGATATGGTATCGGCATTGGCAGCAAGTGCTCGACTCTTTGTCTCGGGGGAGGCATCTAAAAAGTGAGTAGGAAGCTCACCAACGGTATTAGCAGGGTAATTTAGACCCACAAGGTAGGCCATCAGGTTGGCAATGTCGGCCTGCTGGATGTCTCCAGCGTCCATTCCAGCGGCTTCAGACACTCCTTTACCCCAGGCAACAATGGGGGTACGCGTATTGTCTGGATGACCGTCTCCATGGGAACCCAAGTCACTCATGCCGTGGTCGGCTGTGAAAATGAACGAGGTTTCTTCATCCTGGTAGAAGTCATGAACCAACTGCTCAAACTCGGCAATCTGAGCATCAACGAATTTAATATTATCGTAGTATTCCGCAGAATACGGCCTTTTAAAGTGTCCAGCATTGTCAATGCCAAGAAGGTGTAGGAAAACCACAATTCTGTCACTGCGGAGCAGAGCATCTAAAGTGGCGTTGGTTTTAGCTTGTAAAAACAAGTCTGCGGCATTATTGAAGCTGTATGCATCCAATTCGATGCTGGAGCGAGTGAAATCCTCAAAGGTATGGTCGTAGCTCATATAGTCAACGGTTCCTTCCGTGGCGCCAATCGCGAACATCGGGAGAATATCCGGGGACCCAAAACTCCAGGTATGCCGGGATTGGTTAAACACGCTATCAAAATCAACTGGATTTGTCTGCCAGCCTTTGGTGACGGCACTTACGTCCTCGTAGAAACCGGCAATTAACGCGACGTGACCAGGTCGGGACTCAGTAGGCATACGCGTGTGAGAAATCGCAGCCAGCGCGTCACCATTAGCAACTTTTGCCATTAGTTTAGGTGCCAAAACCTCAGTTTTACCACTAGTAGGGTGGTATTGTGGTTCAAAGCACTTGTCGGCTCGCAAACCGTCACCAACCATGAGAAACAGGCGTTTAGCGGGATCCGGATTCGCTGAGTGAAAGTGTCTCATGCCATGGACCAAAGGACTCACAAAATAAATATCAAAGATAGACATTAAGAACGCGAGGTGGAAAACCACCCCGATGGACAGGACTGCCCATTTCGAGAGAACACGCATGGGTAGGGAACGGTGATAGACGGAGGTTATAAATTACATGAACCGCGACTGGTTTAGATCGAAACTAGAAATTACGGAATAAATAATGCTCAATTCAACAAATAATTCGGCCATTTCGATGTAAATGTAAAGTGTGAACTTGATCCACAGCACTCACGGAGGGGGAGGGCAATGCCACCTCAATGCCGGCGGCTAACAAGATCCAAAATCTTAGAATCCGAATTACTTAGCCGATTTGTGATTCCCAGATTCACAATTTCGTAGTGCTTATTTTAGTTTTAGGTTCATGGCCTGGGCAGGGTAGTCTGAAAAATCACTGCCAAAATAAATAGCAGATTTTTGACCCCGACTTTTCGCTTGAGTAAGCTAATGACGAAAAAGATTCTAGTGATGAAGGGTGCCGTAGGCACTTTTATGGACGATTTCAATAGTATGTGCAAATCTCACGACCGAGAGCCGTTGTTTATTGATCCTGCCAACCAAGAGGAGTTCATGCACGCCATTCGCAACAACGAAGTAGACATTATCATGAATACTTGGCAGCGGGCTAAAAATATGGGTGGCTTCACCAACGAAATGATCTCGGAGATGAAATACGGGTGTGCGGGCCATTTGCCACATGGGTGCGGGGTACGATATTGTCGGTGATCCCCATGCGTGGAAGGCTGTTGGTGTTCAGGTCTCGAACTGCCCCAACACCGCAGCACGAGACACTGCTGACACTGCTATCTTCCACATGCTTGGGGCCATGCGGAATTTCCACATTTTCTCCTCTCTCCTTAAGCAGGGCCAGTGGAAGAACGTGAATGGCGGTGACCACGAAGCGGTTCACCCTGGCATTAGCCCAGCTGTAGCTACATTGGGTATCCTGGGCATGGGTAACATTGGCCGGGCCATTCGTGACCGGGCCATTCCATTCGGGTTCAAGCAAATTCAGTACTTCCAACGTCACCAATTACCCCCTAGTGACGAAAAGGGAATGAAATACGTTGGGGATATTGACGAATTCTTGCGTTCGAGTGATGTCATCATCATTATTGTTCCGCATAATAAGTCAACCCACCACTTACTTAACCGGGAAAGGCTTCTCAACGTGGTTAAACCAGGTGTCGTTATTGTGAATGTGGCTCGGGGGCCAATTATCGACGAGGAGGCTTTGGCCGAGGCTTTGAGGACTGGAAGGGTCGCTAGCGTGGGCCTTGATGTGTTCGAGTTTGAGCCCAAGGTCAACCCAGAGTTGATTTCCAATCCGCGTGCTCTTTTAACCCCTCACATGGGTACTCATACTAAGTACTCTTGGGATCAGTTTGAACTTGAGATCAGCTCCAATGTCAGGTCAGTTTTAGAGACCGGCAAAGTGATTTCGTTGGTTCCCGAGCAATACAATTAGCGCATACTTCGCTTAGAATCTTCTATAATCCTTGATATTTCCGTAATCAAATTCTGCGTGTACTCTAAATTTCGGTGGAGTGACACCATGGTTCCATCAAATCCGTCAATCAGCTGTTCGTAAGTCCTCACAAGCTCCTGCATGTAAATTGATGAGTTTTCGATGTATTTGCGGGCAATATTTGAAGCAAATTGTTGTTCAGGCTTCTCGTTAGGCTGGCTGTAGTGTCCATATCCGTAGTTCTGGGACATACGAGCACGCTTATGTTTATGCTTCTGAAACTTAGGTACCTCACGGTTCATTTCTTCGAAATGAAATGTCGTTCCATGCCTTTCTGATAGAGGCGGGGCTTTTCTTAGAGACTCCATATGGAACCTTTTGCTGTCAGAGACCCTTTCATTACTAGCAGACCTTGGACGTCGTAGATTGGGGCCATTGGGGCCATTGGGGCCATTGTGACTAGATGTTTGTGGTGTAGACTGAGAATGTGAATTATCTACTTTTGGACTAGAGCCAGAGCCAGAGTCAGAGCCAGAATCAGAATCAGAATCAGAATCCTTGGTTAGGTCTATGGTTTCTTCAGTGTCAGACTTACCGCTAAATCTAGTTTTCTGAGGTCTAGTAGTCCTCCCAGAAGTGAAAGAAGAGCCTCTAAATGCATAACTTGCAGCAGAAGATGCAGCAGAAGCACTTCCTGCTGCTCCAAATGCACTATAAGCCGTCTTGGAACTGGTGGGGCTCGGGTTCGGATTAGCAGCAGGCTTATTTACCGGCTCTGCAGCTCTAGAATATTTAGTGAAGCTCATGAATGTGCTGTATTGCCTTAATTTAAGGTCATGATCCCTTCGGGAGTTCGGATCACGGAGTATTTGGTATGCTTCATTGGCTAACTGGAATGTCTGTACTGATTCGATTGACGAGGACTTATCTGGATGATACTGCAACGCAATTCGATGGTATGCTTTTTTTATTTCATTATCAGTGCAATCTGAGGGGATATTTAAGACCTTATAATAGTCTATAGGTGGATCAGACATTGTTGACGTGGGTAGGTAAGGAACTGCTCAATATTATAAAATTCACTCGGATATTTGAGCTCCTCACCCAAAAATAAAAAACACAACAACTAGCAATAAAGACAAATATAATTCTTTTTTAGAAGTAGCAAATTGAGGAACCACCTGATGGGCAAGTACTAAATTATTACTGGGCACGCAAACTATTACGTAGGCATATGTATGAGATCCTCTTTTACGTTCCTTCAAGTTCCGGGTACGTCGAGTTTGGGGTGGAAAACAACATACTAAACCACTCAATTGTCAATGAGGTACCACCAAACAATGCCCATAATGTTTTGGACATCGTAGAAGTCCCCGAACTCATCGTTTTGCATTCCAGTGCCGCTGGGGCCAGCACAGACCTCTACTCTTCAATCATAAAGCCCATCCTTGATTATTTCAAAGTAAAGCACACTTATGTGCGAACTATAAACGAAAAAACCACTGCTGAAACTGCACAGCAACTGGATCCAGCTGTACATAGCACTGTGCTTATTCTCGGAGGCGATACGAGTGTACACGAATTTATCAACAACCTACCTAATGTTTCTAAATCCCAAAAAGCATCGGTCAATATAGCTGTTATCCCAACTGGTTCCGGGAATGCCTTGGCATCGTCAGTCGGCCTTTCAGAACCTGTTTCGGCTATCCGCGAGTTCTTCAAAAGAAATTATGCCCCTTTATCGTCTTTTGAAATAGATTTTCCTGACGGAACCAGCACCTACGCAGTTGTTGTTGCTTCTTGGGGCTTTCATGCCTCATTGGTAGCAGATTCAGAAGATTTACGCGACGAGTTCAAGCATGCACCCCTGGAGCGGTTCAAAGAGGCAGCAAAGAGGCTGTTGCAGAACGAGAAGCAGGTTTATGAGAGTAATGTGTACAGCCTCCCCGACAAATCAAGTATACTGAGCACCCACGCATACCTAATTTTCACTCTAGTTTCCCACCTAGAGCCTACCTTCTGTATCTCCCCATTGTCTAATGCCCCGTCGGACCTCAATCTACAATTGGTAGGAATTCCTCCGTTAAATAACCAAGAGGAGGAATTGCACGATATTATGAACCTAGCATACCAAAATGGGTCTCACATACATGATTCCCGAGTCAAATACGAAAGGATCAACACTGCTGTAGGCGTCTATGTGTACGATCAGCCCGAAAGAATGCGACGATGGTGCATAGATGGGCGAATTGTGATTTCACCTGAAGGTGAAGTAGTAATTAACCGGCCTTCTCATGTTTGCCGGGGCTGGAATCTGTATACTACGACTAAATAATGTTATGTTGGGCAAGGGACAGAAATCGAAACCAGGAACCATTATGACATTCCCTAAGGAGTACGAGACTGCAGTAATTGAAGCGTTCAAGGAGGCTGAGTACCAGGAGGTATTTGGCCTCAACTATACCTTGGAACCAACAAGCTGGTCTGATGCCCACAAAAATGTTCTGCTGAAGTTCTTAACCGCCAACGATGGAAAGATACCTGAGGCCAAGGAACAGTTCTTGAAAACACTTGAATGGCGCAAAGAATTCAAACCTCTCGAAGCTGCCAAAGAGGAATTCAAAGGCGATGTTACCAAGCTTGGTGTTTTAACCCGGTCGCCCAAAAACAGGGTAGTTACATGGAACCTCTATGGAGCAGTAAAGAACCCAGGGGAAATATTCTCCGATCTTGACAACTTTATTCGGTGGAGAGTTGGCCTCCACGAGCGGGCATTGGCACTGCTTGATTTCTCCAAAGAGGACACGGCTCAAATGGACCAAGTTCATGACTACATGGATGTTTCGTTCTTGCGAATGGATTCACGAATCAAGAAGGCCAGTTCCAAAGTAATTGAGGTCTTCCAGACTTACTACCCGGAAACGCTTGGTGCCAAGTACTTTGTGAATGTTCCTTACATTATGATGTGGGTCTTCAAGCTTTTGCGTGGCCTCAGCAGTTCTGCAACAACATCCAAGTTCCATGTTCTTGCCAATGGATCGTCTCTGTCCAGTGAACTCGGCGATTGGGTTCCAAGCGCATACGGAGGTAAAGGCAAGCCTCTCCGGGAACAGGAAGTTAAGTATGAGCCCGAGGACAACGATGTTGAGTAACTAAATAACGATGTAATGAAAATTAACTAATGCAATTACTTGGTTAATGCACAACACTGCACTGCTTTCTACATACCGGCGTTGACAGACCGGCGTTTTTGGATGTGGGGTAAGCCCTATTTAGTAATCAGCCTCGAAATATTACAAATCAACTGAAAACTTTTCATTGAGTACCTTCAAAAAACCCTCCCAAATTAATAATGCAATTCCAACATTTCTGTCAACCCTCTACCTAAAAATCAATCACCACCTCTTGCGTTGAACTACTTTTCATATTCATAATGGTTTTGGCTGTTGATATCCTTCACCCTAGCGCTAAGAGCGAGGCCCAGAAGCACAAGCTTAAGCAGCTCGTTCCTGCTCCCCGCAGCTACTTCATGGACGTCCGTTGCCAGGGATGCCTCCAGATGACCACTGTCTTCTCCCACGCTCAGACTGTGGTTACCTGTGGATCCTGCGCCACTGTTCTCTGCCAGCCTACTGGTGGTAAGGCCAAGCTCACTGAGGGCAGCGCCTACCGCCGCAAGTAAATGCGGTTTTTCTTGGTCTAGTGTGTGCTCGGCAAGTCCGGCTGAAAGCACGTCATAGTAAAGAAAATTGCATCGACAGATAACATCTGGCAGCTTACCCAAAACATGGAATCCGAATAGATCCGCGATCTAATCACCTATTTTTTTATTGGTGGCGTCTCTTTGTCCACCGCAGGGTGGTAGCCAGTATATAATCGCTGCCACCGACTTAGCAGTAGTCTAGTCTAATGTTAAATTTATCTACTTAGCTGTGAATTACAATTTATGTTTTCTTTTCATTACCGTTGTTCACTACTCTTTTTTTTAATTCAGCGGGTAGCATGCTGAAAAATCTGATTTGAAAATTGAACACATGATACGGCTAGTTCAACGCGAAATCAACCCCGAGCACACGTCGAACACCTAAGTCGAACACATAAGTCGAACACAGAATAAATGAGGCTTTTCAGCATTGCTGCAGTCTGCGCTTCGCTTGCTGGACTTGTTTCGGCACATAACGAGATTATTCCTCCTCATGGTAAAGTTTGCTTCTTTGAGATGCTGAAACCTGGCGATAAGTTCAACGTGAACTTCCAGGTCGGCACACGCGATGCCAGCAGCAGTGAGCAGCTTGATATCGACTTCTACGTGAGCAACCCTCTTCTTCACCGTGTTTTCAACTTGAACCGTGTTCCTGATGGACGCGCCGATGTGGAAATCACCGCCCCCGGAAAGTACGAGTACTGCTTCAGCAATGAGTACTCCGGAGACGCCTCAAAGGATGTCACATTCCATATTGACCATGTTTGGGGCTCTGAACTTCGTACCGAGCAGTACGACACTCTTGAAGGCCAACTGAAATTGTTGAAACGTATTGTTTCTGATCTCTCGCATGAAAGCGAGTATCTCAGGATCCGTGAACGCACACACCGTAATACTGCAGAGAGCACAAACGAGCGTGTTAAGTGGTGGAGTATTGCACAGCTCGGTTTTGTGATTGCAAACGCCATTTTCCAGGTTGCCTATCTCAAACGCTTCTTCGAGGTCCGCAGTGATATTTAATTGTGAGCATTATACATAGTATATATCAGTACGCATGTACATGATTCAATTTCATAAAGACATTGGCACGTATATCTCAATAAACTGGTATTGGGCAAGGTATGCCCCAAGTCCCAAACGACGAGTTTGTGAAGCAGCTGCAGGGCCTGTTCGAGGTCTCACAGTCCGGAAAAGGCTCAGTATACCTTGAGCAAAAACGTTTAACCAGGACAGGGCCAGATTCGGTATTGCATGCCACTGCAAAACCGTTCCCACTTGTCTTTAGGGCCACTAATGGGGCTCGCGATAGAAAAAACCGTGTTACCGTGAGCACCATTGTTGAAGTAGCTGATCTCAGCCGATTCTGGAATGAATACACCCAGGCATTTAAGAAAGGTTCGGGTGGACTTAGAAAAAAAGACAAGAAGAAGGCCAAGAAGGCCAAATAGGCTGTATATACTTTATTATGTGTAGTTGAAATATATGCATGGATGCTTAGTTAGGCGAGGCTAGGTATGTCTCGTGAGGCCCTGCGCCTGTCTGAACAGACCGGATGTCTTCTTTCCGAGGCGACAACACTGTTGGAACTCGAGGGAGAGTTTTCAACGGCATTCGAGACGATGCAGATAGTCCTGGCCCACCGTCGAGAGCTTTATGAGCATAGTGTAACTTTGGTATGGGATCAGTTCGCCAAAAATGAAAACGAGCTAGGAATTGATGCAACAATTGAATTTATAAACGCACTGGGCCTCGAGCCAGAAGATCCGGTGGTTTTAACTCTTGCATACGAGCTGCAATCCCCCGAGACAGGACGGTTCCTTAGACAGCCGTTTGTGGATGGCTGGGCACGGTTGGAAGCCCGAAATCTCGAGGAAATGCGCAAATGCATGGTTTACCAACGTGAACGGTTTGCTGAGTATGAGTATTTCCGGACTGTTTACCGATTTACATATAAGTTTGTGTTAGCCAGTGAAGAAGGACGAAACCTACCACTGGATACCGCAATTGCATACTGGGATCTTCTTCTCAGTCCGAGGTACCCGGATACCCTCAGTAAGTGGATTAGATTCATTAAGCTACCCCGCATTAGTGCTGATACTTGGAACATGTTGCTCGAGTTTTGTGAATATGCAACCAAAGACCCTCAATTTGGAAAATATGACGCGAATAGCGCATGGCCAATTGTTTTTGACGAATTTGTGAGGCGTTTTCCCTCAATTTAGATATTTTGGATTAGCCAGTATATATTTCGGCCCATCGTGTATTTGTCATCAACATGACCGGCCAGCCTCGACAGTCCGCCGCCGATCTTGTGCGGACTCTCATGTTCCAGCTGCAGTCGGAACTCGAGGCGGCCAATAAGGTTGGAAACACGACCCCTAAAGCAGAGGTGCACCTTATGCGGGCTCGTAACCTCAAACAACGCCTCATGAGCATCCAGCAGCAGTTTCAGCTCCGCAAGGACTCCAGTCCGACTGGAAGCGTTAGCCCAACGCCCTCAAACGCGAGTCCAGTTGGTTTAAACGCCACAGGATCTGTGCCAGGCCCCAACACCGGGGCTTCTGGAGTGCCTGGACCAAACCAAATGAACCCAGGCAGCGCGCCGGTGACCAACGCTCAGATGCAGCTTCGAATGGCCCAGATACGCCAACAGCAGCTTAAAATGCGTGGAGCAGTGGCAAATCAACAGCAGCCTGCGGCCCCCACGCAACGCACCGTCAACATGAACTCAGCGAACGGGTTTCAGCAACGTTCAGCCCAGGCCGAGGATCTCCGAAGGCACCACATTGCTGTGAATGCCCGAATTGAGCAGCATGAACAGGCTTTGCGACTAAGGACCGATCCAGTGGAGATCGAAAGACTTCAGCAGCAGCTTCACGCGTTGAAACAACGTCGTGAGATGGTGCTCATGCGTGAACGACAGCTCATGTCCGAACTTCGACAGGCACTGGACACGAACGGACCCAACGGAGCTGCTCCCCAGATCCCTCCAGTTGCTCCAGTCGTTCCAAACCAGGCACCCGGTGCCAGACCAGCGGCCAATATGCAAAGCCAAATGTTGCGAGGTCTTCCCAGAGGACCCCAAGGCCAGCAGATGCAGCCCGCTCAGGTTCAGGCTGCCCGGAACGCACAACTCCGTACACTGCAGCGCGTAAAGACTGAGGTAGACGAAAAGGCCAAAGCCGGTCCTATTATGGGTTCTGGTCGTCAATTGAGCGAAAGCTTAACCATCCCCAACCAGCTCAATGTTCCACCAGTTCAGCCTTCGCCGATGCGGCCTGGAAGGCCTACGTTAACTGGCGGTAACGCCACAAGTTCCCATGCTTTGAACGCACCCGGGCTTGTGCGGGCACCCGCAGTCGACATTTCGGGCGAACGTCTGCTTTCCAAACGAAAGCTGTCGGATTTGGTCACTAGCATAGTCGGAGAGGACAACGAGCCGCTTATCGACGGCGATGTTGAGGAGCTTTTACTCGACCTTGCGGACGAATTCGTCAGTAATGTCACCAGTTATGCCTGTAAGCTGGCTAAGCACCGGAAATCCGATACGCTGGAGGCCAAGGACATCCATATGCATCTTGAACGAAACTGGAATATGCACATTGCCGGATACAGCAGCGATGAAATTAGGTCAATCAGGCGATTCTTGCCTGCACCTGCCTACCAACAAAAACTTCAGAGTATTTTGATGGCTAAGAGTGTTCAGAAGTGAATTTAAATTTTATGTACAAATTTATTTCTATTTAGTTTAATTTGTGGTCGATTTTTCAGGGCAAGGTCATGGTGAAAAGTTATACTCGTTTCGAGCTCGATGCCACTTTTGGCATTGTGTCCTCCGTATCGAGTATTGCACATATACCAGCTTTAAAGGGACCTGGAAGGGCCATTGTGGGTGCTGTTGAAGCTATCCAAGTTTGGGATCTTAAAACAAGTGAGTTGGTTGCCCGGCTTGTTGACCCTCAACAGAACAGCAAGGCAGCGGTAATTCACGTTGCTTATGAGCCTGAAAATGAGCTTATTGGTGCTGGATATTCGGATGGAACCGTTAGAGTTTGGGATTATCGCAGCCAGCAGGTTCTAGTGGTTTTTAGTGGCCACAGATCAGCAGTCTCTGCACTCCAGTTTACCCAGGATGGCACACAACTCGTTTCTGGTAGTGCTGACACAACTGTGGTTGTGTGGGATCTGGTTAATGAGCAAGGATTGTACCGTCTCAAGGGACACAAGGCCATGATCACTGGCCTCAGCTTTCTAAATGAGACTAAGCTTGTATCCACTGCCAAAGATGGGGTAATGAAAGTTTGGGACTTAAAAACACAGTTCAGTATTGAGACTCATGTGGCTCACCGTGGTGAGTGCTGGAACCTTACCAGTTACCTGGACGTGGATGAAAACATGTGTTTGGCTACGGTTGGAAATGGAACCGATGTCAAACTGTGGTCCTTTGATGAAGAAGGAGAGGAGGGGCATCAGATAACCGCTTTGGGCGAACTGGAACGTCGTAGCCGATTCAGGAGTACCTCTCTTGTATTCGATGACCGTAAAAAATTACTCTTGTGTTCGTCGGGTGACTCGTGCGAGATATGGAAACTCCGGACTCGTGACGAGCTCAAGAGAGCTGTCAAGCGAAAGCAGAAGCGCTCACAGGATGAACAGAATAGCTCGGTCTCTCCTTTCTTAGCACATGCTCTTCTTAGAGCCCGGTCCAAGGTCTCAGGAATGTGTTTGGGAGCGAAATCAGAGGTTGTTCTCAATCTTTCCGCCAACGCTATTGAATTTTGGAGTATTAAGAATGAGCCCGAAAGAATTGGGTCTGTGGAACAGGCGGGCCATCGCACCGATGTCCGTGACCTTGCCATCAGTAATGATGGTACACTCGTGGCAACTGGCTCCAATGGCCAAATTAAGGTGTATAACACACGAACTTCTAATGTTGTTAGAACGCTTGCGGATACTGGCTACGTACTTGCTCTACGGTTCTTACCTGGAGACGGGTTGGTGGTTGCAGCCACCAAGGAAGGAACTATCGATCTATATGATATTGCAAAAGCCCAGCGTATATCAACTATTAAGGCACATGAGGGTGCAGTGTGGACTCTAGACTTGAGTTCAGATGGTACCCAACTAGTTAGCGGTGGTGCTGACAAGTGCGTGAAGTTCTGGGAGCTGAGCGTGGTTGATGGTGAATTGACTTTGAAAAACACACACAAGCTTGAGTTTGCTGATGATGTATTAGCTGTAAAACTCAGTCCGGATATGAAACTAATTGCTGCAAGTCTGCTTGATAGTACAGTTAAGGTATACTTCCGAGATACTCTCAAGTTCTTCCTTAGTTTGTATGGCCACCAACTTCCTGCAGTCTCATTGGACATTTCCAGTGACTCAAAACTACTTATTTCTAGTAGTGCTGATAAAAATATCAAGATTTGGGGGCTTGATTTTGGTGACTGCCACAAGTCTATTTTTGCCCACGACGATACCGTGCTGAAAGTTGCTTTTGAACCCCAGACTCATAACTTTTTGTCCTCTTCGAAAGATGGCTTGGTAAAATACTGGGATGGTAATAAATTTGTGCAAATTCAACGACTTGCGGGACACCACTCGGAAGTTTGGGCTCTTGGTCTTGCCCCGGACGGAAGCTTTGCGGTAAGTGCTTCTCATGATAAGAGCACGCGCTTGTGGATGATGACTGATGAACCTCTATTTATTGAGGAGGAGCGTGAACAAGAACTCGAACAACAATATGAGGAAAGACTTGTTGATGAGCTAGAGAATGACCGTGCTGGGCTCAACCAAGATGAGGATACTGAGGATGTTGGAGAAGGTACATCTGTCACAAAACATTCTGCTGATTCTCTCAAGGCTGGTGAGCGATTATTTGAGGCCCTTGATATATGCACGGAGGATCTTGAAGACACTCCTTCAGTTAGAAATCCCATTCTGGCTGCGCTAAACTTAGCACCCGAGAGGTATTTAATGGATGTGCTTATGAGAATTAAGGCTCCGCTAGTTGAAGACGCACTGCTTACTTTTCCATTAGATCGAATTGTGAAACTTCTAAAATTTGTTCAAATTTGGCTTGAAAAACGATGGAACTTGCAGGTGGTTTGTCGAGTACTGTTTTTCTCACTGCGTACTTTCCATAAACAGCTCATTTCCAATAAAATGTTACAGCCAGAGCTAGAGGAGATCCGCGATCTGCTTAAAGAGTCTCTGACGGAAACCACCGACATGATGGGATTCAACTTAGTTCAGCTGCAGTTAATCGAGGATATGTGGGCTGAAAAGCATATTAAGGGCTTCGGTGACGCTGATGAAGAAGCAGGTACTCGTAAACGTGTATTTACATCAGCTTGATTTATTATTATACTGGGTAGATATTTTTTAGGCACATATATTATTATTATAATGGGCAAACTAAACTTAATTTAAAACTCAACGTCACACAAACAGGAATAATGAGGCTTTCAAATTTGTTTTCGTCTCTTACTGCCTCAGTTGGAGTAGGAGGTATGTCTCTTGGTTATTCGCCTGAAAGTGTACAGTGTCCTGCGGGTATCCCGTTGAGAAAGGCTGAGGGCCGTTTATCTGATGGTGAACAATCATGGCTTACTCAAAGGGATAGTGTTGCAATGCCAGCGTTACGTGAATGGATTGGAAATTCGGGCTTGCAGGACTTCGATCATCAATCATATTTGGCAGACAGTACTATTCGAGTTGGACTAGCATTTTCTGGTGGAGGCTTTCGTGCGATGCTTGTAGGAGCCGGTGAGATTGCTGCAATGGATAAGAATACTCCTGGAAGTGACCGATCTGGTGGCTTTGGTGGGCTTTTACAGGCATCTACTTATATCAGTGGTCTCTCAGGAGGATCGTGGCTAGTTGGTTCGCTTGCTATGAACAACTGGACATCTGTTCCCATTATGCAGCGGTCCAAATACTTGTGGAATTTCCAAAATCCCTTTACGATTACTGATGATCGACGTGGTTTGTTTTCCATGCTTCGTCCTTCCTGGGATCTGTCTGTAGCTGCAGATGTAATTGCCAAACAGAATGCTGGCTTCCCTATATCAATCCCTGATGTATGGGGTCGTTTACTCAGTTCTCAACTATTTCCTGGCCTTGAACATGGCCGTAACTTGTTGTGGTCAGACTTACTTGCTTACGACCAGATAGTCCACTACAGCATGCCATTACCGATCATAACCATTGAGTCATACAATACTTCAATGCCAATCCATTTTAGAAACACTAGTGGAGCGGATAGACTCGATTATAGACCTGATGTCTCTGTAAACTCCACCGTGTTTGAGGTCTCACCTTTTGAGTTTGGGTCATGGGATCCTACATTGTCCTCATTTGTGTCAACACAATACATGGGAAGTAAGTTGAGTTCTACAACAGAAGAGAATGGGTGTGTAACAGGATATGATAATATTGGTTTCTTGGTAGGTGCCTCCTCTACGCTTTTCAATACCGTGATTGACCAGGTTCTCGGAACACCAGGTTTAAAGGCTATATACACGACTATCATTAATGCACTTGGACAAGCACAAGATGCTGTTTATGCACTTGTTGGTCCCAATTCCTTTCAAGGATTAACATGGGCAACACCTGGTATTGAAAATTCCGATGTACTCCGTCTGGTTGATGGTGGAGAAGGTGGGCTCAATATCCCACTGGAGCCCTTATCAAGGCCAGAAAGGCACATTGATGTCATTTTTGCTTTTGATAACTCAGCTGATACGCAACAAAGGTGGCCCAATGCCACTGCGCTTTACCTTTCTTCACTCAGATCACGGTCTCCTCAAGGTAACGGTGTTCCTTTTCCATTTGTGCCACATCCCAATACACTGGTAAAGCTCGGATTAACTCAAAAGCCTGTATTCTTCGGGTGTCAAATTCCTGGAAATAAGACTGTTGATGATGCTGGTCCCATCGTTGCTTGGATCCCCAACAGTCAACGATCCTATCGATCCAACCAGGACACGTTCAAACTAAACTATACCCCATCTGAGCGTGACGAAATGATCCGTAATGGTTACAATGTGATGACACAGAATAACGGCACTATTGACTCTGAGTGGAGATCATGCGTGGCATGCATCACACTTCTCCGCGAGCTCCAACGGAGAGGAGACCAACCAACAAGTCAATGCACAGGATGCTACGATAATTACTGCTATATCCCTAAATAAACTTATTATACCCTTGAAATACCGACCACGCGACAGCTTTGTATCGCGACCTTAGATGAATCGAAGCTTGATCGGTTACGAGATTCGTGTTCTTCATACTTCAATGCAACAATGATTACAGCTATATGACTGGATAAACTTATTCTGCCGTTGCAAGGACCAAAACAGTGTGTGTCTTAACTGTTACCTTGGACTCAAGAGTTAGGCCAGTAGCCTTGAGCAGTTTCTGTACCGTTTGCTGCAGGATGTCCTCCTTGGTATTTCCGTTCTTTGATTTCCACGAGTGATACGCCGAATACGTAGAGAGCAATTGCAATGCATCTCCAACCGTCACATCACGCTGAATGAGCTGGAATGGGCTGACCGTCTCATCACTTACAACCAAGCTGTCGTCACGGAACACCTGAATATTGGTGAATAGGTTAGAAGGAGGTAATAAATCACGGTACAAGTCACGAAGGAGGTGCTGTCCTGGCGCCCAGTACGGCCCACACATATCTTCATCAGCTCCGAACTCACGAATGATGTCGTAGGACTCAGGATGGCCAACAAAACCGAAGTCGTAGTAACCCCAGTAGGCAAGCACACCACCTTTCTTAAGAACCTGATGGGTGGATTCCCAGAAGTCCGGGTAATTGAGCCAGTGGGCTGCCTCAGCAACAGTTACAAGGTCCACAGTGTGGCTCTCGGTTTTAGCAGTCAATGTAGTATCATCACCAACGATCCAATGGATCCTATCACCGAGGTCGGAGTTACGTTCCTTGGCCTGAGCCAACATCACTTCACTTGGATCCAATCCAAACATCTTTTTAGCGACTTCTTGAGCAAGCGAGCGAGTTGCCTCGCCTGGACCGCAGCCAACGTCAATTCCAATGGACACCCGACCATTATCGGAGAGGTTGAGGTATTCACGTAGCTTCACAAATAATGATTGTGGGTAGGATGGCCTAATTGTTGCATATTTCTTTGCATCGTACGTTGATTCACTGAATGTCGACATGAAGAGTCACCTGCGTATTACCAATTCTAATTTACGGTTGCTACCACCTGATATCACAAAATAAATATTTCTACGCAACGCCACTTTAAGTAAATATGCCTAGTTATTTAATTGAGAATTTGTAGTCCTAAGGGCACATTCCCCCAGACTATTTAGACCAGATCGAAACCTGGGTAGGGTCATGTACAGGCTAGTGGTTTTCCAGAACGGAGGCACGGTAGAGCTCGACCGTAATGCCGCAGCTATTCCCACAACGGTGGTAAACCAGCTCATTGTTGAGCAGTGTATAGCCAAGTCGCATGTAGCCAACGAGGCCCAACTCCGTTTAGGAAAAGCAGGCGAGTACTCAGCCCGACTGGCTCGCGATTCCAAATCAAACACCAATGTTGCATTAATATTCCCTGCTTCATTAAAACCCACCGACCCCCACAAGGTAGTTGCTGATATCCTTAAAATTCGGGTAGCTGACTTCTATCACGAGAAGTTCGCTACTCTGGTTGACATGAGGTTGTCCCAGCTTGGATTCCAAGATGATGCAGAGGTGAGCGAAAAAGGCGAAGAGAAGGCTGAGACCAAAAAGAAGAGACTGAGGCAGCGTAAAACCAAAAAGAAGCGCAACTCTGATGGAACCTCCGACAACGAGGACAACGAGGTTCTCGACTACTCCGAGGCCACCTCCAGCACAGTTTCGAAACAACCCGTTTTTGCATTGGATGCCAAGAATTTGGGAGAGAAATCCAAGCGTGGGTTTGTTGTTAAGGAGCTCACCAACGAGCTTGGCGATATTCTGGACTCTAGCGATAATGAGCCTGAGCGTGAGACGCTCGGATTCCTTAAAAGGTTCGTTGGAGGCAAGAAACTCAGTGACGAGGAACTAAAATCGGTGCTTAATGCTATGGAGGACCATTTGGTAACTAAGAATGTTGCTAAAGAAGTTGCAACAGCCATATGTGAACGAGTCCGTAAGGATCTTGTTGGCACTAGCACTAAGAGTTGGACCACCGTAAAAGAGACCGTTAAAGGCAGTGTTCGTGCCGAACTTTCTCAAATTCTTACACCATCGAGCTCGGAAGACTTGCTTGCTGCTATTAATAAGAAGAAGAGCCCGTATGTGATCAGTGTTGTGGGTGTTAACGGTGTTGGCAAGTCAACGAACTTGGGAAAGCTCGGTTTCTGGTTCCTTCAAAACGATTTCAAGGTTTTGGTTGTGGCTTGTGATACATTCAGAAGCGGTGCGGTGGAGCAGCTACGAGTGCACGTAGATCGACTAAGACAGATGAAGGGTACTCATGGTGAAGTAGAGCTTTACGACCAAGGCTACGGTAAGGATGCAGCTGTAATTGCAAAAAAGGCTGTCGAACACGCCACAGCTAACGGTTTTGATGTGGTGCTGATCGACACTGCTGGGAGAAGACACAACGATGACAGGCTCATGTCTAACCTTGAACGGTTTGGAAATATGGCTAACCCCGACAAGATCATCATGGTTGGTGAAGCATTAGTAGGTACTGACAGTGTTGAACAGGCCCGCAACTTTGATGCTGCGTTCGGGAAAAGCCGAGGTCTTGACTTCTTTTTGATTTCCAAGTGTGACACTGTTGGTGAAATGCTTGGTACCCTCGTGAATGTCACTTATGCGACCGGTGTGCCGGTCCTGTTTGTGGGAGTTGGGCAACAGTACACCGATTTAAGAACACTTAATGTTGACTGGGCCGTCAATAAACTGCTTTAATAATTTAGGAACTTAATTTAATATATATATAAAATGCTGAAAAGAGTGTAGGACTAATGTAAGTTTTTTAGGGAACGTTCACTTGCTTAAGAAGACTTAGGGAACACGTTCTGAGTGAAGTAGCCAATGATGTTACCACGAGGAGAGTACTCGCAAGCAAGATATGTGCTACCAGAGCAGTCAATGGTAGCGCAACCGACCTTATCAGTTCCCTTCCAGACCATCTGAGTGAAGTGACCAGTGTTCTCACCGAACTGACCAGCAGCATAGTCATAAAGATCCTCCTCGTTGTACCAAGCATCAAGAGCACCATCTGTAGTGGGGTAGCCCAACGCAATGTTCTCACCGTAAGGGCCACCGGAGTGGGCGAACACACAGTTGGAGTTATCAAGGTAGTTCTGAGCATAGCTAGCAAGGGTAGCATCCCAAGTTACATCACCAACCTGGTGCTGAGCACGAACGTTGTTGTGGTAGTTAATAATGTCAGCCTGGAAGCTGTCAAGAGTACTAGTAGCCTGAGGAGCATCAGAAGATGTAGTAGTGGAGGTGCTAGAGGTGCTGCTAGAGGTGGAGGTGGAGCTGGAGCTAGTAGAAGGGGTCCAAACGTAGTTGTTCACAGGGGGGGTAGACGTGGAGGAAGTGGTAGGAGCGGGAGCATCACTAGTGGAAGTAGAAGGGGCACCAATGACTTGGCCATCAGCACCAACAGTAACAATCATGGTGTTCCACTCAGTCTGAGTGATGATAGCAGCATTGGCAATAGCAACGAGAGAAAAGAAAGAAGACTTCATTTTAAAAAAGAAAAAGAATATGTGTAGGTAGGTGAGTCGTTTTGAAGGAAAGTTGCTGGGGCTATAAATGAATGTTAGCCGATTTCTAAAGTGTCCGATTTAGTTTTACCAAAACAGTTCAAGGAATATGAGTCCTATTTATTCTGTGGTGGGACTTCGTGAAATTATGCCGAGCCAGGGCTGAGGTGGTTGGAAGGGGGGGCAAGGAATGCAGAACATTAAGATGCACCTACCCCCTAATTTATTAAAAATCATGTAAACTAGGTGGCTGAAAACTACTAGATTTCACCAGAGCAATTCCTCGATCATTCTAAAGAGTCTTCCTTAGATAGCATCTAATTATAATACTTACAGTCTGAAAAGACACAGTAGGAAATGCTTAGGGAATTTAGCACCCAAGCGCTATTTTGCCCTTACCTGTAATATTTCTCCTGAAACGCGTCGTGTTGCAGGCATGTGTAATTAGGGTAAGGCCTTTACGTTGATCCGTAGATGTGGCTGGCAGATTTGATTAATCACATCGAAAAACCCCTGGATGAAACTTTATCACAAATGCCTGAACTCGATAAATGCATAAGCGACGGTGGCTGGTAGACTATTGCCAATCGAGGTATACGATCCGTGCTCAAATGCAATCTTAAAGAAATATAAGCTATATTATTATTTCGCCATATTATTTACCTGCCTGTTTGATTGTTTATTATTTTGTATTTGTTTGTTAGCCCTTTAATGTACATACATCTAAAAGAGCAAGAGAGTAATAAGTCCCACCTAAGCCACATATAAACCTACACACATTTCGCGTTAAGGCTGAGTGACAGGAATGTTTAATATTATTTTAATTTAAAATATAAGCCTTGTTTATTACCGTCGACGCGGATAATACAAAATGGAATTTACATACCGTCCTGAATTCCGTATTGTTAAAAATATTTGCAAAGTGAAACCTTCCAAATTCCGCGTATGTAAAAAATAATATCAAGAAACTCTGCCTTACACAGTTAGGCGGATTTCTAAAAATATAAATTAAAATTTGGTTATTTAGGTAGGCCAAAAAGTGCCTTTTATGTAAAGACAATGCAGCCTTTTGGCTTATTTAAATGACATCTTTTAAAATGACTTTAAAAGACCTGCGAGTAATCTCTAAAAAAAACAAGGCGGTGACATAACTGATGAGAGAGAAGAAGGTGACGTAAATGCATTAGCAGCAACCGCCGTTAGAGTCTTGGACAGGACGACCAAGATTGACTTTATCCTTGTCACCGGTAGTAGCACCCGAACTGGGCATACGCTCCTTAATCTGACGGGCCATAGCCACGAATGCCTGCTCCACGTTGGTAGAATCCTTCGCAGAGGCCTCAATAAACTGAATGCCCATTGAATCAGCAAATTCCTTAGCAGTACTGTACTCAACAACCTTTTTGGCAGTAAGATCACTCTTGTTACCCACAAGAAGCTTTGTAACACCTTCAGTTGCGTAGCGATCAATTTCCTGGAACCACTGCTTCACATTATTGAATGAGTCCATGTCAGTCACGTCATACACAACAATGATACCGTGTGAGCCACGGTAGTAAGAACTGGTGATGGTTCTGAAACGTTCCTGTCCTGCTGTGTCCCAAATCTGCAGCTTGATGGTCTTGCCATCGATTTCTACTGTCCGGATCTTGAAATCAACACCAATGGTGGAGATATACGAATCTGTGTAGGAGTTATCGGCAAAACGCAAAAGCAAACAACTTTTACCGACTCCAGAGTCGCCAATAAGCAAAAGCTTGAACAAATAATCGTACTCAGAGTTCATTGTGGCAAGCAGAAGGGATGTAAGCGGAATCACTTGTTGTGACGTGGGGGCGGTCACTGGCTCAAATTGGGAGTGATTACGTAACATGTCAACTATCTCATGCGTCTCCTCCTCCACCCTGACGGCAGTCTACCAAAGAGCTATCTGTGCACGAAATGAAGTAATGAGCAAGACTAGGTTTGGAACTATTATTATGGACTATACTGTGTGTAAATACTTAATTTTTTCTTCCTTTCTATTGAAGGATCTACAAAACTACACGATTTAGATAGTTTTCTTTCTAGCAAAAGTGAAGGTCTAAATGGTAAAAATTGGCTTTAATTTTGATTATATTTAAACTTCTCACTTACACGCAGACTAATAATTTGTAACTAGATTGGCCCAAATTATTAGCAGCCGTTTAGAATTATTGTAAATCAATGGCAAGGCCGAAATGAGGCTTACAAACTAAGTTTCTATGTCGGTCCCCGATCAGTATATGTTCGTCCACTCAACTGGAAATGTAGAGTGTAAAGTGTGCTTGTCAATTCATACAAATGTTACTGCGTACTTGTCCCACGCTCAAGGAAAATTGCACAAGACAAATGTAGAGCGCTACTATGCCAAACCCCATGAGCAGTATGCATCAAAGCCAGAGGCCAAAAAGACTCACAAAAAAGCATCGGTTGGTATTCCAAAGTATAATATTATTAAAATACGATCTACAGAAGGAAACAGGCTTGGATTTCGAGCTGAATTCCAACTGAACAAACTAACACAAAGTACAGAACCCCAATTCCGAATAATGAGCTCCTATGAACAAAATGTGGAGGAATTTAATACTGAATATCAGTATCTAGTTGTGGCTGCCGATCCCTATGAGACGGTGGCTGTTAGAATGCCTTCACGAACAATTAAATCTGAAAACATCGTTTCACACTATGATCCAAAAAAGCAAAAGTACTACGTACAGGTACTATTCGAATCTGATTAAAGTAAAAGTTGCGTCTAATGTTAATTTAGTGTATATATACCTATTTATTTATTTTACTTAGAAGGCGCTGGAATTCAGGTCATAAATTAGGGCTATTATGTAATGATGTACTTAACCCACTCTGCTTTAAAAATTCTTCAGTTTTATCCCAGTATGGTGTAGATTTCAGCTATGGTCAGGGTTGGTGCTGAGAGTTTTTCAAATTTTCTGTTGGGTAAGCAGTTCTTTTCCTTACACCTCGTTGGAATAAATCAAAAAGTAAGTACAATCCACAAATTACACAAGGAACTGGTCTCTCATAAAACGATAGGAGTTGTGAGACACACCGGATCTGCTTTTTTAAGGATCAGAAATCCGTTATGTCTACTGGACACTCTGGTTCTTCGTGTAAAAGAGGCCGGTTCTTAATGAACCGGAATACTAACACCCTACAGTGACTCGTTCTTCTGTTCTCGCTGACGCTCTTAAGAGCATCCACAACGCTGAGAAGGCTGGCAAGCGCCAGGTCCTCATTCGTCCTTCCTCCAAGGTCATCATCCGCTTTTTGCAGGTGATGCAGAAGCACGGTAAGTACATCACATTTAAACCGGCATGATAACTGGATGACCCGAGATACCTACTTATTGTAGGTTTTCAGTCTCTGCTTGTCTTTTAACTTGCCGGAATAAAGATCTGGAGTTTATACATGGCGCTTCATAGTTCCCTACTGGTGTGCTATTCAAAGGCTTCAGACATTTTCAATAACAACAGTACTAACACTTTAACAGGTTACATTGACGACTTCGAGTTCGTTGATGACCACCGTGCCGGTAAGATTGCCGTTTTCCTTAACGGTCGTCTTAACAAGGTCGGTGTCATCTCCCCCCGTTTCAACATCAAGATCGACGACATCGAGAACTGGGTTACCCAGCTTCTTCCTTCCCGTCAGTTCGGTTACATCATCCTTACCACCTCTGCTGGTATCATGGACCACGAGGAGGCTCGCCGGAAGCACGTTGCTGGCAAGATCCTCGGCTTCGTTTACTAAACGTAGTTCTTTATATGTATCTGTCTAAAATTTAATAACATCGATCAATCTGACTGTTCATTAGGTTGCGATTGCTCAACTTCTTGGGCAGTTTCTATATCGTCCAAATGTTCATCATCATCATCATCATCGGCTGAGTCTTCTCCGATAATAGACTTATTGGCGATATCGTCCTTTTTAGCTAATAATTCGTCAATTTGATTGCTGAACGTTGTGATTGCCTTTTGGGTGGAGGAAGAAGAGAGCTCGTCTATATTGCATTCTGATTCAATCATCCGCTTTACAGTATTGAGATTTTGTGTAGAGGCTCCGGATATCTCTAATTTAATCAATGTCGCTTCTAATGAGCGTCTTGTAGCAGAGTCATTCACGGTTAAGATTAACTCGATTATTCCTATAGCGATGACAGCGTGTGAGTTACCAATCATTTCATCAGACGAGGAATCGAAGACAGACCCAGTAAGTTCAACAACCTGTTTAATAAACTCACCAACAGTGATGGCTGTTTCATAGTTTTTTCTCCATTCTGAGTACATTCTACAAGCAGGAAGCATTACGGAGGCCATTTCAAGCTTTCCGTCACCTACTAATGTATATGCTTTCAAGAACAACAGAATCTGCTGCTGTATATGCCCAAGTTTTTCTTCAATCGGCATATTTTCATAATATGAGACCTCTGAATATTCTTCCGGGTAAGCGCTGCATGCAAAGTAAAACACCAAAATGTTTTTCAGAATCTCTGTTGGGTCTTGATCTCCAATTTGCTTCGTGAGAATAAGTTTGGCTAAAGATAGCCCAGCTGAACTTTGAATAGTGAGGTCTTCTCGTCCAGTACGAGTGGGATTTAATACACTGACCAGTAGGTCCATAATTTTTTTATAAGGTAAGTTCTCAACATGGCTTTCATTGGCCTTTTCGGAACTAGCATCTTCTTCCTCGTCACTGTCGCTTTCACTTTCACTTCCGCTGTTTCCGTTGCCCTCAACGTATCTAGAAGTATCTTCGTCATTATGTTGATCCGAACTAAAAGTTCGATCGTGATTATGGTCGGGAGCATGGGTGAGTAACATGTCAGTAATTGCATAAATGCACAAGCAAACAGCTTCAGCAACGTCTGGTCCTTTATCACTCGTATTGGAAACGTAGTCTGTGAAAGAGGAAATGTGGCGAAGAGCAAAATTGTAGTCTAAGAGGCACGCAAGGCCCAAACACCTTAACCCGGTTTTCATTATTTCTGGAATAGGACTCTGCAAAGCGGGAACAATATAAGTGGTGTAGAGAGACGGCAAATAAGACACAACATCTCGTGAGGAAACGTGAGTCAAGACAGCTGCGAACAAGGACAAAGCACGCATGAGCCCAGTTAAGATATCAACATCAGATTCCTGTCGCTGAGTTGCCATGGACGGAGTTGCTTCAATCGTTTCAAAAGCCCAAGAAACTAGGGCTGTGTCACTGGAGTTTAGCTTGCGTTGGATATCCACAATATGCGCAATAAGCTGATCATTGGGTATCTCATCTGACATGGCAATCTTATTCGTAACTTCCGAAATATATTGCCGGCTAGTCTCATCATAAAAGTCATATTTGGCAGCAACCTGTAGTAACTGGTCCACCATAAAGGGTAGATTCGCTCGCAAATCCTCAACATCATCGTCATTCGTTGGGTTGGCGTAAGTAAGAGGGTCTTCAAACTTGTTCCAAAGACGCTCAATTGTTGCAGCTATAGTGGCCAAGTCCGGCATTCGTTCCTCCTGCAGCTCAGTAAGGCCACTCTTAATGCAGAAATTCTGAAATCCACGCAGGAGCACACAGTCTTCCACCCAAAGGTTTTTAAAAAAGTTATCATCAAACACAATCATATCAATAACATCTTTGCGAAGGTCAAAAAATGCAACTAGGACCATGTCAGCAATCTCAGTTCGTCCAACAACGTCAAGTCTTCGTAGAACAAGCTCAACATTATTATCACAAAGAGTTACCCACTTATGCGCAATCAATGCGGCTGCAGACTTTTTGACTCCTGGATCGCGGTCGGTTAAACCGGCTCTAACAATAAGCTCGCGTGCTGAAATGCTTAGAGTACGAAAATCAATGGACTTGAGAACTTTGTTGTACATCGCATTCCTAATTTGAACGGAAGGATCGCGTACACGCTCAACAGCAATCTCACTGAGCTGCTTACTGCCATGTGCGATGTTGTACAATGCATGTATCCTCACCTCAGCACTTGGATCTTCACGCATTGCACCAATTAATACCTCGGAGGTTTTTTTAGTAAGATCAAATCGGGAAACAAGTAAAACTGCTTGAACACGGACTTTTATATCGGAATCTTTGATTCGCAACAACGCCTTTTCCTGTAATTCCTCAAAAAGGTCTTCGTTGACAGGGATAAAAGGAAGAATGCTTAAAACCAGAATAATACTGCGCAATCGTACCTGTGCCAATCGCGATTCAAATCCATCAGCGTATCGCTGTACAACTTTCTCCAGAAACTGGATCGGACCCTCAAGTTCCTGATCATATGCCTCATCTGCGACTTCATTTGCGGGTAAAAGCTGTTTCACAAACTCTACAAGAAAACTGGTTACTCTTTCAGCGCACTGATCTTTGCGATTTACTGTCAAAAGGCGATCAATACAACGCGTGAAAGCGATAAAAAACAGGCTTTCTTCAGGCGTTCCGCAAACACGGAGGAACTCGCCTTTCAGTTTAGCAGCGATCACTTTATGACCACTGCTATTGCTTTGACTTTGCTGGAAAGACTCGTCGATTATGCCTCTTAAGTCTGAACCCATTTGATGGTGCTTGTGTGTTTGTTTACAAATATGATAATATAAATAATGGGTCACGTGTACTAAATGAAATAATTGGTAGTAGACAATAAATGGCTTGTAATAAATGGCTTGTAATGCAGCGACAAGAGTCTTTAAAGAAAATATCACTACTATCAATTAAACTATCATTGAATAATTAATTTACACATTGTTAAGTCTCTCTTTATAATCCCATCAATATGCACTACAGACTTTGAGAGGATTTCGTATAAAGTCAGGCAGCGATCTGTGTGCATTCAAGTAGCATGAGCTCGACACTAGAATTACTGATTGGTTGCTAGGTACATGCTTTATAGGTATAGATTATGGGTAGTATTTTTTATATTTTTTCATATGACACTATTTATGTTTCACTCATCAATATTCTTGGGTACTTGAAAGAAATGGAAAAAAACAGGAATCAGTTTGAACCCCTTTTTTTCTCTTACCGTATTTAACACGATTCTGATTGTAGCTGCTTGCTTCCCTCAAACATGCATGATCTGAACTGCGAAAAGGGCAAGGATTATCTTTCCCCCACAATTGGAAATATGGCCGTTATGCATCTACAAAGTAAAAAAAAAAAGGTAACAAAATGTGCAACTATTATTAACTAGTATTTATTTCATATAATTTTGTTGTTTTTTAATGATATTAGCTCTTCCACCCCTTGATATTTTCGTAGGAATTAATTGCAGTGGTAGAGGAGGATGTTCCTTTTAGGATATAGCAGATGGCGGGTTTCCTTACCCTAGGTGTAATGCGCACAGCCACCCCTATTAAGGAAATATATGCAAGAGTCATGTTAGATCGAATATATAAACCTATTGTCTGAAACAATTACTTCACACTTTCCCCACACTTTCTTTAACCTACAGAAGCTAGCCATCCTTACACTCTTTAAGATGATTTCTGCTCTCGCTTTGTTTAACACTGCTGCTGCCGCATACTATAGCAATGGAACTTCTACTACAACTGTAGCAGAGACCCAGTTTACTACTATTGAGTGTAGTACTCCCACTGCTTTTGAGTATGGTACGTCTACCTATTACATTACTCTGCCTACCACCTTGACGATTGAAGAGTGCGACTGCACTAAGAAACCTGTTCCGTTCGTATCTGCAGACCTCACCTCGGCACCAACTACCACTCACACTACCGTCACTGAAGATATTACTGAGTTCGTTACTATCCCATGCTCATCAACTACTCTGACCTACGGCTCTGGAACATACACTGTTACAGCAGCTACTACACTCACTTTAGAGAACTGCAAATGCACTGACAACACTTTAGCATCCGCAGTTGCATCTCCTACACCTCAGCCAGTTATTCCATTGGCATCTACACCATCGATTTCACCTGTAACTGAAACTATTAAGGCGACCAGTTACATCACCATTCCATGCAGCAGCACTACTTTCACATACAACTCCAAGACATACACTGTTAGCTCGCTGACAACGTTGACAGTGGAGGACTGCAGCTGCACTGAAACTGTCCCCTTGCCAACCTTGGCTAAGACCACTAGTCCTTCTGCCGCTGCCTTAGTGACCTCTACAACTACGCCTGCAGTGTCTGCACCAGCCGTTGTGTCTGCTGATAAAACCACTGTACCCAGTATTGCCAATGGTGCCATTCCAGTGGCTTCAGCTGGTATTGCTGGTGCAATTGCTGCTATTTTCATCAATCTCCTATAGGTAAGTATATATATTATATAAATTTTGAACAAGTTGAATTAAAAAAAATTATAGTTACACAATATTACAGTATCATAGTTTACAATGAAGCAATGTGCAAGCATTTCGACATTAGAGCGTATTCGGGCTCAATGCTATAGTTGTTAGTGCTCTCAACACAGTGCTTAAGGTCATTTACAACCTTTGCTGTTGCGTCATATTTATCAAAATGTATCTCATTCTCAGAATTCACAGAATTCAATTGTGAAATCTGCTCAATGTCTTTAATAAACATTGGAGTATACGGAACACATCCCTTGGATTTAGAAATCCGTCCATGTGCTTTCCTGAGCTTGCTGTAGTTGTTGTTAGAGGTAGCCAAGCACAGCAGTAAATCCAAGGTATCACGGTCATGTGCTGGAAGAAGATTAGAATACTCCATTCCAAGTTGAGATTCAACTTCTTTTGAAGATAAGGCCAGAACCAGCTGGACCATGGTTGCAAAGTTTTGCAGACGAAGTGATTCAAACGCAATGTGGATAAACCTTGAAACAGTTTGTGCTTGAAGAGCAGCAGTTGGACAAAGTAGAACCTCAGATTGTACCCATTTGTAAACCAAATCAAATCGCGACAATACGAGTTCTATTCCCATAAGCGGAGTGTCACTCATAACGATCTGAAGCCAAGAGGTGACAGTTACAGTTGAGCGCTGATAATCTGGTTGAAGAAGCTCCTGCCAATCTATCTCCTTTGAGATCTCGCACTCAATTAGAGTCATTTGTTCGGCAATTGATCTTGCGTTGTAGGATAGAATGAATGGTGCGTGTGTTGAGCCGGGGAGGCCAATATGCAAGGTGTGGATTGGCTTTGGGATATCAGGCTGGTTAATGAAAGAAGCTTCACGAGAAAGAGAGGCCATGCACATTGGAGGGGCCAATGAGTCAGATCTTAGAATGCCTTTTCCAGTAAATGGAGATTGCAACGCTTGTGGTGGCGTTTGTGGATCATCGCGATGGAAATGAGTATGAGATTCCAAAGGAAGGGCAAATTTCGGCTGAGTCGAAAAGGATTTGCCGTCATTAGTTGAGATTCCAAGGCCAAGAACGTCTTCGTTATCCTTATATGGAGCAGCGAACCGAATGTTACTGGCAGACTTCGGCACATTACATTCCTGAATGCTTAGCTGTGACTTTTCCCTTAATACGACACCCTCCAGCTTGTTGAGTGTGGCTAAAATGGCGTCACCTTCGATCTTTGAGTCAGGAAGAGCTCTAAGTCTAGCGGCATCCATGGCAGTGTATCCCTCACATGGTTGAAGCAGCGAGTTCTCTATCTCAGACATCAACGATATACTCTTAGGAGAACCAGAAGAGGACCCGTGGTCTAAGTGTAAACTACGAGGAGTTTCAGGTTCAGGTTGGTAAGCGTAAAACCCGGATCGCGTTGAGGTGGAAATAGTGCTCAAAGAGGAGCCGACAAATGAGACTTTATCAAAACTTTCAAAATTAATATCGGAATCCCAATTATCCTGAGACGTTATTACTGACACTCTTGAGGCGTCATCTAAAATCTGTGACTGTCTTTGCTTTAAAAATTCGTCAAAAGCACTTTCACCAGTGGGATTTGCCAAAATCATATCCTTCACATTGAGAGTATCCATAGATTGCTCATGTGACATGGAAGAGGGCTGTCGCTCATCATCTTCATCCTGAAGTCTGCCTATAGAAAAGCTGTCTGGTGATCTTGAAGGTGTTGCCAGTCCCTCGTTTTCAATGTCCTGGTCAATAGTATCTTTCTCGTCGTTCAAGTCTCCAAGGTTTTCTCGTAAACTTCTTTTCGATTTCGGCGTGGATGGTTCGGGTATCACTTCAGGGTGCTCTTCTAGCTCAGGAGAATACACAACTTCTGTAGAATTCACAACGTCTGAATCATCTTGGTGGTGTTCGGACTCTGGCTTGGATGGGGAGGAAATTAATGACTCTTCACCCTGTAGAGAATCATCCTCAATGTTGGTCTGAACGATTACCGGGGTTTGGCTTGGAACCAATGAAACAGCACTGCTCTTTACCTGATCAACAACATGAATACTGGTAGTCGGAGTAGAATGGTCCTCAGAAATTTGGCTCATGGACACTTGATCATCAGACACTCGGTCCTTGAACTGCTGTTGAACGAGAACATGAGAAGGGATACGCTGGCCAATTTTATCTTCGGTGTTTAAGTATGAAAACCTTTCGTACCCCGTGTTTTCGGAGGGGTATTCTCCAAATGGTGTTTCTCGGAACGACGTTTGATCAGATGGAAGGATGTTGTTCATTTGGTTGTTAAATTCAGGGGTTTCAGATCTGATGTTTCGAATGGTATGATGAAGAGCCGTGATATTTCTTCGGTCCTTTTCGTGGTATTCATTGATGACTTTCATGGCCAGCACGTCAACTTTATTGTGAAGGATAACCTCTTCGTTCTTTGCACTCTTTTTTCCAGATTTACCCAAAAAAAGTGTACTAATCTTCCTGCGAGGCTTAATGTGTTTGGGGCTTGCTTGAATGCTGGGCACAGCAATGTCGGCATCGATGGGAACGCTTCCGTTAAGCACATATGACTGAGGTTTCCTGTTGTTCAACAACAGCGGATCACCCCCCATAGGCACAGGAGAGTCGACATTGCCCACAATTTCCCTCGGGAGAACCCAGTACTTGTTCACCTTTCCATCCCATTCTCGTCGAATTTGGGCCATGATTTCGCTGAAATGCTCCACTAATATAAATTCGGTGCAGCCAGCAAGGGCCGTTAATGTCTCGGCAACGATTGAGCGCAGCTCAATGTTGGGGATAAAATCTTGTTCAAAATACTCGCGGATCCAGCACCTCAGCATCACAAAGCATCGAGTTCCGACGGTTTTTCCAACTTCGTTATTAGATCCTGCACGAGCAGCCTGATCTGCGGCCCAGAGAAGTCTGGAAGCTAGTAGTTGCCATAGATCAATGCTATTAGTGAAAGATCGGTAAACCATAAGAAAATTTAACGTGGGATCATAATTAATCGCGTTTGTAGATGTAAGATATGCAATCAGCACTTCAAGCGATGCGTATGAAGGAATTCCATGGCCCACTGATCCGATACTTGGATTAACAGCAGGCGTATCAATACTATTAAACACCTCCGGACAGAGGCCGAGATAATGGCTTGAGTCTCTGGCCATCTGTGAAATTACAGGTAATGTGTGGATCGATTTACCTTGTATTGATGTTTGTTAATTTGTCGGTATTACTTTAACGGTTTTTCCCTACTTAGATGTTTCGTCTCTAAATGTTTGTTTACCTCGATTACATTATACTGTGTAATTAGGGTTCTAAAATTAGGCCCCCTAAGGGTTGGGGCTTGATCTGAGCCGGAAGCGGGATTTGAGCCTGCGAATAGGCGGTGCGAGCTAACCGTTGGTATTTTTGGGTATCCACCAGCCGATTGTACGGGAAAATGGTGCGATGATTTGAAGCCAGTGTCCACGTACATACTAGTTCTATATAATCAAATTTTTATTTTTATGTTTCACCTGAGTCGTTTTTGTTATGCAAAACAATAAACCGGGTACTCAAATTCCTGTTTCAGTTCGTACCTGTACATGTGTGCATCTGCTTTCTATGTTTCACGATAACCGCAGATGGAAAGGGTATTTTGACATATTTTTTTTTCCGTTAGGGCGAAATCTGCATACTGTTGCGCAATCCGGCAAGTAATGTAGAATTTAATGCATATGAGCGTAGGCCCTTAATGGAAATATGTAGGTCGAAAAGCACATAATTATATATTTAGTTTATTGACTGTGCTCCCAGATTCAGTGATCCGCCAAAAGACTATTGTTCATTACATCATTTAATTAAATTCCATTTCCCTAAAAGGTAGGCATCTCGGGAAATAAACGAATCCTCTCTATTTGGCTCTATTTGAATTGCTGGCTTAATCATTTGGACTAATCATTTGGACTAATCATTTGGACTAATCATTTGGACTAATCATTTGGACTTGCTGGCTCGGTATCCAGCAGCTTCACGCACATAACCCAACCACGACACACGTCTCAGGATCAATAATGACGCTCACAGGCTACAAGCTACCTAAGCGAACCAGGAACGCAAAAGCCGTGGTGGTTGAAGAGCAAAAGCGTGTTGCGGCATTTCCACCCACGAAACCCACATGGTTCAACATAGACGCCCCCCCAAGCGTGCTGCCGGCCGGCCATTGGTGTGACGTGACTGGTTTAGAAGGACCGTATAAAACTAACAGTGGCTTAAGATTCCACGACCAGGATGTTTACCAGATTGTAAAAAAAATGGGCCCCGAGGTCGACCAGAAATACCTCAAACTTCGCAAAGCAAACTTTGTACTGAAATGACGACATTAAATTGGAAAAAAAATTGAAAAAAAATATGCTACATTAAATAGATAAATAATTATGCTTCGTAAAAGAAGTGTCCATACATACTGTCCATTGGAAGTGGGTACTGCGGTCTCCAAACAACTTGCTCCCGGTCCTGCTGAAGAGTTAAGTTTTGCTGCTCTACTGGAAAAGTGGAAATCACGCAACGAACAATTCCCAGCAGACATTTAATAATTTGCAAAGCGATTCCATCGTGTGATGCTTGCTGGTCGTTTGCGTTAGGTACCTCTACCTCGTCTATACTTGTGTCGTCAACATCAACGTCTATACACCAGGAACTGATGGTCGGTATCTGGTTTGTATCGATCTCGCTGGCCAGTCGGAAAAGTTGCAGAGCATTGATCCCCAACGGTAACTTTCGGGAGATCATTGTTGGGCGTATCGGGGTGGGCATGACGTCCGAGGCCAGCATTGCCTGTAAGTGACGCTTAAAATGTTTGAGCTCCTCTTGTGCACTCTGGAGTGTTTCACGAGCCTCCAGAACCTGTCTCTCCTTGAATGCCAGCTCCTCAAAAAAGTCCTGAAGGCCAGGCTGTGGAGCCAGCGATGACGGACTCTCAAGGGGTTCTAATCCTGGAATTCCTCTTTGAACCAGAGGGGGAGATGCTAAGGGTGTGGAGTTGTTACTCATGACGTGGTTGAAACTTAGTGGCGGGCTGTTGATTTGGCTACCAATCGGGTTTACTTGAGACTGAAAAGTTGAGGCATTCTGGGGAGAGTAGTGCAGTCCACCGGGGAAAAGACGCCCCCCATTGGGAGTATATGGTGGGTACATGGAACTGTTGTACTGGCGGTAGTCGACTGAGCCCCCAATAACGCTGCGGTGTCGGCGATGTCGACTGGGGCTCCAGTGTTCGGGTGTACGGGTCTCTAAAGAAGGGCACAGTTCAGGATTGGAGTTCAAACTTGAATTAGAGAGTATAGATAGCGGACGTCTGCCTGAGGTTCGCCGCATCGTGTGTTTTGGAGACAGAGGCTCCTGATCGACCAGTGTTTGGGGAGTATCGCATTCAATGCTTGAGCGTCCATCTTCGTCGATTTCTTGGGGCGTGAACTCCATATTGGTGAGTAAGAGAGGTTTTTGCAGCGTTTGAGGTCTTTGAGTTGGTTTGTTCGGCAGTTGAGGGTCTTCAGGGGAGTACGGGTTATAATTGGAATCAAATAGTCCATTGTCACCCATTGTATGTGACGCGATAGCCACTAGTGCGTTGTCGTACATCAAGGAAGATTCCAGTTTTTCTTCCGGGCTGGATAATTGAATACTCAGTTGGTTGGGCTGTTTGTTTTCTTTTGTGATAGTATTTTGCGGGCAAGGGCAATCACAAAAGGTCGCAGACCTTGGTACGGCCCGTGTGTGCCCCATAGATCGAATCGTCATGTGATGCGTCAACGGCGGAGTGAATTGCACCAATCAAATTGCGCACATCACTGTAGGTTAGTTTAGATACGTCTAAGTTAGTATGTAAATTTAAGAGCATCAATTTCTTGGTTTTTCGGTCGCTTCATTGAGGTTTCCGTTTAAATTATATTAAGGTTTTCCACCTGCGGAAATTCAGATCTGCCGATCTTAGTGTTGTTGATCCAACCTCCAGGTCTCATAAGTGTGGTTGAGCTGCGAGCGGCCATGGAGACAGTAATGTGTAAGTGCACCTTTCGTGCTATTCGACGGAATTTTAAAAAATAGTCGGTTAATACGGGAGTGCACTAGTGCCATACAGCACATGACGCATGGTTCCCTAGAACAGTACACGTCCAACCCCACACAGAGGTACGCGTCGGTGGTTGCATGGTGAGCTACCGCATCAATTGCACGCATAACTGGGTGCCATAGTGGTTTTTGAGGATCTGCCAGCAGTCCCTCTGAAATATCGGTGTTGGTTGGGTAACCACCGATCTGCTTTTTGGTGCTGGGGTCAATTATGTAGCACGTATTACAGCACTGAGAGTCTCCCACATCGGGAATCTCGGCCAATACTTTCGTAGCAAATGCTGCATCCTCCTCGCTGATCTGTGGGGGCTGTGCTTTTATGTTTCCCCTCCACATCATCGGCCACACTTCCTTCGACCACTCTTGTGCCTCCTCACCGGTTCGAGCAGGGTACCGGGAAGCCTCGCTGTGCAGGATTTGCACATCTGTACCAAGTTTCTCTGACAGCAGCGATTGTAACTCACCCTCGTTTATCCGGTAAGTTTGGCAGATCAACACCGCTAGTTTGTCGGTACCGGTTACCGGCTTCACCCGCTTAATGTGCTGCATTCCCGAGCCTTGCGGGGGCACAATGGATTTTGCAGCTTCCAAAACTTTGCTTGCCATCTTCTTTTCAGTTTCTAAGTAGTAAACTGGCTCTTTGACCAATCCTGGAGGGCGGTAATCTCCAGGCACTGGCTCGAGCATAGTGAAAAATAAGGTAAGGTACTTAATTAGCTACCAAATAATAATAATAAAAATACTAAGTGAATTTGTCGCCTCCACGACGACCGAGATATGAGTTTCCAGCTCCTTCGTACTTTGATTTGCGTTCAACTTGCTGGACACCACTGCTACCGGTGAATGCTCCCGGTGGAATGTCCGGAGTTGCAGTGTCGTAGCGGGTATAGTTGCGGTATACTTTGTAAGTGACAGCAGAAACAATCACAAATGCAGTAATTCGACGCCATGCTTGGTTGATTCCCGGCAAGGGAGAGCCTGCGGCGTGTCCTGGGCCAGCAGCCATATTTGGTTTAAAGATCTATTTGTGGGCGTAGTAGTCATCACCCACAACCCCAAGTCCATTCATGCGGAGGAAGTTTGAGTCCAGCGATCCGCTGAGACGCGGGTCGAGGCGACCGCCCAGCTCGGCACTCAAGGCAGCTGCTCTCAAACACAAGCAGCAAGCATCGTCATCTGCCTCAGTGACCCAACCACCGGCTGCCGACCTTACACAGCGGAAGCCTCCGGCAGACATGCACACGGCTGGCTTCCAAGAGTTTGCTCTTAAAATGTGCTCCGAAGAGGATATTTCAGGCACCAGACACCACGTTTTGAAGTTCTTCTCCCGAGCAACCGTTGATCCTGCTGGCCAGTTCACCCCCCCAATTAGGCTGCACCGGAAAGATCCTAAACAGCTTCAGGTGATTGCTGGACAGGAGGACATGAAAATGGACATGGACAATGAGGTGAATGCTGGCATGGATGACGGGCTGGGCCCGCCTGGCGTGGGCCCAGTGGCTGGAAGCACCGAGGACGTACTCGACAATACCCGCTTTGACTCCAAACGCCGAGGATTCGGCAGCAAACGAAAAACAAGACAGATACATGGCGGTGAGAAGAACGATGCAGCCCGTAAGCTTCGGTATGAGGAGCACTTTCCGTGGGTCATGGAGGACTTTGACAACAAGAACACCTGGGTCTCATCGTACGAGGCTGCCCAGAGCAATAACTTCGCTGTTTTGGCGTATGACAGTGTTAGCAATGGATTTAAACTGATACCAGTGGAGAAATACTACAAGATGACACCCTCGGCTCGCTATGCAACCCTTTCTCTTGAGGATGCTGAGGAACGCATGGAATCTGCCCACTCAATGCGTGACCGATGGCTAATGTCCAGCTTACAGCCTCGTGTGGGCGAAGGCGTTAATGTCGGAGAGCCTCATGCGGAGGGACCTCGCCTAAGAACGGTTGTGGGGTCTGAGGAACGCCAACACAAGTACAATTTGGACGAAGAGATGGACTATGATGACCAGGAGATGTTTGATGACGATGAAGGTGCACCGTTGCTTGATGGTCCAGAGGAGGAACTGAAGGAGGCCGAGGAGCGGATCAAACGTGAACAGCTGAAGGCCAACGAGCTCATGGATGCTGGCCAGGACCAGGATCTCGACAGTTTGTTTGCAGATACAGATTTACGTGAGGATAAGCAGGGAAAAAGAGTTCGCAAAGCACTTCGTTCCCTCGAAAAGAACCAGTATTACGATTCTGACGATGAGGACAACCCATATGTTTCGTCGGATGATGCATCCGATAGCCAAGATGAGTTGGATAAGCTCGATCCTAATAGCACCACTCTGAATGAACTAGGAACTAAAATCAAGCGAGAGCACGATGAGGATATCCACAGCGCCATGGTCCTTCCATTGGTTTCACAGTTTCGCAAGAGACATATCGACCGCAATTCGCTGCCACGAGGTACGGTGGTGCTGCAGTTACCGCCTAATCTACTCCAAAGATTTCCAACCGGATTTTGGAATCCCAATGTTAAACGAGAGGAGGTTAGCCAGCCCACTCAAGAGGACCCGAACTTGCTCACCCACGAGGATGTCAGGTCTCACATTGTATCGGGTGAAACCGACATTAAGCAGCTGCTCAATTCCCTCAAACCGAAGCTGGCACTTCACCCTGATAATATTAATCGCCTGAAGCAGTTCGTTAAAGAGGTTGCTCGCAGTAAAAACAAAAAGCTTTTCTTACGTGCATGAAATGTCTAAATTTAGACTCTCATGTTTCAGTTAACACAGTATTTACGATAATAACGTATTATGTAGAATTTTTTTTGAATTTCGGATTCGCTATAGATTTAGGGATTTAAAGTTGTGGTATGTGCTCCAAATCTATAGCAAACATGTAACTATATATATGCTTTCATTACTGAGCTCGACCCCATGAAGGTTTACATAGTGCGAAGTGCTGAAACGGACGAGAGCTTAAGACGTGTTCCTCAAGGAAATATGAAAAATATTCCAAACGAACAAGGACTAAAGGTCATGACGGAACTCGGGAAACGTCTTCGCAAACATGATATCTCCAAGGTCTACACCAGTCCCTCTGAACGGGCGATTAAATCTGCAGAGGCATTTGCCAACGAAGAGTGTGATATTGAGGTAGTAGAAAATATGAAAGGGCGTGATGTTGGTGAAATTGAAGGCATGCCCCGGAACGAAGCCCTCAGACTCCGCAAATTACGAGGATTCAAGTCTCTGCATGACTTTGGTGAGAATATTACCCAATTTAAGAAACGACTATCTGAAAGCTTTGAAACAATTGTAGAAGAGGCTGATGAGGCTGACTATGACGCAATCGTAATTGTTACACACGGATCAGTTATTTATTACCTTCTCCATGAATTGGTTGAAAAAAAAATAGTGGGGTTCACTGGTGCACTAGTCAAAGCAAAGTTTGAAATGAATCCAACTATCACTAATAGTTCGGTAACTATAATTGATAATGACGAAGTTGACTGTTACAACGCACCTGCGAATCGTATCGTCTGAAACGCAAAGTGGTAAGGGCTAACGTGTTACGGGTATCTCATGCACGCTTAATGCAGACAATCTCATGGAACCTTCCACAAGCAACGGCCCATTTCCGACAAGTTGCTTTTTATGCACGACAGTTTGAATACATAAATATAATTTAAAAATCCAATATAAAACAAATTAGACACTACTTCCTATACTCTAGAGCTGTCGAGAATTTTCTAGCGGTTGTTTCTCGCGGTTTAGCGAAACTTTCAGAAACTTCCAGAACCGTCGAAGTCTGAAGAACTTCGAAGAACCCTCGATGACAAACGCCCCTACCCTAGTCCGAATTCAGGTATAAATGCTGAGTATTTTCCACCCTAGGATTCTTCATCCAGTTTCTCACTGAACCAAAACTAACCACTCATAGAAACAAATTAACCAAAAATGACTAACGCAGTTGGTATTGACTTGGGAACCACTTACTCGTGTGTTGCCCACTTCGCTAATGACCGTGTCGAGATTATTCCTAACGACCAGGGTAACCGTACCACCCCTTCGTTCGTTGCCTTCACTGACAGCGAGCGTCTCATCGGTGATGCCGCTAAGAACCAGGCTGCCATGAACCCAGCCAACACTGTGTTCGACGCCAAGCGTCTTATTGGCCGCAAGATGAGCGACGCTGAGACCCAGAACGACATTAAGCACTTCCCTTTCAAGGTTGTTGCTAAGAACGACAAGCCTGTTATTCAGGTTGAGTACAAGGGTGAGACCAAGCAGTTCACTCCTGAGGAGATCAGCTCTATGGTCCTCACTAAGATGAAGGAGACTGCCGAGGGCTACCTCGGTGGTAAGGTTGAACAGGCTGTCATCACTGTCCCTGCCTACTTCAACGACTCTCAGCGTCAGGCTACCAAGGATGCTGGTACTATTGCTGGTCTTAACGTCCTTCGTATCATCAACGAGCCCACCGCTGCTGCCATTGCCTACGGTCTTGACAAGGCTGGCTCTGGCGAGCACAACGTCCTTATCTTTGACTTGGGTGGTGGTACCTTCGATGTCTCTCTTTTGAGCATTGACGACGGTATCTTCGAGGTCAAGGCCACCGCTGGTGACACTCACTTGGGTGGTGAGGACTTCGACAACCGTCTTGTCAACCACTTCACTCAGGAGTTCAAGCGTAAGTACCAGAAGGACATCTCTGGCAACCAGCGTGCTCTCCGTCGTCTGCGTACTGCTTGCGAGCGTGCTAAGCGTGCTCTTTCGTCTGCTACCCAGACCCCTATTGAGATTGACTCTTTGTACGAGGGTATTGACTTCTACACTTCGATCACTCGTGCCCGTTTCGAGGAGTTGTGCCAGGACCTCTTCCGTTCTACCATTGCTCCTGTCGAGAAGGTCTTGAAGGACGCCAAGGTCTCCAAGTCCGAGGTCCAGGAGATCGTCCTTGTTGGTGGTTCTACTCGTATCCCCAAGGTCCAGAAGTTGGTCAGCGACTTCTTCTCCGGCAAGGAGCTCAACCGCTCTATCAACCCGGATGAGGCCGTTGCTTACGGTGCCGCTGTCCAGGCTGCTATCCTTACTGGCGACACCTCGTCCAAGACTCAGGACCTCCTCTTGCTTGATGTTGCTCCTTTGTCTCTCGGTATTGAGACCGCTGGCGGTCAGTTCACCAAGCTCATCCCCCGTAACAGCACCATTCCTACCAAGAAGTCTGAGATCTTCTCTACTGCTGCGGACAACCAGCCCGGTGTTCTTATCCAGGTCTTCGAGGGTGAGCGTCCTTTGACTCGTGACAACAACTTGCTTGGTAAGTTCGAGCTTAGTGGTATCCCCCCTGCTCCTCGTGGTACTCCTCAGATCGAGGTTACCTTCGACATTGACGCTAACGGAATTCTTAACGTCAACGCTGCCGACAAGAGCACTGGTAAGAGCCAGAAGATCACTATCACCAACGACAAGGGCCGTCTTTCCAAGGACGACATTGAGCGTATGGTCTCTGAGGCCGAGAAGTACAAGGAGGAGGACGAGAAGGAGGCCAAGCGTATCCAGGCCAAGAACGGTCTTGAGTCCTACGCTTACTCTTTGAAGAACACTCTCTCCGAGGACTCTTTCAAGGAGAAGGTCGAGGAGGCTGAACGCACTAAGCTTGAGAGCGCCATCACTTCTACCATCGAGTGGCTCGACAACACTCAGTCGGGTACCACCGAGGAGTACGAGGAGAAGCAGAAGGAGCTCGAGGGTGTTGCCAACCCCATCATCACCAAGTTCTACGGCGGTGCTGGTGGCCCTGGCGCTGCTCCCGGCGGTGCTGCTGGCGGTGCTGCTCCTGGCGGCGACGACGGACCTACTGTCGAGGAGGTCGACTAAGCTTATCTTCTTAAGTAGTTTACATACACATATGAAATTTAATCTTTAATTATTACTATTCAATTGCACTTTCAATCTTGTCTACCAAGCTTTGGAGCTCAAACGCAGCTGCCACCTGTGCGGCTGCTTGCAAGGATTCTTGGTTCTGAATTAGCTGCAGAATCTGTAAAGCACGGTTGATTCTTTGGTCCTGGCAGGCAGTTTGGAACCTTCTAAGAAGCATCTTGTCCACCTCAATTGCGTGGTCGGCAAGCACTTCCTCATCCGCTGCCTCCAGTTCAAGGCCCTGGTCGTTGGCCCACTCCATTCTGGCCTGCATTTGCTGTAACAGGGTGCGAGCAACCAAGTATTTACCATCAGCAGCTGAGACACCCGGTGCTTGGAGATCTATTTCGTCCGTGATCGGTAGTGGTATCGGGGGATACTGTTGTTGGCCTCGCAAAACAACACAAAGAAGCTTCCCTTCACTCACACCAATTGGCCAGTACTTCCGCTGAGTCGTTTCAGGCCCATTGGGGGGCCCCAAAACAGGTACCCACCTAGACTGACCGGTTCGTTTACTGTTCACCAGCGTAACCAATGTCTCCATACTGTCCATGACGTACGGCTCCCCATCCTCAGAGAAAAACAGTGCCGAGACTTGGGCTTTGGGAGGCATATCTAGTCGGTCGCTCTTTTGGAAGACTCTTTGGGTAGCCACATCCTCGTAACAGTACCGATACGCACCGTCATTAAAGACGTAAACGACCTCATTCTCCCTTGCAGCACAGCTGATAACATTCACCGGGCACCGTGACACTGAGAGCGGACACCCATAGAGTGTATAGGTTCGCATATACCCAAACGAAGTGAAAATCACCGCGACCTCAGCCGAAAGGGCCACACATGTTACCTTTCCGTCTGTTGCAGTGTTTATGTGTGCACTCCAGTTGTCAGAGAATGACGAGTGGAACCTCACGCTGATGGTACCAGTCTCAGAGTTTGCCAGCAAACACGCATCGCTGCTCAATGAGGCCAGATCAAATAGCTCGTTGTCTTGGAAGTGTGTCTCGCGACGCTGGCTCTGATCAAAGAAACACACTGTGACAGAGTGGTGGCTGCTTGATTGGCGTACAGCCCACACGTATCCTACTGGTGACATGCTAAGGTACCTTCTTTGGTTTAGCCAGGGTGTGCTACCGCTTTGGAAGGGAACCTGTGTGCTGGGCTCGAACTTGAACTTTTTGGATTTGTGACGAGGGTGGTCGAAGTGCTGGTGCTCAGGGTGGTGCTTGGCTGAGGACTGCTCCTCCTCCACTACCAATTCATCGTCATCAGATAAAAACAGCTTTTCCTCATCTTGTCTCTTCTCTCCTTTGCTGCTAGAGACAGGGTTGAACGGATCGCCTCCAAAGGGAGGGAGGGCCGATTCAGGAACCACGTTTGGAATCACATACATAGTTCCTTTGGCAGTCATTGCACTAATCTCATTACTATGTGGGTGCCAAGCAATAGCGCATCCATCAACAAGCTCTAAATCGTTGACTGCACCCCCAGTCTGGGCATCAAACACCAGAAGTCGGTTATCCAAACCACAAGAAGCAAGGTAACGACCATTAGGACTCCACTCCAACGCAGTAATTGCATTATTATGGCCTGAGTACCGGGTGGAAGGCAGCCAATTCTTGCTGGAAACGATAGCTACCTCAAAAGTCTTGGTGGGAATGGCCAGTGCTTCTCCTTGAGGGCTCCACTTCGCCTCGGTTGATCGCTTATCTGTGAAACTCTGAATTGTGGGAACAATCATCTCGATCTCGGCAAGCTTGTCGTTCCTGGACAAATCGAAAACTCTGACAACTCCGTCTAGAGTGGCCACGGACACGACAGAGGAGTTACTCGGGTGGAAGTCAGCGTGCTTAGCTGCTGATCCAGAAACAGGAACATCCACAGTTTGGGTAATGTCAAGCAGGTTTATGCATACGCACCGGTCGTCACCAGTGAGTAAACACCATTGGCCGTCGTGGCTTACGCGAACCTGCCGTAGGGGTAAAGCAGTGCGGTGCACAACGCTGGACTTCTCAAGAGATTCAACATCGTATATTTCGGCCAATCCGTTATCACCGCAGACTATTAGCTTTGTAGAGTCGCGTGCGTGTGCTGGAACCACCGACACGCCCAAACCGTTGTAAGGGAGTTCGATTGATTCGGGTTGTATCTCCGGTGATCCTACGGGAAAGCGCCTCAGCATCATGTTGTCACCAACAGTGAATAGGTATTTCCCACATTTACTGTACGCTAGGTCGGCAGGACCGGGCAAATGGGGGTACCTTGGCTGCATGAACGCGTCAATCAATCAAGGGTTGGGTTGAAATTTCAATATAAAATTAAACATCCTAAAACAAGCTGGATACTGATGATTCAAACACCGGATAGGTACGGAAAACACCAAAAATTAATACGTGCGATTAGTGAGAAATAAACCAGCAATTTATTACATTATGTACAAATACGCTGAATGAAGAATGGACACAGTGTTAATCAGCAATTAAACAGTGAATTTTTGAATCGTTATTTTATTATCAGCTTCTGAATTAGAAAAACATTAAGTATTTCAGACCATATAGGCCTTTACACTGTTAACAGCACCGGTTCACTCCACACATTTAGTAAGTATGTGGGTGCGGGTTGTGTTTGCCCACGAATCAGCGACCTTCGATATGCCTAGAGAGCCCGCATATAAGTACGTCGAGGCCGTCGACACTAAGCCTTTGCCTTCGGATATACCGTCTGTACCGGAGGTTGGCGCCACCAGTGCTCCTCTGAAGTCTGCTTCCTACTTTATTGGTGCTAGATGTGGACCATATAACGACGACTTCATGCAGTGCAAGAAAGACTCCAACGGAAACCCTGCTGATTGCTTAAAGGAAGGAAGGCGTGTTACCAGGTGTGCAGTATCCGTTCTTGACGATATCAACAAACACTGTCTCGAAGAATTCCGTCTTCACTGGCAGTGCTTAGAAAACGCCAACCACCAGTTCTATCAATGCCGCCCTGCCGAAAAAATGCTAAACAAGTGCGTATTTGCGAACCTCAACTTGAAAAAAGAGATTCCAGACGCTGCATTCCAAGTCCACGAGCTCGAGAAGCCGCTTATGCGGCCAGCTTTTGAGGACCCAGCCGTACTCAAGGTTCTTAAAGCCAACAAGAATTGAACGATATATAGATTATGCAGTTTTATACAGGTATTAAAATGAAATTTCATCTTTGGCCAGAATAATTTATGTTCAACACTTTAGTTAGTAAGGGTTGGGTAGCCCAAAGAGAAAAAAATATGGACATCACCGAGCAGCACAAAGAGCTCTTCGAGAGCTTGATGGCGCTAATCAGAAGCTCCAGTTCATTGAATTCCTTGGACATAGATTTTGTACGAAGCATGAGCCCCCAGCTAGCCTCGAGATCAGCCAATGCCTCGCAGAGACTCCTTACTTTGGTGAATTCCTTGATTGCCAAGTGCAACGGGAACAAACTCGACACTCCCTTTTTAAATTCAGATGATATGATTAAACGATGGAGAAGTGTTGAACAGACATTTGATCTGCTCATGGACAAGATCGATGCCCCTTCAACCCCTGCTCCCCAAAAGGTACCAGTATCTGAAGGTTTACCAGCAAAGGAGTACATGAGAATCGCGAATAATATCGCAAAGCCTCAACTTAACTTCAATACTAAGATTGATAATAGTAAGGGTCCTTTTAAACCTTTACTGACCCAAAAGCCGTTCGCGAACTGCCTTCCGCTGAGCCAGTCAATTGCTATTCAGCAACCAGATGCTGAGCACGAACATGAATGGTATCAACAACCGTACAATCTCGAGATTATGAACTCAGAGTATCCTCCAGTGTCTAAAACAGGTATGGAAATTCCCGACTGGAATTCAACCCCAATGACCTACGTGGATACTCCCGACCTTTTGTTTAAAATGGTTTCAAAACTTGAAAAAGCTACAGAAATTGCTGTGGATGTTGAGCACCATGATTATCGTTCTTATTTGGGTCTAGTATGTCTCCTTCAAATCACCGGTGCGGGTGAAGACTACATCGTAGATACCTTGGCTTTAAGATCGGAACTCCAGGTCTTAAACAAAGTTTTTGCAAATCCCCAAATAGTGAAGATTCTCCATGGTGCTAAAATGGATATTGTCTGGCTCCAGCGCGACTTGGGGGTGTACATTGTGAGCCTTTTTGACACTTACTACGCTGCACAGGAGTTGTGCTTTCCTAAACTCAGCCTGGCATACCTGCTGGAACAGTTTGCTGGGTTCGAGGCTCAAAAGAAGTATCAGCTTGCTGACTGGAGAATGCGCCCATTACCTCAAGAACTGCTTGACTATGCGCGAGCAGATACCCACTTTTTGATTTACATTTACCACCAATTAAAGGAGAAGCTGCTCGAAGTCGGACGGTATGACGCAGTGCTTGAAGAAAGCAGGAAAGTTGCAGCTAAGCGATTTGAAAATCCGGGTTGGAACGAGCTTGAGCCGTCCTGGGTGAATTTTGCCATCAAGTATCGTTTACACGGTAACCTTGGCCGCGCAATTCTCATTCGGCTGTTTGAATGGCGAGATAAAATGGCTAGAAAATATGACGAGAGTCCGAGGTACGTAATGTCACCCCAGTTTATGGCCAATCTGTGTGTCAGTAAACCACGGACTGGTACCCAGGTGTTAGAAGCTTCTCACAATGTCAGCCCTATTGTGCGTAAAAATGCGGCTTCAATCGCCAAGCTCATTCAAGAAACCTGTAAAAATCCCAATGCGGTGGACACAACTATCCCTGAAAGGGCTTATTCTGCTGCCTCCGCTGTTCCTCACACTCTTTCCGAACAGGAATCAGACAGTTTAAAGACCATTTCACAATTTATGTTTGAGCCCAAACATTTTTACGAAAAAATGCCCACTGAGGTATGCCTTAGTGTTGTTCTCCCGGAAGATCTTGCCAGGGCTCAGGAATTTAATGAGGCTGCAGCTGAGAAAGAAGAAGCACAACGATTACAGGCTAAACAAGAAGCTGAAACAGCGCGTAAAGCTGCTGAGGAAGAGAATCGCATCCGAGAACAGAGACTTAAGGCACAAAATGACGCAAACGCTTCTGTTGGGAAAGGAAAGAGACTCAACATCGTTGAAGATAACGACGAGTTTGAGCTGTCAGCTTCAATTAAACGTGAGAATTCCAAACCAGTTAAAGAGGATGTTCCCGCATTTGATTTTGGCTCTGCTGACAAGATTATGAAAACCGATACGGACACCAGTAAATCGTTTTCAAGGTATAAATCTGATAAGCATCCCAAAGGTGCTCATAAAAATAATTCCAGGTTTAAAAAGGCTAGATCTTTTAGATAAAATAATGAATAATATATATATTTACTAGCTGTTATGCGTATTCAATTCTTATTTTTTTTTAACTTTTTTTGGCATGTATCCCTGAGCCATAGTGTGCCTTAGTGTGTGACACATTTACTCTCTGTTAGTCATATGAAATTAAACGAGGGTATGTGTTTATCATTTCCTTATCTTGAAAAATAAGGGCAGCTATAAGAAGGGGAAATAAACCCCGCTTAAAAACTTACCCAACAAAATCAAAAGTTACGAATGTCTGGATACGATTCATTGAAGGGGGGAAATGTCCCCGAAGACAAGGCCAAGAAGATGGATGAGCTTTTCGCACCTGTGATGTCTCCATCGTGGTCTAAGAGCTCTCGCCTCTCAAAGAAGGGGAAGGAAGAACCCGCATCCTTGAAGGAGAAGATCAAGAAGATTTTCAACTAGACTTTACTTTATCTCGCGATAGCCGTTTATTTTAATACTTAATTTGCTTTAATTTGCTTTAATTTAAATAATTATATAGGTGCAGGCGATGCAACTTGAGGCCACATCCGTTTGTAAAGCGCCATGCAAATGGTGTCTTCGGATCTGATTTTCTTGTCAAAAGTCGCTTTAAACAGACCGTGTGTACCCAAACACTCCTTGATATAGCCTTGAGCCCCCAATTTAGTGTATAGCGGTACCGACCGGAACCACTCAACATCGTCCCTGGAGAAGAACATGTGACGAATTGTGACAAGTTTACGATGAATTTTGAGCGGCAATCCAGTCAAGATGGCTGTTTTAACAATGACACGGTTTGCGTCACTATCCTGAACCGATCCTGAACCGAGCAAAATCTGTTCGTTCTTAAATTGTGTACGGTAAAACACAACCGGAGCATTACTCAACAAAGTTGGTCCAATAAATGTAGCGATACCAGAGCGACCTGGGTGAATGAACCTGAAGAATTTATAAACACCATTGTCGGCATGCCCAGCTTGGCTGAAGAGCGGGTTTATCAACAAACGTCGTGGTCCGTACTGTACCATAACCTGTTCTTTGGACTTAATAGAGTCAGTGACTTCACTATCCATAGCCATGGTGGCATTGACATAACCAAGTTTTTCCTCGCCTGGGAAGAGTGAGTAGGCAGTGATTACTGCTCCGCGGTTAAGAATAGTCATTGGATCAGCTGCATTTTGGGGAGCAGCACCTTCCAAAAACACTCTGACTCTTAAGCCAGGATTAACACCATCAGAGATCAGTTTGTTGATTCTATTTTTAGCGGCAAATAGGTTGCCAGGACGGAAAAGACGAGTGAACTCGGCAGGAGCCCTTGGATCAGCTTCCAGTGGGTTCCACTCAGTATGCCGAATACTACGCACACCTCGGTACTTTTGGAGCCGATATTTAGCACTTCCTCGAGGATCCAACTCGATTTCATCAGCAAATTCCATATCATCTTTAGCATCATACTTATGATCCTCATCATACTCCACCACGTTCATATCAATGTCTTCCTCTTCATTAGTCTCCGTATCAATAGTCTCTTCGGTCTGCATTTCCGATGCAGTCTGCTCGGGCACCAATTCACCCTCTTCATCGGTCAGCACGCCAGTCTCGTCTTCAGAGTCACTACGGTAGTCCTCACCTTCAACAAACCAAACAGCTTGGTAGCTTGAAGTGCCTTCAGGGACATTCTTTGCCTGCTTAGGACCATTTTCATCAATTCCTGCCTCGATCAGATTATTAACATCCTCATTGCCATCGATTCTAACTCCCCGTCCTTCTAAGCGCTCATCATCGTCGTCATCCTCCAATGTAACGGCATTTTCTGCGGGTACCAAGGCACTCAATTCTGCGCTTGGGTTACTGGGCTCATAAGTCTCTGAGGCTTCGGTCACTGTTTCTATTCTAGCAATTTTGAAATCCCCGTAGCCATTGATGTGCATGTATTGATCGGGTGAAAGTTTTTTACCACGGACTGGGCCCTCAACAATCATATTAGAGCCAACTACTTCAGCCTTTTCCAAAACAATGTAACCTCTGTCATCACGCCAATACACACCCTTTGGAGACTTCTGGCAAATCAAACGACCAGTAATTGTGACCTCATTATCGTTATCAAGAGAATACAGCTTCTCACTCGGGAAGAAGTGATTATACCAGCTGGTTAAAGACTCACGGACATCGGCCTCCTTGAGTCCATTTTCGGGTGCCTCTTTCAGGTTCCAAATCATTCCAAAGCAGGTTGATACACCCTGAAGAGTAATACAACGCATAATCTGTTCACCATAGTCGGTGATTTCCTTATTAGCGGATAATACAAACAACACAAAGTCTGCTGATCTCGCAGCATCCATCAGTTCGAAAAATTGTTCAAATTGGGGCACAAAAAGACGCAGTTTTTGCCGGAACCTGGTGACATTTAGCACGCCCATTCCCTCTTCTACCGCTTCAAGCTTAGTTGAAAGTGTTTTAGCAACTGCAACACTGTCGACGTCAGGTGTCAATGGAATAATGGCCACATTACGAGGCACACCTTGGCGGCCATCAAATATTCTAGTGCGTTCTGCCAATTGGGCCTGTTTGGAGGACTTCACCTGCTGCTGTTGGTTTTTACGCTCCAGTTTTGACATTACATGCTTCTTAGGAGCACCACCATTTTCGTTGTCAATTCGGCCTTTATTAGCGGCCTTAATTGATCCTTTAGTAGAATAACGAGTCTTGAAACTCTTTTGTTTCTTTTTAAGCGTGTTTCTATGTCCCATTGAATAAAGAGATCCTATCCAATCGCCAAAAAAGACTTACTTAATATTTTTTTGTAAGGCTTTATCTTGCAAATGCCAGACGAAAAATTTCAGATCAAATTAACCGTACCATGTCACCCACTTACAGGGCTCAGGTTAATTACATAATATATACCATTAACCACCCACTCAACTAACCTCAACTAACCAATTTTCACCCATAGTTAACGCTGGATAAAGTCCCATTTCTGCTTACCTCATACGCTCCTAACCCACGTGAAAAGTCAAGTAGTAGGGATTCAAAACCCCATTTTATCTCGTCACACCGTAGAATTCATCAAAATGGAGAAGGAATGCCACGCTAAGCAATGGTTCTCTCACCCCCGCCGTTACGGCAAGGGCTCTCGTGAGTGCCGTATCACTGGTTCCCGTAACGCTCTTATTCGCAAGTATGGTCTTAACCTCTCGCGTCAGTGCTTCCGTGAGAAGGCCGCCGACATCGGTTTCGTTAAGAACCGCTAAACAGGCCTACTTCAACAGTCGCTGCTAATAATTACACGTACTTTATTAGGCGTGTCGACGCGTTGATCTGGAAAAAACTATATATAATTTAACTCATTTTATCAAATGCTTGTTGGTAACTTTTTCGTTCATTTACTTTAATGGATTTATATACACGATTTAATGCAGTGAATTAAATGCAGTATATTAAACGCAGTATATTAAAAAGTGTATGAGCAAGATATATTTAGATATATATATTACTAGCAGACAAAATGTAAACTCCCTCCACCACCATTGTTCAATGAGTTTAAATTCGAAAAAATCATGGCACCCCAGTAAAGCAATCAACCGTGCTAAAGTCCAGAAGGCAGAGGAGGATGAATTGGCGCACAAACAAGAGCTCGATAAACAAGCAGACTTAGAACGGCTCCGTAGCTCTGCTTCTGCTGATCCAGCAAACAAGGCTTCATGGATCTATGAAACTAAGAGAAATGGGCCAAACTCAGAAGAAATTACCGATGCACTATATGGATCAGTTAAAGAGGTTGCGCGTGAGAGCACCATGCACACTATTAATACCCAGGAACATCCGACCAGCCGATCTCGACTAGGCAAAGAAGCTCGCAAGCAAGCAGCAGATCCACTGAACGAAATTTTAAAAATGATGGATGAGGAGCGAAAAGGCCGAGTGCGTAGGAGTGATAGTCGGTTACACCACACTCACACTGGCTGAATTTATAGAAGCATGTTCAGGTAGTTACTTGATGCTACCAAGCGAATGATATACTCGTCACTAGTACCACCACTTATACCAGCACTAACCAATCGCTGCGATTCTGCTGGACATCGGACGATTGACTCTGTGTAAAGGGACGTACTCGAGTCAGATACCCACATGATGTCCAATGGAATGGCCTGCCCATGAACACCAGCAAACCTGGCTATTGAACGGTCCAGAATTAATCTCCAAGTTATCAAATCCGTGGTCCCAGGATCACAACGCAGTTTTAAGTAGGCATAATCCGGATCAACCCCCCTAGAGACCATAAATGGGTAAGGATGTGACTTTAGAGTAAAACTGTTCTATTTATTTTTATTTATTTGAAACGCAATTCTAAATCTCTAGATATGCCAAAGAGGAAATACATCAGTAAGGAAGACAATAAGGAGTTCCATGAGAGACGCCGTAATTTGCAGTTGTTTTCAAAATACTATGAAGGTGTAATTCTGAGTCCAACAATGAGATACAGCGTTACCAGAGAAGCGATTGCCAATAAGATAGCAAGCAAAGTGGTTCAAAAAGGGTACCACTACGTTACCGATGCTTGTGGCGGGGCAGCAGGAAACACAATTGCCTTTGCATTGGCTGGTCTGAATGTGGCCTATGTTGATCTTGTTGAAGAAAATGTTGAGAGTGCCATTAACAACGCTGATGTTTATGAAGTTAGTGATTATATTTACTTTCAGCACGGAGATATATTTGAGTTTGACAGCTCACTAGCCGGGCTAGACTCCAGCGAAGCATTCTTCTTCTGCAGCCCCGAATGGGGAGGCCCCAGTTACAAAAACGACGACGTATTTGACCTTGAAGATTTGCAACCACCGCTATCGAAACTACTGCAATACGTGAAACTTCAAGGGTATAAAGAAGCGTGCTTCTATGTGCCTCGAACCTCAAATATATACCAAGCAGAAGCGTTTGGATGTCATCTATTTGAGTATATGTTCCACTATGGGTGGTGCGATGCGGTCTGCATGTGGTTTAAATTTGAATGAAATATATATGCCTATCTCTCCTTGAGCAGTTTGTTGCGCTTTTCTCTCTTTTTGATCCGCTCAACCTTCTTTTTGTGCATTACTGCAGCCAGTTTCTCATATCTTTCCTTTTCAGCCTTCTTTTCGCGGCGCTCCTTGATTCTATTCACACCCTCGTCGTGACGAGACTTCTTATCGTCCTTCAACAGTTTCTCTTTGGCCTTATTAATCTCAAGTTGCAGTCTATCCTTTTGGCGAAGGTCCCAATCAGTCTTCTTCTTCTTCAATGGCTCATTATCGGTCTTCCATGTGCGTCCGCTAACATTTACTTTCACCATTGTAAAAGGACGGAATTTTTTAGATCCAAACCCTGACGGACATCCATGGCACGTCGATCACTGTACAAGTTCGGCCGCACAAACACGTCTTTGTACGGCCCCAAGACGGACTCGACGGTTGTACACTACAAGTATGATTGGATTGAGCTTGCCACAACGCGTGAGGAGGAGGCTGATGGCCAGCAGAAAGCGAGTACGTTCAAAATCAAGTCTTGGGTGAAGATCCCTGAAGAGGAGTACTCATGCTCGATAAAAGGTGTGGCTGATGATCAGCTCGTGCTATTTGATCAGATCCAGGCCACTGCTGCTGAGATTGCTAACAACGAACTTGCTGAGCAGGCTCGTATTAGCGATGCACCGGTTGAGTCGCAAACTAACATGGCATTGGTTACCTAGATTGCTTAATTAATAAATAAAAAAATTAATAAAAATAAAAGAGTAAACAATTAACTGGTTAATTGTGGTGTTCTAAATACCTCTTTCGTACTTTTTCCGGCAGATCATGAACGCTCTGCTCGTCCACAACCACATCGGCAAACAGCGTGTACATGCTGAGTTTTTCCTTTACTTGTTTGATATGGTCCTCGTCCTTAAGTGTCCATTCCTCAATTTCGTCCCATTTTTTAGTCTTGAACTGGTGTTTATACTCCTTTTTTCGTCTCAAAAGGTTTTTGAACTCATCGGCGACCTCAGTGGACGGCCCCAAACTTACAAAAACAGCAGTGTTCGGTTGCTGAGCCTTATAGATAGTCTCAATTGCCTCATTCACACTTTCAGCCGAGAATCCCTGCAACTCGCTGGTTAAAGACACGCATAGTAACTGTGCCTGGTTGGAAACGGCTGCCTTCACACAGTCGGCAATATTTTGGTGCAAGATGTAGTCTGCACATCCATAAACATCCCATTCCGGTGATTCCTGCCCCACAAATGCGGTTCTGACCCCATTTTTGCTGAGTACCGTGCTCAATGCCTCGGTCTCAGTCCGAGCATCGCCGTACTGTTTCCCGTGTTTCATGATGACCTTGACCAGGTCAGCACTGGTCTGGGCATCGATCACCGGGTTGTGACCCGACTGGTTGGTTTGGATAACGGAATCCAGGTATTTCTTCGCGATGTACTTCAGCGAGTTTCTGAATGGCAGCCCCCGAATGTGTGGGTAGAGCTCAGCGGTGTCTACGAGTTTGTTGTGCTGAATCCCCAGCACCTTGAGGTCGTTCTCAATTGAGTGTCCTACCAAGATATCACTACTTCCAATGAGGTCTCTAAGTAGTTTTTGGGCATCAGACTGAGTGAATGTGACATCATTGAGCATTGCTTCGGTGATGCCACTGTACTCGGTAACGTAGTCCGTAATCTCCGTACTTGGCTTCACTAGCTTGTCCACCAAAACCTCATTAGTTTCGAAGTTAGTGACAGCGAGCCTGGTAAGCACCGACTCACTGCCACTCAAACACATCTCACAGTCAATGGCGAATCCAGCACCAGTGCCGGGCTTTGAGTCCAGTTTAACGCCCTTGAGCCCATAATTAGTTAAGTCTGATACACACAACGATTCCAAAGTGCACTCAGCACTCTTCACTCGGGGTGCATGCTTCCCCTTAGGCACTCGCCCCACGTTGGCAAACACCGGGGATTTCCGCTCAGCAAACTCGGCAAGAACATAGGCCTTTGATTCCTCGGCCTTGATCGGCACATTCACCCCGGAGATAGTGCGGGGCACCTCAATGAGAACTACCCGTTCCACCTTGTGCCAGTTGTGGAGAACGTAGTACGGCTTTTCGTGGCCACCCAACGAACACTCGCCCAGTGCACTTAGCACAAGTTGCCTCAGCAGCTTTATCGGCACTGTTTTGTTGTTCAAGGCGTTCAGCACGCAGGGCGGCCCCTGGTGCTTCCTTTTGAGGCCTGCCATTTACTAGGGTACAACTAAACACGATGGCCCAAATAGACGAACTGCGCCAATGGCGGTCAGATTCGTTAAATGCGCATATGTACACAACCTCAGAACTCGTTTCAACCAAGATTCTCGAGATGTCAAGCCTTCCGGACGACGCGTACTGGCTCTCACAGACTTACTACGGAATGGGCGAGTACCTCCGCGGGGCCGAGCTCATTCTCGACGGCAAATTCGAGCAGGAATCGATGAAATGCCGGTACATTGCTGCTTTGTGTTTGCTGCGGGCCCAGAAACTCGACCGAGCCCGAGAAGTTGTTGAGAAAGGACTCGAGTCCGGGTGGCCGGTCGCCAGTGCCCAAACACCTCTCTCCCAAACGCCTCTGCCGGTGGTCACTACGCCTACTAATGCACCTCCTCCCTTGTCGATTCCGTCCAACGGTATCCAGTCCAACGGTATCCAGAACCCGAGAGTGCGGGTGGTCAGCACCAGCAGCCTACGAGCTGGGGCCTCTGGAGCACGTACCATCAGCAATGGCAGCCGGATCAGCGTTATTTTTTCCGATGATGGCTCCAGCGAAATGGCAGACGAGGATGCTGGCCATGAGGAGGTCAATGGCGTGTTTATCAAGTCCCAGCTGCATTACCTGCTTGGCCGCATCCACACCCTCCAATCGCGGTTTGTGCAGGCCAAAGCGAGCTATGTTGCTGCTTTGAGAGTCGATGCTCGGTGCTTTGATGCCTTTGCACAACTAACGAAGTACCACTCCATAACCCCACTGGAAGAGTGGGAGCTGCTACACTCGCTCAGCTTCAGCCCACTGGTCGCAGACTTCGGGCGAAGCATCTACGCACTACGACTGTCTGCGCTGGCGCAGGACCTCGGCTTGAACGACGCAGTGGACACCCTGGTTAATGTGTACCAGATCCCCCCCAACGACACCGACATGCTGGCGGCCCAGGCCGAGCACCACTGCACCCGGGGGATGTACAGTGCCGCATACGAGCTTTTTTGCCGAATTTTGAGCCGTGATCCGCTGGCTATGCAGTGCTACACGAGCTACTCGGACTGCTTGATGGAGCTCAGCAAAACCAACGAGCTGTACAAAATCGCCCACATGCTGTCTTCCCAGGCCCCTTCCGCCCCACAGACCTGGTACGTGATTGGAGTGTACTACCTCTCGACCCAGCGCACGGTGGAGGCTCGCCGGTACTTCAGCCGGGCCAGTTTGCTGGACCCAGGCTATGCCAGTGCGTGGATCGCGTTCGCACAAACGTTTGCCGAGGAGCACGAGCACGAGCAGGCCATCACAGCGCTCTCCACTGCTGTTAAACTGTTCCCGGGCTACACGCTTCCCCACGTATACATCGGCATGCAGTACCTGCAACTCCTCAACCTCACGCTGGCCGTCAAGTACTTAGAGGGTGCGGATGCGATGTTCGACCAGGACCCGCTGGTGCTCAATGAGCTGGGACTGGTTAGGTACTACGAGAACCGGCTTCCTGAGGCCGTGGCTTTGCTTGTTCAGGCTTTGGAGATTGCAAGTTCCACCAACTGCGACGTCTCGCTGCAGGTGGGCATCAAAACCAACCTTGGATTCGCGCTTAGAAGAAACGGAGAGGTTGAAACCGCGCTGGAGGTGTTCAAAGACGTGGCTCAGTTCACTACATTGGACGTCAACGTGCTCTCGGTAATGGCCCTGTGCTACATGCAACTCGAGCAGTTTGAGGAGGCTACCTTCAAGCTTGGCGAGGCATTGGCCATCAACCGCGATGATCCTGTTGCTAATGATCTTATGAAACGGGCAGTTAAGGCCACTGCCGAGCAGTTCGATGTAAGTTCGTTCGTAGAGGTCAACAAATCGTTCGTTAGCCAAAAGCGTACGCGCATAAATTAATCTATTTATTATATTTTTTTCTTTTTAATTAAATTAAATTAAATTATAAAATGCCACTGAGAATCTGGTCCAAATCGAACTCCTGGGCCCACTGGGTAACAACCTCGACCTTCGAGCTCGGCTGGGTTTCCGCGGGGGGAGTCGACCACCCGGGTATTCTGCCACTTACCCAGTCCGAGACCACGGATTGAGCAGCTCCCTGCAAATCAGTAACTCCACCTCGGTTCATACGGCCCATTTTACGGCCAACGTGCACCAGCAACTGCGTGATGAAACTCTCAAAGTCGTTGTTGGGAATGGCGGGGATGTCGTAGTGCTTCAAAAACATAGCAAACTGTTCCTCGTGCTTCTGCAGCCGTTTGACGAGCTTAGCAGCCGCAGGTCGGCAGTCTAGAATGTATTTTGGCGGCATGGCATTCAGCAGAATCAACCGGGCCTGCTCGTCAACGGGGTTCTTGGCCTGCTTGGTAGGGAAAGCAATACCGGGACTGTCCAGAACGCTGAGCTTTCCATCAACCTTGATCCTCCGCACATCGGTGGTCACTCCGGCCTGGGCACCAACGGGGCACGCGGTCTGCTGGTGGCCATGACGGCCCAGAAGAGCGTTGATCACCGAGGACTTGCCAACGTTGGGGAACCCAATAACACCCACGGTAACGGACCGCCCCAGATTCGCCTGTCCTGCCCACTTCTTGAGGGCAGAAAGCAGTCCGTTGGCAGTTGAGGCTTTGGAAAGCGACGGAGGGTGGTCAAAGACGTGGGCATTGGGGGCAGCTGAAGAAGCGTGCAAGGGGATCGTAGGGAAAGACTTGCTCAGGTACTTGATCCACTGCTTCAGAACGTCATTCGGAACCAGGTCGATTTTGTTCAGCACGAAAACCAGACGCTTTCCAGCATGCTTCAAAACGGTCTCCTCAACCTGCTTGGACCGGGTGCCCAGCGGGTTGCGGGCATCAAGCACATACACAATAATGTCGCAGGTGTCAACGACCTGCTTGAAGAACTTATCGAAGGCTTTGCGCGACGAGTCCTGCTTCACGTCCTCAAACGCAGCTGCGAACTCGTCGGTGGCTCCGGCAACATCTTCGTCCTCGCTGCCGCTCACGCCCTCCATTTCTTCATCGCTGACCTCGCCATCGAACTCGGCCGCAGCCTGCTGCACCGAGCTCATCAGGGCCCCGAGTCTGCTCTGGCTATCGATGACGTCCTGCTGAGCGTCGAGCTGATCGAGGTCGGCCTGGTTGGCTCCGCGGGCAATTGCCTGCTGGCGGAGCTGCTCACGGCGGATTTCACGCTCAGCAAGCTCCGCCTGCTTCCGCTCCTCGATTTCCTCCAGCAATTGCCCCTTATATGGGAAGGAGTTAGGGATTCCCGGGTCCTTGGGGTGACGGGACTTCCATGTTGGGTCCTTTTTGGCAAGTTTGCGCTGTTTGCGATTGTGTGCAGAGATCTTTTTCTCAATTCCTTTTTGCAAACGTGTGCTCTTGCGTTTCGACTGGGGCTTCCGGACCTTCATTTAAATTGGTTGAAGAAATTCCAGTATGAAAAATTGGAATAGGAAAAAAATTGCGGGTAAGGTTTTGACAAAAGTAGCCAAAATGAAATGGGATTTCTAACCGTGAATCGCGTCCTTAAGCATCCGCAGCGCAAGAATTCATACATCAAAAAGCTCAATAAACGAAGAAGACTCAATTCTAATGGAGTGATACCCAAAGAGTCCACCAAGCCCAAGAAAGACCCAGTAACAATTGAGAGCCTGCCTCGCGAAATTTTGGAAATGATCCTGTGCTACTCAGCCAACTTCTCGCTTCCCCAGGCTTCGATGATGCTTGCATCAAAACTCTCGCGGTCTAGAGCCCTCGAATTGAGCCTGATCCGCGAGACGTTACGGATAAATGACGGCGCGTTGCCGGTGCTGTTCACGACCAACCCATTCGTGACCAGAGAGGTGCTTGAGGCGGCCAATGTCTCGCAATTCTGCTCATCTGCCTCAACCACAACCGAACCTTACGTGCCCCTTTATTTCGAATCAAAGCTCGCCCACAAACCTTCGGTCTCCTTGGTGGCCTTTATGATTGTGAATGGGTGCAGAGTCGAGGGCAGCCCAGAGGTTTACATTGCATTACAGGAGTTTGGCGAATGGGCAGCAGTGGAACAGCTCGCCCAAACACAGCACCGGTGCGATCACCGGGCCGTGGTAAACGCACTGAACGCAAATACAAACACCGACTTGATTCTGGCATTGATCAAGCAGAACCGAGACGTTGACTACAAGCATATATACCACATTCGGAACCTGGCCGAAAGTCTGGGACGGTACGAGATTTTGCAGGCAATAAAGCATATACACACATATAATTAATCTTTCAATAAGTACGGAAATCCGCAAACCACTGGTGCTGGAGAGCATCGCGTGCGGAAATTCGCAGGTCAGGCTGCAGCTGCAGCATTTCCTGCAGCAAATTCAAGCCCACTGGGTCGAGCTGAGGCAGGAGGTTGGCCAGGTTCTGGGGAGGGTAGAGGAAGAATCCGGCGTTGTAATTGGGAAGCTGGGAGATTCCAGGCCAGGAGTGCTCCGTGGGGGTACCCATAAGTTTGAAAATACGGAGCAGCTGGTCGTCGTTTGAGTTTCCGGGGAAAAGCGGCTTGCCAGTCAGCATCTCGGCCATGATGCACCCAACAGACCAAATGTCAATGCTTGTGTTGTATGTTCGGGAACCCAACAGCACATCAGGCGCTCGGTACCACAGTGTAACCACTTCATTGCTGTATGTGTTGACGGGAACACCGATTGCACGGGCCAGCCCGAAATCGGCAAGCTTTAAAACGCCTTTGTGGTTGATCAGTAAGTTCTGGGGCTTCAAATCACGGTGAAGCACCCGATTATCGTGGCAGAACATCACACCTTTAAGCAGCTGGAACATAAACGCCCGAGTCTGCTGGAGATCCAGGGCTCCACGATTTCCGTTGATGTCCATGTAGCGCTTCAGGTCCTTGTCCATGTATTCAAACACCAGGTTGAGCTTATTCTCCGTGTGTATAATGTCGTATAACGTTACCAGGTTCTCGTGGCGAAGCTCCTTCATCAGCGAAACCTCTCGAATGGCAGTGGAGGGTGTTCCTTCGTCACTGTCGAGGTTGATTTCCTTTAACGCTACAATCTGGCCTGTTTCCGCATTTCTACCTTTGTAGACGGTGGCATACGTGCCTTCTCCAAGCTTTTCGAGTTGCTGGAACTGCGAAGAGCTCATCGTGGTGTAATTCAGTGTTTTTGCCCAACCCACAAAAAATACACATGTACATACACATAAACAAAAATTTAGATAGATCAAGGTAGATAAGATAAATATACATATTAGTTTCTCTTTTGCTTCTTGTTCTTACGCTTGCGACCAATTGCAAAATTACCTTTCTTTTTGAGTGCTTCGGCTTCAGCGGCGGCCTCGGCCTCTTTCTTTCGGGCCTCTTCGGCGGCCTCCTCAGCTTCGTCCTCGGCTTTCCGCTTTAAACTCTTTTCCTTCGCACGGAATTGTCTTTCACGCTGTCGTTTAACAACCTGGGCATTTTCAATCGCAAACTCAACTACAAGTCTCCGGGGACCTTTCTCCTCTACGCTGTTGTCGGTTTCTCCTCCGGCCTCGATCTCCTCCTTGGTCACCTTATGTGCATTCAACCAACGCAGGGCCATTAACGCATTGCGATGGTTCTTGAGCTCCAAAAATCCGTAGCCACGACTCCGGCCTTCTTTGCCGCTGCCTTTCAACTCCTGGATGAGTTTAGCCTGCTTCACCACACCATACTTCTTATTCGACTTAACATCGCCAAGCGAATTGTCGTAGTGCACACTGCGTTGAACCTCCTCTTGAGTCAATGGCTGGCGCTTTTTCTCTTTCACCTCAGTGGCAAACTCCACAATTGCTTTACGGCCCAATGCCTTCAATGCTTTCTCGTTCATGCTTCGGGGAATGTTTCTGATCGCAAGTCGAGTCATACTCAAATGCAATGAGGGATTTTTGGTCAACTGCTGTTTGCGGAGCTTGTAACTCTGCTCACGGATCTGCATTTCCGAGGCTGAGATCAGCTCGGCAAGCTTGGATCCAGGCGGGATTCGGCCTTCGTTAAGCAAAAAGGTACGACGACGGTCTTGTATTTTAGGTGCTTTGCCAAGCTCTTTCAACCTATCATTAGCTCGCTTCTCAGCAAGTTTTCCAGCAGTGTCGCGTTCAACAGCAGCAGTCACATTCAGCACGCGGCCTTCAAAAACGTAACGGGGATCGACGTCATCAGGAACTAATAAACTCGAGGAACTGACCTCAGGAGCGCTGGAAACACAGGCCTCACGGTCCTGGGATCTCTTAAACCCGATAAATGCCACACCTTTAGGACAGTTTTTCTGCTTGTCCATGACAGGAAGTGCATAAACCACAGGTCCAAACTGCTCGAAGTGCTCAGTAAGAGACTCTTCATCGGCGTCATATGGTATATTACGCACAAAAACAGTATTTCTATTGTCAACTCTGGGTTTCTTAGGCTTATCATCGGCTTTTTCATCGGCTTCGTCTTCCTCGTCATTATCAGACTTGTCATCAACTTCCTCTTCCTCTTCATCGTCAATCTCGGCTTCATTCTCGCTTTCACTCTCGCTCTCACTCTCGGACTCATCTTCAAGATCTTTTAAGTCCTTGTTGACCCATTTGGCCTTCTCAACTGCAAGACTGACGTTAACTTCTCTGTCGTGGATTTTGAGGTGTTTGGTCTTCTCAATGGCCTCTTGAGCATGACGCTTTCGCTTCATGGTTACAAAGGCAAAACCCGACATTTTGTTGTTCTCTCCGCGGGGGATATAGGCCTCGATAACCTTACCATAGCGAGAAAACAGTTTAACGAGCTCTTGGGGGTTACGAAGCGACCAGGGGCAGTTGCGGATTAGCAATCTGGGTCTTCTTTTCTCTCTTTTATAGTCGTCGGCCTCATTTGACTGGGGTTTTACGTTGGAATCATCGGATCGGCTACGAGGTTTGGCAATGTCAATCTGCAAAAGCTGTCTGCCTGAGATAGGCACTCTGCTTCCTTCGTCTTTAGCAGCACTTGCATCCTCAGGTGTGCCGAAAGCAACAAATCCGAACCCACGGGACACGCCTGTCTCTTTATCCATTACTACAACTGCATGTTTCACGGGTGCAAAATCAGAGAAGAATTCACCAAGTCGCTCACTGGTGATATCGGCGGGAATTGATCGAACAAACAACTCGCTCCTTTGAGGAACGTCATCTTGTCCGGACATTGTTATTGATATTCAAGTGTTTGGTTGAATATGAATAATTGGAAGTTTTTTTACAATGTGCGGTAAAAAAATTATGTAACCCTTTTTGGTAAATATGCCAGTGCGGTTGAATAAAAAAATACACTAATGTGTACATATATATGTAAATTATGGAATCAAACCTTGTAACTCGACGTTTCTGCCTGCAAAAGTCCGTGCTAAGTCGTAATTCTCACACTTCACACACAGCCTCACTTTTTCCTCTAAGGGGGCCTCAGAAATCAAATGAATATACCTTGAAGCTTGTTCTTTGTTGCCAGCTTCAAAACAAACGTTGAAAAAAACCTGAAAACTAATCAGTGGCTTTCTTATCTGCGATAAATCCCAAAGATCCTCGAAATCGCGGCGATCAACCAGTGCACGAATTCTAAGCCACATGAATTGCCTATCAGTAATGCCCAGCTTACTCTTGATTTTTTGGGCAGCATTCACTTGTGATAGTCTCAAAAGAGCCATAACGGTTTCAGCGGCAGACTTCCCTGAGATGTCAAGGTTATAGGACTCGTTAAGCTGCTGCTGTAGCGTCAATAAATCAGCCCAGTCAGAACAGGCTTTACTTTCCGGTTGAAACTGCTTGCTCAGAGTTGAAAATTTCTTCTCCAGAGATCTGAGAAGTCGTGTCTTCTTAGCAACGTCACGTTCCTTTAAAATCTCTCTAAATTCAAGCTTGATACTTTGCGCCCTCAGATCCATCTGATATAAGAAGTCATGTACTTGATTCTCTGACTGTTGCTTATGTTGCATATCCTGGATGGAATTCGCTTGAAGTAGATCTTTTTGGCGATACACAGCCGTCATGTTCCCCCCTACTGCTCGTATGAGTTGTGGAAGTGAGAGTTTCTCCGTTAATAGAATTAGAACATAATCCACCAAATAAGGATTTCTCGATTTCACCGCATGTTCTAGAGCCTGCTGTACTTTATCCATTTGTAGCAGTAAAATAACCCGCTCGGAGATTACAGGTTCTTCCTCGGTGAAAGTCACAGCTAAATCCTGTCGGCCAGTCTCAAGTGTTTTCTGAGCAATTTTTGTTCGGGAATATGTGGGAAGCTTGCCCAGTTTACTTTGAATTTCATTTATAATTTCAGAATCCGACGCAGAGTCTTCTTCCTCAATAACCCAGCAGGCCCATGCTATGTAAATAGGTTCAACGGGTAGAGACATGAGCTTGGCTAGAGATATGGCTTCTCCCCATAGCTTTCGCAGCTGGAGACGCTCAATAAGAACAACTGTGCCCAGTTCATTTATTTGTGCATTGGTGATAAACATTCCTAAATTGCCCATTGACCTTAGTGAATTGGCAATTTTAAGATCAGTCAATGTAGCCAGATACCTAGTAGTATCAAATGCTTCCAGAATGGACTTGCCAAAAGCAGCTGCACTCATCAATCGCTTCTGAAATTTAGGTTCGAATTCTAGCAATGCAGCCGATATGCACGTATCCACCGCATTTAGCAATTTTTTTTGCTCTAACATTTTAATAGTCTGTTCAGAACGAGGCGTCCCAGAGTCTATCTGGTTAACACAACTAAAAAGAATCGCCGAGGGATGAACTGATCCTAGCTTAAAGGTCTCTAAAGTCGGTCGCAGCACTGGCTGAAGAATGCTGTGATTTTGAGACCCCACGACTCTGAGACCGTCTATTTCAGAGAAAAAGAGAACGTGTTCTTCTTCAAAGAAAAAGTTGTTCGTATTTAAACTGGAAGAAGACGTGAGATCGACCACCTCGATTTCTCCATCCCTGATTTGTGGTTCAAGACCAATTAAGTCACTTCCAATCCAATAGATATCAGCGTGCTTTGGAACTTCCTTACTTTCAAACGTGGTTTCAAAAATATCCGTGCTCAAAATCATTATTCTGTTTTCACCATCTGAAAGAGCAATATATTCGTTATCCACGCTGACCTTCACTAGTTTGTTGGGGATATCATGCATCACAACTCTATGGGATTTATCCATAAGTTCCAAATCATACGTGAGAACCCGGTTTTGCTGGTCTACAAACACATGAGCAGAGTACCGTCCTGAATCTTCGTTCCCTGGAACAATACACCATGAAACAATATTTGAAGGTTTTATACTGGCTGTTATCACTCTAAAAGAGGGCTCTGAGGCCCTACAATTAGACACAACGCCAAGTTTTAAGTCTGGCTCGATATCATCCTGTGTAGGTAAGTCAAATAACACAAAGTAATTGGTCCCACTCATACGGACATATCTTACTCTATAGGGAAATTGGATTTGAGTAAAATTTTTACCATAGTCGGTGTAGTGACGAGCAATTCCTGATTCAGTAACGATAACAATTGTTTCGTCTCTCATTATGCATATATCCGAAATGTCACCGAAATCAAGGTTAATTGAACTTATTTTAGTACCATTGCTGCTAAAAATATCCAAGAAAGAGTTCTTACGGGCAGATAACTCGTTTATTGGTGTCACTGTCATTTGATCGGATTTGGGCCAAGTGCCAATAATTCCCGCACCTTCAGCTGCAGTCGCGTTCAGTTGGGAAATATCTTGCGACCATTTCATGGTGGGACCTTCAACATTAGTGATGAAACGGGTACCGAGCCTCTCCCACGCCAACGTCCTGCTCATAGTTAATAGCCGGAGATCAAGCTGGCCTAGCCCTAAAACTAGCCTATGTTCATTATATGTGTATGCTGTAGATCATAATATCGTGATTAAATACTAACTCTGGCTACTCAAATAAAATATCATACTTGCCAAATACAAGACGCTTCCGAACCGTGACTGCATCATTAGTGATGGCCATTGTAGTCATGGGAAGATCAACATAAGTGGCATGTGCTGGAACATTATTTGCATCATCACTCGCCAATGGATTCTGTAGAGTTGGATTTTCAGTTGATGTTGTTGCATAGGCATTCGCTTGTGTTTCTTGAGTTGTTACGTGTGCGTCAGTGCCAGCTGTACCGCTCTCTCTAACATCCCCCACCATGATGTTTTCTCCAACAACTTCTGTACTTTGAGCGGTAACCACTTCTCCCGGTTTGAAAGACGACACAGCAGATTTCACCGGTTGTCTACAAGTGGGGCAGCTCAATGATTGGGCAAGCCATGATACCAAACACTTAGAGTGCATTACATGACCACAGCGCAATTTCTTAGGAGCGATTCTAGATCCTCCTGGCTCTGAAATTGACATTGTATCTCGGCAAATGACACAGGTATTATCACGTTGTAAATCAGCATCTAATGCCGGTTCAGTAAAGACATCAATCTCACGCTTGGCCTTAATGGCTTTCACAAGAGCCGACCCATACTGAAACACGTTGAAGAAGCTAGTAATAATTGACATGTAGTTGTTGATGCTTGAACCAGAAATGATTCCAATCTTCAAATGTGCCAGAGAGCTCAACAGCCCACAGAAAAAGTTAATGCCGGCAGTCAAAAGTGTCAAATGCTCCCAGTCGTCCTCGTCTTCGTTTTTAAGTAGATACCAACCTGCATACAGATTCAATGGGAACAAGAGGTTGGTGACACACGACATGCGTGCCAATTCAATCAATGTATAAGAAAACATATACAGAGTAAAGTCGTGTTCACGGTACCTTTGAATAGCAGTGGCAATCAATCCAATATCAATCACTAAGAGTGATACGCATAAAACACCCAGTCTGACTTGTTCAAATATCATTTTGGGTGCCAAGTCAAGAGCTCTGCCGCTAAAACTTCTAACTCTTGCCATACTTACCCAGTGAAGGATAAGGAGAATAAATAGCGAAAGGACGCATACAGCGACATTGTAGGGGTTATCATAAGTTTTTCGGCTTGATATTCCCCAGTAAAGAACCGTGCTGCACACATAGACCCATCCACGCTGGTATATTGCTTGTATTTCCTGAGGCCTTATTCCACCCATAAAAAGGAAAATTACGAACTTAGTCCATAATATAGCCATTGAAAATGCAAAGCATATAACAATATGCGATTTTAACGACGAGTCTGTGAGGCCCACAAGCGCACTAAAATAGTTGGGGTATGTGAGTCCCGTTTGAATTACAACCAGTGCAAATAGCACCATAGACGTGACACAGAATCCCCATAAATACATCTTATTTGGGCCTTATGACAATGCAAAAATGAATGAGTATCGTTGAATACGTGGTCGATTGTTGGGTATCTTAGCTAGTATGGGGAACTTTCCTTGCCCAAAAGAAAACATGTGAGCTATGCCTATAGATTCAAGAACCGTTAATGTGATTATGTAATGGGGTTTAATTAAATATGTAAGGTGCCTGTTCGAGGGTTTGTGGGGTATGCTTGTACCCTGTCTACATTCCAGTGCGTGGAGGCCTGACTATGGAATAATCTTAGCTTCTTATGGATTTAGTGACTATTTGGGTAATAATTAGGTTTTACTTTTTTTTTCTGGAAAAACTACGGTCTCTACCTGCCAGTTTTTACTCAGTTCTGTCACTGTGGATGAGTAATCATCATCCACAAATGTTTGGAAATGCGTGATTTTGTTGTAAGCTTTTAATGGTCACACCTAAAATACAGTATACTGGAGAACAAATCCTCAGGCTCATTTCGAATGCTAATGTAATAGCGGATAAGTTTCGTAGAAGTGATGAGGTTGGCCTTCGGACCGCTATCCGGTTTGACCCAGATTATGAGAATATATCCGCCAACTTTGAAGAGTGCTTAGAATATACTGACATGGGATGCTTTTTACTAAATCTGCACTATCAACAGCTTAAATATGCCATGGTGTGTATGGACTGGAAGTTTGATATGACCTATGAGGAGTTTGGTGAGGTTGTTATTGATATAACGAATCAAACTGAGATTCCAGGTGCCTGCATTATATATATGACTTTTTTCAAAGATGGTACTGTTACTGGTTCTGTTGAACGTACTGCTCCTGTAAGAACAATGTTTGATGGCCTCATTGAACAACTAGAACTAGTAAACCTAGAAAAAAAACTTGAAGGTTATGACGATAGAAGTAGTGACGATGGTGATAATGAAGGTCGTGAAGAGGGAGATGGCGAAGAAGCCGGTGATGATGGAGGAGATAATGAAGGAAATATTGATAATGAAGGTCGTGAAGAGGGAGACCGTGACGATGAAGACTCTGACGATGAAGACTCTGACGATGGGGAGCCTGAAGAAGATGATGATGATCAATTAATGGTTTACGTAGACACTCAAGCTACATTACCATGCCAGCATACTTCATTTGATACTACCGATATCTCCGCCTATTTTGAATCCCATGCCCGAGTAACAGTCTATTACCGCAGACTATTAATGGGTGTAATCTTAGAATCAAGAGCAAGGCGGAAAAACAATAATCCCTTATGTGATGAGGAAGTTTTTTTTCCTGGAGAAGAAAAATTCGAGAAAAGATTCTTGCTCGATCATATTCCACTCGATAAAAAGGAGAATTTGGAATCGTTAAAGGAGGTAGGAAATTTGGTAACACCATTGCTATATAACACTGGACACCATGTAATGTGTGCTGGTTTTGAGTGGACTGTCGCATTTTACCGTGATGATACGTGGATTACACCTCATCTAGGAACTGGTTGTAGGAACGATCCGTTACGAATGTTGCTTCTAGAGTTTGGTGTTCTTAAAGAGGATTTTATTCTCCTTCAAACAATTGAACCTATGGAAGATATACTTCTTATTTCCGCTGCACATGGAATTCGGAGAGGCTGTGTGATGGGTGATATCCCACCAATGTTATACAAGTACACACGAAGCAGAACCAAGAACAGATTGAAACGGAAACAAAATGGCAAAGAGAAAGAAAAGGATAAGCCGGTAAAGTTTCATCTTTCGGAATACATGAATCTGAACGATAAGGTTTAACAAATTTACATTTTTCAATTGTACGTGTGGTTGCTAATTAACATTCATAAACTTTTAAAATACTAATGGTAAATTACTCACACACACTTTTGCATATTTATCATATATAAGTGTTTTTTTGAACAAACAACCAAACAACCGGTTAAAATCAGTGGTTCTTGCTGTTTTTAGGATGCAATTAGAGTTTCTTTCCCAACGATATATAAAAAGTAGGAACAAAAAAAGGATAGTGACGAGGAAGGGATTCGAACCCTCGCCCCCGAAGAGACAGGAGCCTTAATCCTG